>CM053572.1:64302534-64366232 GCA_028646485.1 Cryptoprocta ferox
CCATCTTGCCCTCTCCCCCCTATTAATACTATTTTGAACAGACTGTTTTATCAATTAGTAATAAAAATTAGCTTCCATTTTACCTTTAATCCTTTTTTCATGTTTTTTCTTACTTCATGTAGGTGTGAATTTCTGACCTGTATTATTGGCCTTCTCTCTAAAGAACTTCTAACATCTCTTGCAAGGCAAGTTTATTGGCAACAGATCTTCTCAATTTTTGTTTCTCCACAAAAGTTTGTTTCCTTTGCTTTTGAAGAATAATTCTGCTAGGTACAGAATTCTAGGTATTTCTCTCTTTCTCTCAATACTTTAAATATTTCACTCTACTCATTGCTTGCTTGCATGGTTTCTGAATATAAGTAGAATGTAATTCTGACCTTTACTTCTTGATATGTATTTTCCTTCTGATTTCTTTGAGGACTTTTTCTTTATCTTTGATTTTTTTCTTCAGGTTTGAAAACAATAAGACTATAATTTAGAGGGCATTTATCCTTCATGGTGTTTTCTGAGCTTTCCAGGTCTAAGGATTGATATCTGACATTAATTTGGAAATATTTTAGGTCATTTTTCTTTAAATATTGGTTTTCTTCCTTTCTTTCTGATATTCCCAATGTTTGTAGTTGTACCACAATTCTTGGATATTCTGGGTGTTGTTTTTGTTTTTGCTTGCTTTTGAGTTTTGGAACTTGGTATTGAGAAAGTGTAAAGCTCAAATTCTTTCTCAACCATGTCCTGTCTACTAATGAGTCTATCAAAGGCATTCTTCCTTTCCATTACAATATTTTTTTAATCTCTAATATTTCCTTTTGTGTTTTTCTTAGAATTCCCACTTCTTTGCTTATATTACCCATCTGTTCTTGCATGCTATCTACTTTATCCATTAAATCGCTTTGCATATTAATCACACTTGTTTGAAATTCCCACCGTAATAATTCAACACCCTTGCTATGTCTGGTTATGGTACTGTCTCTTCAAACTCTTTTATAAGCCTTTGGGTCTTCTCTGTAACTTTTTTTGTTGAAATCTATACTCGATGTACTGAGTAAAGGGAACTCATGTGAATAGGTCTTGAGTGGTTTGGTGGTAAAGTGTGGGGAAGAGGACACATTTTATAGTCTTAAGATTAGGTCTCAGTTTTCGTGAGCCTGTTCTCATGAACCATGAACTTCATCAGCCCCTCTCAGTTTCTCCTTGTGTACTTCCTTTGCCTCAGGAGCATAGGTGCTGGTAAAACCCCAACAACTTAAGCTCTGGTGGAATAGTTTCTCCAGAGGGAAGGACTGGTTAAGAACAGAATGTTATGGTGTATCTCAGAATAGTTACATTTCACTTTCACCTGCTGGAAGTATGGGCGAATTTTTTCTGATATTCATTGCAAAAGTTTATTTAAACTTGGGAAAGTAAAATTCATAAGAGCTTTGTGGCCCCTCCACTCACTATGTGTCCCCTTTGAATTTCTGACTCTGACTTGTTCACATTCAGGATCTAGCAATTGGCCAGCTACATTTAGCTTTTCCTATTCTGGTACTGGTTTCTGTTCTAGAATTTCTGCTTCAGTAACTTTTTGTCTTATGTCTGTCTCTCCAAATTGGGTGACATCAGTTAGCCCTGTAACCTCATTTCTCTGATAGATACGTGAAACTTTGTTGATCTTTTTTATTTAGCTTTTTACTTAAAATAGAATGGAGTGACAACTTCTAACCTCTTTACAATTACAGACTAGAAATCAGAAGCCTCAAAAGTACATTTGTTAATGAAACAAAATATAATTAATTAATGCATTGATTTGTGAATAAAAGATGTCATATTTTTTGTTCTTCTGGGTAAATTTGATTGAGAAACTCACCACTAATGTTATACTTGGCCCCGTGTATATTCCAGATGGATTTTCTGGCCAAAATTGTGACCAATTTTATTCTCTGTCTGAACAAAACTTTTAAACCCATTTGGGTTAACCATTCCAAGTGGAATGCTAAGGACTCTTGATCAAAGTTCTTAGAGGGTCTTCAGCCACCTAACTGCCCAATGCACAACTTCCAAATTCATTTCTCATTTGTCTAAATGCATCTCAGATTTTTAAAAGCGTATGTGATAGGCTTGCAAATTACTTCTGTTTCATATACCCTCATGTTGGGCAACCCTTATCAAGTACATTGATCAAGAAGAGAATGCTAAGTTAGAAGTAAATAGATATAAATATAGTTAGCACAGCCTATATTCACTTCATTAATTTTCACTTAAGGCAAACCACTTTTGCCTCACTGTTTCATGTACAGATTAAGTAGTATTGGCTCATTTGTCAAAATCACCTCAGAATGCATTAAAGCGTATTTTTACCTCTCTCATTTTCAATAAGTTGTCAGTTCTAATCTTGCCACTGAACTATTCCAAATCTTGGTTGGTGAGTATTTTGACTTTATTTCTGCTCAAGTTGTCAAACCTATTACTTCTTTAAAATACTATTTGGGGACAGAAAGTAATGAAAACATTTAGTTTAACTTACTGAGATTATTTTTATCTGTGTTCTTTTAAGGGTCTAACTTGCCTTGTTGCTTCTCTGAAAAAGGAACTTTGTTTCATGATCATTAGTATTTCATGCATTGATTTCCATTTCAACAAACATTTCTCCTACAGAATGATATATTTTCAAGACATTCTTAGCAATTCTGACTCGTATCTGAATCAAATTAATGAAATTGAATGTGACAGAAGTCAAAGTTACTGAGATTTTTCTCTCCCTTTTTCATCTGCAGCTGAAAGTTACTGCAAAGATAACTATCTGCATTTCCATATCTTGTTAAATTTTAACTCGGGTTTGAAGGTTAGAATTACAGTGATGCTTTACCAAATACAATACACTTGTCTTTGTTGTTGATTGTCTCGGCATTTAAATATGGCTTTTGGCATCAGTAATATTTTTTTGGACACCCTGTTAATATTCAATCATAAAAATAAAGAATACAGGGGTTTACCTATTACCAGTTTAGACTCTTGTTCCCCTTTTTAAAAAAAAAATATTTATTTATTTTTTAGATAGCAACTCTTTTAAGGCACAACAGAAGACAAACTCTTCTGTCTTAAGCATGTAAACTTTATGTACATATATTACTCATGAGATGAAAACTCAGTTAAGCAGAAAATCTTCTTCAACTAATATTTTGTAAAGTTGAATATATATAATGTTGTTTGACATAAGTGCAATGTAAAACGTACCTCATTTTTATTATAAAAAATAGTCCCTACTGATAGTCTTACCATATTTGGTCATTAAATCAGATATAAAATTTGGAATGTAGACTTTATTTTTTTATACTATTTTTGTTGTGCACCCGTATCATTTACCTAGTGCACTGTTCTGTAGAGCACTGTGTTGAATGGAAGTGTTGAGTGGTACACCTAAAACTAATATTACAAGTAGCATGACATTTAAATATGTTTTTCCAAAATAAGTTGACTTTGTGGTTTACACTTCTGGAACTAATGAAAATATCAATCAAATAATCTGATTTAAAGGATTTAAAACATTAGACAAAGATATAATATTTCTACTTGTTTGGGGGATTTTTCTCCTCTTTTTAGGGGAAAAAGTTCCATTTTAATTTGTTGAGGTATGGAGTGGTTATATAGTAGAGGTGATACCGAAATATCTTTGGTAGATATGCTTGGGTACTAGTCAGAAGGAAAGGGCTCTTCTAAGAAAAGAAAAGAAAAAAAATAAAAGGAGAGAAGATAATCTCCATAGGGAGGACATACACATACAGGTACACCTTTGATATCTTACTCTTCGTTTCTGTGTGATTGTTAATTGGTGGTGGCATTCAGTGTAGGGTTAGTATATTCTACAAACTTATGGAAGTGTGACTTCTTGTTCCATCTTCCTCTCCAAATATAATTAACAAAATTTCATGTGGAGATTTATTCCCAAACTTACTGTGTAACAGCATTTTGGGGTGGCATTTGTTTAATAGATTTTATTTATGTAATATAGTCCTTCATATTTTCTATTTGATTTCAAAACTGTGTTCAAATGAGCGCTCACAAGTGAGCGATCACTAGTGAACTGTGTTCACCTAACTGAAAGCACTTTTTTAAATTCAGTAAAACTGGCCTCTTTGCAATGGTAGGTTTTAAGTCTAGGTGATACATGTAGCTTCAAGAAAATGTAAGTATGCCTGCATCGGTATTTCTAATGCATTAAGACATAGCTTTCAAATGTTGTTGAACCTGAATAAGGACTTTTTCTTGTGAACAGGTTTTTAAAGACCTATTAAATATTGATTTTTTTTTGTTTGAACTTAAATTATTTCTATTTACCTAAGATGTATATTCAACAATTTACTGTTCCTGTTACTGTGGATATGTAAGAAATTATCCCACATCTAATATTGTAAAGCATCCATGGATTATGATGATGACTTGAGTGACTCATGAAATGAAAGCAGGCATAGAGGCTATAGCTTATTTCAGATTTCTAGTGTCTGGGGCCTTAGCTGGAAGACTTGTAGACTGAGTGTTAAACTCATCTGAAGGCCTATTTACTCATACATTTGGTGGTTGATAGCATCATTTGAGGCCTCTGTTAGGATAGGCACAAGATGGCTGTTTCATATCCAGGAATTAAATATGTAAGAAAAGTAGAAATCACATAAAAAAGGGAGACCAAAAAGGGAAATTCTTACATTACAGAATCCAGAAATGTATCACATGGATACTCTAGAAGCAATCTGGAGAAATAAGGATTATTTAGGCACAGAGCCTAAATTAAATTGTGGTTTTCTTATTAAGGCAAATTAACATGTTTATTATGTAGGCAGCTCTCCGTATCTGTCACTCTGGTTATTCTCTAAGCCTGCCTTAAAATTCTCATAAAGCTTTGAGCTTTGTTTTCCTATACAATTTTATCTGCTGCAAAGCTTTCTAACTCAATTCCTGCTTTCTAGAGCTAGAGATAATTATATTCTAGTCCAAACCATATTGGAAATGAGTTGTTTATCACTCTGTCTGCATTCATCCCATCCTGATGATAAATTTAAATCAAAATCAAAGTTATGGTCCCACTTCCCCTTGTTTTATGGCTGCCCAGTCCCTGAGATGAAGATGAATACGGGAAAAATGTGGTAACTGTGTTCCCTTAATTGCATCACATAAAGCAAAGTATTTGACTTATTAATTCATTAATGGTGATAGGTTCATATGCTACCTATAGAATAGTCACATTTTGAAAATGGAAAGTTTTCATAAGTATCCAGTCTAATTTATTATTAACTTATTTCTTTAAAAATCATTAACTTTTATTTTACAAATATATACTAAATTAGCAGTTAACACTAACTCAACTGAGAACCTCTAATTGAATGGGAAAGTGATCTGATGGGCATAACTAGTTCTATTTTTCCAATTCATTACCTGTCAAATTTTATCTTGTGATTTGATTTCAAATGTAATTGAGTTTTGCTCTTAACTTTCTTAAAAGAAAATATATAACTAGAAGTAGTGTATGAGTTTTACTTTTTCAAATGTCTATTCATTTATTTTGAGAAAGAGAGAAAGCTTGAGGCAGTGGGGGAAGGGCAGAGAGAGAGAAGGAGACAGAATCCCAAGCAGGCTCTGCACTGTCAACACAGAGCCCCACACAGGGCTTGAACTCCAAATCTTGAGATGGTGAGCTGAGCCGAAATCAAGAGTCAAATGCTCAAGCTACTCAGCCTCCCAGGAGCCCCAGTGTTTTAAAATCCCCTATTTCTAATACTGAATATAGAATGTATTATAGTGAATAGACTAAAACCCAGATTAGTGAGTCACTTTAAGTTTATAAAGATTAGAGACCAAAGTTATAATCAGTGGAGTATACACTGCAAGTTGTCTTTTAAGTATTTTTTAATTGTTTATTTTTTTCTTCTGTTGTAATTGAACAAGTCAGCTGACCAAAGTTGTGAGCTGGAGTCAAACCAAAGTCATATGGCAGAGCTCACATGTGTGGAGTCAGGGTTTTATTACTTAAAAAATAAGAGACTTATCAAGTAACTGATTTTCCAAGTGCTGAATGTTCATAAGTTAAAAACTTATTAATGTTACACTTATACATATTATTACTATTTAGATAAGCATTTGGTATGGAAAAAGTGTGATTTTTGCTAATTGGACACATTGGAACAAACTGAGCAAAATGAAATTTGACTGTTAGAAGATAAACACGAGGAGCCAAATTTCTGTATATGTAAAGTAAGTGACATTATATTAAGTGCATTTTAATTCCACTTCCTTAGAGAGTATTTTTGCTTATCAAAGCCTGTAAATGTGAATCTCAGTAGGACTTAGTGTAGGAAATAGAACATTTTAAGAGTTTAGTCAAAGTAGATGGCTAGATAGAGGAACAGAGTGGGG
Source organism: Cryptoprocta ferox (assembly GCA_028646485.1). NCBI lineage: Eukaryota > Metazoa > Chordata > Mammalia > Carnivora > Eupleridae > Cryptoprocta > Cryptoprocta ferox. Next base: position 64,308,919 of record CM053572.1, read on the forward strand.
AGCTAGAATAACAAATGAGGAAATGAATAGTTTATGTGAGTTTGAAATAAGGACTTGGTTTCTATATTTGACATAGATTATGAAAGAAGAAAACAAGTTAAAACATCATTTTCCTCATCATTCCATAACCTTAGTTTTACTTTAATGTTAAAACTACTCTTAAAAATACAACTCATTATTTCAAATCAGAAGCTTCATTTTTCATTTCATCTGTCTCCTTAAATTTGTAAATCACATCACAAAATGCCGCCTTCTTTCTTTTTTTAAACTTGGAGCTCAAGTATTTTGCCTTAAGTTGTAAAGCAAATTGTATAATATACTATTAGTATCTCTTAAAACATCCAGTTGAGGACGCTTAAGAAATCAAGATGAATGTGCTAAAGGCCAGTTGCTCCTTACTCAAGCTTTATGTTCCAGCCTAGAGTCTTCTTGGAATTAGGGTTCCAGAGCTGTTTCCTTAATTCTATCCAGTTACACTAAACTTATTCACTACCTAGTTAATTTTTTTTCCCTTAAATCTAAAGTCACTTAGACTGAACTGGTCAATACTTTTCTCCCTTTTCTCCTCTTTTCCTATGCCTTCAGTCTCCACACCGTCTTTGTTACATCCCTGAAGTACCCACCTTTATTTGAACCTCCAATATTAATTTCCAGTTACCCAGATAACTTTCATTCTACAGCATTTCAGAAGTTGGATGGGGAGTAGGGTGTGGATAAAAGTCTGATCCTTCAGGTGGAACATACTTAAATACAACATGTCCTTCACCTTACCAAGATAGAGTAATGGGGTGTCTGTCTCGTCTGTCTCTTTCTCCTCTCTCTCTCTCTCTCTCTCTCTCTCTCTCTCTCTCTGTTTTCCTCTCTTCTGTTATTTTTCCTTGGTCCCCTTTAGTATAGCCAAATAACCCCTCTATATGAGATCACTCAGTTTTCTTGGGATCTTTCTTAGCCTAAGAAGACTGAAGAATACTTGTCAAGTCATAAAATCACTAACTTTATATAGCTGCTTTTGTCTAATTTTGACTTAGCCTTTGATTAAAATATTTTCAAAAAATAGGAAAACTATTTTTTAAGATTGACTTTATTAAGTAGAAACTTCCCCATTCAAACATTTAACTATACACTTTTAACTCTTTGTGCTCCTTGAATGGAGATTTTATAGAGTTAATGGACACTAATTACTGTAAAATTCAGAGTAAACCTCAGTGCTAAACTAGATGTTATCATGGTCTAACATATTTTTATCTTACTCTTTCCATGTGAAAATGTTAATATTTTTTGCTTGATTTGAATGCTTATACATCTTTTGTGCTCTCTGTGAGGAACTCCCTTGTTCATTTTTCTCTATGGCTATTGGCTCTCCCAGAGAGATTTTGTTTTTCCATTGTTCTCTTTAGTCACATCTTCAAATAAAAGATGAAGAATATGTCCTCTTAGGGGCTGAGCAGTTTTCTCAGACGGTTTCTAAGTTTGGGGAACCAAGGTATATTTTAAACCCAAATAGTTGTAGTGTAATTACATGGTTTCTTTGGCAATTTATCTCTCTTAAAAACTAGCAGGTTTTTATTTGATAAATAACAGCCCTTAAAAGGATATTTCCTCTGAGTTATTGTATCCAATAAAAATAATTATTATTTACCACAACTATAATATAATCTTTGTCTTGAGTCTTCTTAATTTTTGAAAATTGTTAATAGTAGGTATTAAGACCATACCTTTAGTTCTCTCATCATTGCAAAAGCTAGTTTTAATTACCTTTGTCACTTAATATACTTCACAGTTTTATTATACTAGTGTTTGTGATTTCAGAACATTTAATATTCCCAAATTACAAAATATCTTGAATCTCTTTGTTTTCTTCCATTTGAACTTTCAAATTAGTCAATTCTTAACTTGCCAATTTTGGAAATAATACACTGTAAAAAGCAGATAGCATTAATAACTCAGATGAGTGACATTTGGTTTTTCAAACACCTTTCCTACTGAATAATAATTATTCAATTCATGGTACCCTATTACTAAAGCAAGGACACATATTTTAGGAATTTGTTCCAGAATTCCTAACACAGGGATTAATTTATACATTAGGATAAGCTGGAAAAAGTTATAATAACAAACCACCCTAAAACTTCAGTGGCTTAAGACAATAAACACTTACTTCTTGTTCCTGCAGAGTCCACAGCAAGCCTGGGTGAGTTTCCAAAGTAACTATCTTAGAAAGAATAACCAAGTAATCTAGGATGACCTGAGTTTCCACCATGTTAGATTTTCACTATCTGGAATATGTGTCCTGAAAGGTTGTCATGAGAAGGAAAGAGAGGGCTGAAGGGTCTCAAAAAGCAGTGAAAGGCTCCTACTCATACATGATGAACACAACTTTTCCTTGTAGCCAGAACTGATCACTTCTAACATGGCTCTGGCTTTCTGTAAAGAGATAAACAAATGTATCCTTTTGTATGCCCCAAAGGAGAGAAAGACTCAGATGTGAATGGACACTGAAATCTATACCACACTCATGTTTTGCCTTTGCAGATTTGTTCATTAACCTGTGTAAGTGAAAAATCTGTATCCTTCCTAGAAAGTGGGGTCAGAGTATCACTGTGACTATGGTTTTCTCATATGAATAAAATTAAAATCTAACACTGCATTCATACTCATGGCTATTGACTGTGTAGGTTTAGATTATCTTTTTATTTCAGGTGTTAGTTGCTATCAGTCTATGAAGGCCTTCATACAATTGACTTAAAACCTAGAGCCCGATAACTTCAAACAGTGCTGAAGTAGAATTTCTTTATGGATGTATTTTTGTTGTTGTTGGATTTTGCTGTCTTTTTGCTGTCCTTTGTTGACCATAATGTGGAATATCTTCTCTTTCCATAATTAACAAATATACAGACCGTGTCTCACCCAGACACTTATGGCAGAATTTACTAAGTTTGAGGACACAGTAGGCTTACACTGCAATAATACAAACTTTAATTTTAGTCCTCTCTATTACAAAAAAAAATCACTCTTGACGAACAGTTCTTTGATCTGTTCCTTTTTCTGCTCTCCTCTTATAATGATTCTATAACCTCTTTGCTCGTCTGAGGAACAGGAACGTTCTTAAAGTCTTTTATTTTCTTCTCTGATAAAATTAGCCTCTGCAGTATCTAACTCTAGATTTAGGACTATATTAATTCCTTTCTGTGGGAATGAGAGCAGAGTTCCATAGTTTCATTTATACCAGGATAATGACCAATATCTTCTGAAGTTAAGATTCAACCCTCAGCAACTTGAAAACTGACTTCTACTTAGTTGCCAAGGAAGATATCACATAGATCTGGCTTCCAGAAGTAACAATGTTTCAATTAAGGAATCAGATAAAAAAGCTCCTACAAGTAGAAATTAGATTTCATTGACGCACTTTAAAAGTTATTTATAAAAAAGTATTTAAATATATGTAATCAGTATCCTGGATCTTATTAATAAGTACCCATGAATTATAAATAAGTTCTTAAGTCCCGTGGTAGAGTTTTTAGGGCTTATAAATTCTAAATATATTAGAAAAATCCAAATTAAGACTTTAATCTTACAGGCAAAATCTATTTTTTAATTTGAAAGAAAAGAATGCTTAACAGAGACTAATTTTATAATTTTTAATATGTGTATTTACTTTGGAAGAGACTACCTTAACTCTAAAGATCATCCTTTGTTTGATCCAATGTGACACATCTTAAAATCTGTTAAGTTCCAAATTCTACAAAAGCAATATATTCTTTTCATGTGACTTTTTAATGGCAAAAATTATATTGCATACTTACATATAAAATATAGCAAAACTAAATAACATGCATTCCTAGGTTCATTTTTAATCAACCTTTATCACCTATTATTCACCCTATTAAAGATGAAAAAGGCAAGGATGACAGGTATGTCATGATGAACCCCTCAAAAAAGATACATATCAATGTTTAAATAGAAAATATCAAGGAAATGGTAGATTATAAAATGTGTGTCTTTATTCTTTCCTTTACACAGAGATTTTCGGCAATGAAAGATAATGAGCAATTTCCTAGAACTTTGAGCAGCCATCTAGTGATGAGTTACAGGGCAACTTACCCTTGCTCAACAATCTGCTGGCTGGATAGAGAGCTGATAAGGACAGCTGTAACGAAGAGTTTATAAAAACTTTAGGGGCGCCTCAGTGGCTCAGTCGGTTGAGCGTCCGACTTCGGCTCAGGTCATGATCTCACAACTAGTGAGGTCAGGCCCCGTGCTGGGCTCTGTGCTGACAGCTCAGAGCCTGGAGCCTGCTTCGGATTATGTGTCTCCTTCTCTCTCTTTGCCGTTTCCCTACTTGCTCTGTCTCTCCCTCTCAAAAAAACTTTGAAATTTTTGTAATAAGTAATGAATAATAACATTTCAATTTTTTTGTGGTTCTCTGGAATTTTTTTTCAAAAACATTGTTTATTTCATCATGTAGTTATACATTTTCAGACCATAAAAAATATTTCATTAAATACAAACTAGAATTAGACCATTTTCTAGTAAGTACTTAAACATTTGGTTTGACAGCAATTTATGACATGAATATGGACAGAGGTGGACCCGATTCAGGGAGTTTATGGTCTGGGGTAGGCTAAGAATAAAAAGTAGACATGTATGCAAAAATTACCCATTAAATAGTTTTATTGTTTACTATTCAAAATGAGGATAATAATGATTTCCAGGGTATGTATGCTGCTGTGTGAAATGGTAAATTTATTAAAGGTATTATGTAATAGCCTTTCACCTAAGAAGCATTTTGATTCCTTATTTCTTAAGGTTTCGACCATTGGCACAGTGACCTGCAATAACTCCTACTGTCTAAAGATCCTGCAATGGATGTGAAATCAATCAAGATAAATAGTACTTCAGTTAGGTGATAAAATATGAGCAAGAATTGGTATTGTGGTTTATGTTATGTTAAGAAATGTAACCTAGTAATGATCCTCCTCTTACCTCAAAATGCTATCTTAATTGCAATTTGCATTTCCTGGTAATTTTGATAAAAGAACTAATTATATTCTTACACATATTTTAATACTTTAATGATGAGCTGTTTAAAATATATTAATTGAGAAACCTTAGAAACGTGGAGATTGAGAATAATAAACATACTACAACATATTTTAATATTTTGAGATTCATTTAGTATAAATGAATCTTAGAACCTTTTTTAAATAAAGGAAGTTGAAAAAAATATATATATATTTTAATTCAAAATAAAAGGCTTCAGCTGTTAAAATGTTTTATTAGAAAACTGAGATTACAAATGTTATATAAATTCTTTAAAACTCTTCAGAACTGTAGGGATAATGTTTCATAAATAAAGATGGAAATGAATAATCTAGTTTACATATGGAATGATAAATTCTCCCTCAAGTGTCAAGATTCAAACATTGAACAAGTTTTGGTTATGTAAGGAAAAGATTGTTGGCTATTACCTCACCAAGTGAATTATAATAGGATGTAGAACCTATTGTGAACAACTACTCATCACGTTCCACCTAAGAAATCATGGTAACATTGTATTCCCACTTTGCCCTTGCCCATCATGATTAACTTTGTTTATGAGGATGAGTCAGGGCTGAGCTCCATTTGACAGTACCCTTCTTGCTGCTCTCACTGCGTCAAGTTTTTTCCTGGTCAAACATGCTCTTAGCAGATTAACCTAGAGAAGCTTTCTGCACTTCTGGCCACCAGGCAAAACAGTGGTATATCCTTGAAGTCACTCAACTTAAAGTGAAGTTGTACAAAAAGTGTGAATACAAATAGGTTTATATTTTATAAAAAGCAATCCATTACTCAGTTTCCAGGTAACTTGAGCTTTACAATGAAGTAATTCCCATGTCTAAAAAAAAAAAAAGTTCACAAAGCCATATATTTGAAAGTGTTTATTACTCTAAATTTTGATAAATCAAGAATATTTAAAAAATTTTAAATAACCAGTTTTAAGGGTGTCTAGCTTTTAAAAATATGCATATTTTAAAATGAGTCGAGAGAGAAAGGGAAGGGAGGTAGGAGGGACAGGTGACAAATGAGAAATTTCTTGAATTTCCTTGTAATAGAGTAGGTACAAAATTAAGATTTTATAAGAATATTGAAGTATCTTCCCCAAAATGATTAAAATATAAAAAGAATATTACGGATATCCATAGCAAATAAGACATTAGTTTTTTGTTATATATTTATGGTTTTCAGAAGTAGGTATGTCTGTTTCTAGACTTGTTCAGGCTTTTGATGCTCAACACTGACAAATGATTGCAAATAAAATCAGTTTGTTTAAAACAGAGACAAAATGATAAAATCTCTAGAAATGATTATATTCTGAATTAAATTAAGATTTTTAAATGTAAAATTTAAGCCTTAGGGTTATGGATGCAGAGGTAGAAAAAATCCTATGTATTTCATCACTTCAAAAGAAACTGAGGTGACATTTTAGAAAAGGGAGTGTTGAAGTGAAACTTTACTCTTCTTTCCCCGAATAACATCAACTTGAAGGAATCTATTATCTTTGGCTATGGATCAAAGAGAGAAAAACAGCCACTGTATTGAGAAATTTGGGCCTTTTTTTTTTTTTTTTTTTGAGGGAGAGAGCGAATGAGAGCAAAAGACTGAGAGAACGTGCATACAAGAGAAAGTGGGAGAGGACAAATTCTACACAAAGCTCATAGGTCCCCATGCAGAGTAAACCAAAAGAGGACTGTATCAAGATACATTATAATAAAACTGTCAAAAATCAAAAACAAAGAGCAAAATTTGAAAGCATCAAGATGGCAAAGAGCCAAAGTACCTCATTTCATACAAAGGTATCCTCCACAAGGCTGTTAATGGACTTTCAGCAGAAACCTCGCAGACCAGCAGAGAATGGGATTATAAATTCAAAGTGTTGAAAGAAAAAACCAGCCAACCAAGAATACCTTACCTGATAAAGCTGTCCTACAGAAATTAAGAAGAGATGTAGGCTTGACCAGCCAAAAAGAAGCTGAAGGAAATTCATTTACATTAGACCTACCTTGTAAGAAATGCTAAAGGGAGCTTTTCAAGCTAAAATAAAGGTTAAAAGACAAAAGCGTTAAAGATAGCTGTGGTTAGAATAATTTGTTAATGGATACACAATATAAAAAATAGATTATGACATGAAAAACCTACAACATGGGTGAGGGGAGTAAAGGGTAAATGTTTTGTTTGAGATAAAAGCTAAGTTGTCGTTGGCTTAAAAATAGACTGTTATAACTATAAGATGTTTTAAGTAAGCCTCAAGATAACAACAAAAAACCTATAGTATATATAACACAAAATATTAAAATTTAACTCTTAAACCCTGGCTTCTTTAATTTTGAAGTTTTGCCCCAGATAAAGTGATAGTATTCTTGAAAACCATAGTGAAAACATGTCTATGTATTTATGTATGTATATGGTAATGCCCATAGAAACTCATGGGAATGAATGAATGAATGAACAAACAGATAAATGAATAAAATCTCAGAATTCTCTTAAAAGCTTGATATCAACGGATTTACTCAAAGTCCAGTCATAACTACAACCATAGGAGTCAAATGTCTTAGTCTACAGTTTGTTTGCATTTATTTAATTGCCTTCTATCTAAATATATTAGGGGTTTTTAAACAAGGGGGAAAATGGCACAGAATTTTAGGATGGACTCTTTGGAAAACCATTTGTGATTTTTTTTTCTAATTTGAGAGTGAGAGAGAGCATGAAAATGAGCAGGGGAGGAACAGAAATGGAGGGAGAGAGAGAGAGAAAAAATCTTTGGCAGACTCCACACACAGCATGGAGCTCGATGCAGGGCTGGATCTCACGACCATGATACCATAACCTGACCTGAAATCAAGAGCCTTAAGCTTAACCAACAGAGCCACCCAGGATCCCCCTTTGTCATCTTTTTGAAAGATTGTTAAAACCTAGGAATTAAAATTCAGTACTTGAGCCTGTGTCTTGAATAGAACCTGTTTCTAATTAGTCTCTGGGCATCTATTTTGCTTTGTAATTATTGTTAAAAAAAATGCCGGGCCTCAAGCAAAGCATTAAAACTAGTCCGATTCAGTCCTCATATACTATTGTTTTGTAGTTGTCCCCAGTACAAGTTCAAACTACATGAAACAAAATCACCCAATACATTTCATTGTGATTCTCATTCAACCTGAAATTTAATTATGTTACTATGTGGGTTTGTAATGTGGATTAATAGTTTTATTGTACTCTTGTGATTAGTTTCTGTTTGTTCTAATTTCTTTTTCATTTCTTCCTGACCTTGAGATAAAAAAAACACAGAAGATGTATTCCTTCAATTTAATGCCAGTTTGAGGTGTTTCTCCTGCATCATCAGATCAATGAAAAGTAAATAGCCTACACTTCTTGTTTCACAGTGTGGTATTGATCTTTCTTCAGCTTTTGCTTCCCTTTTTCCCTGCATGTTGTGTCTTTCAACCCCTGGGACTGAAGTGATTGCCATAGATTGGACAAGCTAACAAGCGCATGATAAGGAACCAGTGTTTTGTGGCATACTCACATACACATGCTTGGTATATAAAGCCTGCTTCTGCATTGAGAGAAAGGTGCCATTTTGTGTGCGTGACACAAGACACTAACAGAAAGAACTAGAAGGAAAAAACCATGAAGGAAGACTATATATGGTATCCCAAATTTTTGCAGGTAGTGTTAAATTAGATGAAATTCCTTTGAAAAGTAAAAGAGAAGTAGCCTGCGGCAAAATGCCACATGCTTTTAGCTGTAACGATTGACTGGATGTTGACAGCCTGTGGGTAAGTCTCGACTACCTTTAGCATTCATGTATTCTCAATAATACTTGCTGTTTTGGTTTTTGTATGGTTTGGTTCTGGTTTTTTACTTAAGGCTAATGTTAGAGTTTGAGAGTTATAATTTGGATTCTATATCCAACACCTAAAAATATGCATGTAAGCCACGTATTTTACTTGATAAGCATTCAGAGATATAGCTGTTCCTTTAACAATCTGACTTATTTGTGGCTTTTCTTTGAGGTGGAAAGACATGTTTTGTAAACATGTGCACTGATCTGTTCTCTAAATGCCAAGTAATGGAAGGAAACAGAATAACTTTACAAAGCTTAGAAATACTTTGCTTACTCTATGCCTGTCTTTAACATTTTCATTGTGGAAATAAAAATGCTCCAAGTATTATTTTTGGGCCCGTCTATATCCATAGATTTCTCTGGCATTGAAAAATGGATAAATGAATAATTGATATTCTATCACATGCTATTGTCTCCTTAAAGAAGTATATTTTATACTGTGTAGCTCACAAGTTTTCTGACATTGCTTTAGAATGGTAGGGATTCCGTTTCTTAACTCTGAGTGCTATTAGTCATTGGTGCCATTGGTTTCCAGTTCTGTGAACTAATGTATATATAAATAAGTAAGTTACTCTTTATTTTTTATGCTCTCCTACTTGAATGTAGTTTGAGAATGTATAGTCAGGTTATTCTTCCGGACTCCATGGATCAAAGAAATGTCACATGACAGAGGAAGTAGATAAAACTTCAGCTCCTCATGGGGAATCTTAACTCTAAAACTGTGAAGATGGTCCAAGGATGTGTGTAGAATGTTTAATGTTAACTATGTTAAGAAAGAATTTTCACAATGCACAGATCCCTGATTTGATATGGAAATTGCTATATGGTGATATATGAACTTCATACTGGCACCATGGACAGCACTACAATGCGGCTTATTAGCACATTGTTTTCAACATGACACTTTCATGTCTTAAGCCTTTTGTTGTTTGAGTAGAATACAGTGTACATGGAACAAATTAAGTATAATATTGGAGCTTTAGTATCTCTCTTAGATTTTATGGCATTTTATACTTCTTGGATTTGGGTGATTGTTCTAACCCAAGCTATTAAGAAATCCTTAGGGTAACCCTAGTGCTGATTTGAAAGCTATTAATTTTCTATTATAGTGTGTTAAAGATATTCTGTAGTGTGGCACTCACCTGCATTATTGAGTCAACGACCAATTGCAGAATTGCTGTGTGGTGGTTGGAGCTTAACTCAACCCTCTGGGATCTCATTTATTATTTGCAGATATTGATTTTGGAAAAAGAAAAGCTAAGATGTGTGAATATAATACTGACTTAGACCTGGCCTAGAGCTGTTAACTCTTGATGCTCTGTGTATTGTACCTATTAACATATAAAACTATTATATATTTTGTGGTTTTAGCAAAGATCAATTATGCTGTGTTCACAATGTTATCAATATCTATAAGTGTCTAAACATGGAGTCCCCAAATGTTCATGCTATATGTTCATAGAATCTAAACTTAGATCTTGTCATACTAAAAATTTTCTGATGTCTTAGAAATACAAATGAGAGATGAATGTTTACTTAAAAAAAACACTAAAAACAAAGCCCCAGGTGTGTCTGGAATATGATCTTTAATTAGTGTGTGTATGTGTATGTGTGTATATGTAAGCAGAATCTTAGTGATAATTTACTCTTAAACATTCCAGTTGGGACAGTCCTCTGGGAGTTCAAGTAGGCTCAGAGACTATAAAAAAAAAAAAAAAAGCTTATTTCCTAACTTGAAGTTGTACTTCTTAATCTCTTTACCTATTTTGCCTATGTAACCCTACCTCCCTCCTCAGGTATGAAAAGTATAGCATAGGGAATATAAGGAATATTGTAATAACATTGTAGGGTGACAGATGATAACTACACTTATCACAGTAAGCATTGAGCATTGTATACAAATGTCAAATCTGTATGCTGTACATTTAAAACTAATTAAATAGTGTGTGTCACCTATACTTGAAGAAAAAATAAATTATGTGGAAAAGATTTTGATCCTAAAGTAGTGACCTGGAGAGCCTAGTATGACCTCGGTACTCCCATAGGCTAACAAGTTTGCAAAGACACACACTGGTGAACTGTACAACAATCACTCTCCTATGTCCTCATGTTTATAACTAAGGCATAACACTGCCTATGTGTCCTCAAAACCTAAATTTTCTCCTTAAAACATCTTTGTTATTTTCATAGAAACAGCATTTCTAGATAGTCATTGGAAACACAACAATTGGAAAAAAAGCACTCTTTGTAGAAGAGCAAAACCTATTTTATTAAAATTTGGAATTAACAAATTCACAAATATGAAAGGGGATTATGTTAATAATCCATTTACTTATATAGAGCATCTGCAAATAATTGATTACCCTATAGAAAGTGTTTGTTAAATAATTACTTGAGAGCCTAACATGTTCAAGAGTTACTGTATGCCATGAAAAGGATGTATGTCATTTGCATTCCAAATGACCACATAAGTGCCCTTAGTAAATTGATGTATTTGTTTATTTTTTTCGTTAAACAGAAATATTTTGTATCTGTTATCAGTTAGATGTGCTGGATAATAAAGATATAAAGAAATAAAAGATTCACAGTAAGAATCCATTAAGTATTAAAGGAAAGCAAGACCAAAACTTGATTTTTTTAAAAAGCTCAACTGTAGAAATAATATAACACCAACCCATCATTTATAAAGCATAACCGTATAGTAGAAGCAAAAAAGTGTACTGTGTTGTAAGAGTATACCAAATATGGAACAAAAAAACACAAATGTTTTATGGTATAAATTTATGTTTAGAAAATTGCCTTTTGGTTAATTTGTAGAAGGATATCCAGCAAAATTGCTTAATAATGTAATTGTTAATTAAACCAACAGTTATTTAGTATCAGCTATGTGATGAGGGCTAGAGTGGCAGAGAAAACAGGATGCATTTTTAGCCCACACAAAAGAACAAAAAAGCAAGGAAAACAAAGCTAAATTCTATACTTAATCTTTGGAATGTTCCTTTACTACAGAATTTTTAGTCAAATGCCATAAAGTTTTTCATTTTTGGATATATTTTTCTAAAGCTTAAATCATGATGAATTGATATTGAGTTCAATTTTAAGTAATAAATTCAATTGCAAATTTTCTTGGTTTATTTCATTTTTGGTATTTACCATGTCATATTAGTATGTATGATCTGGAGGCTTCTGTAGGTTTTTATTATTACAGATTTTGAACAGACTAGGGCCAGTTTAAGGGTTAAGGAGACACACTCAGAAATCAGTCACACTGAATTTGGCTTCCATCACCATATACCTAGTAGTAAAGTTAGATACCAAAACCTAAACAGGGTTACAGTGACAGAACTGCTTATATGTAGAGATGTATATTGGTCAGGCCTCTGTTAGGGAGATTTTAAATCTAAATCAAACCTTAAACAGTTAAGTTCTTCTGACAAAAAAATCACCAAAGCACATTTCAATGATATATTTGTAGTCGGTCACTACAAATGATTTCCTAAGATGCTTAACATTCTCATTTGAAACAATTGATTTTTAATCGTTTTATCTGAAATTATAATTGGACACATAAGTCAATATTTTTAACAAGAACTCATTATTTATTTTTTGTTTTGGTCCACAAATGGCAGTGATTATCACCTGACAATGGGCAGTCAACATTATAAGTGGTTTCAGGTAGTTAACTGTAAGATTATTGTTTTGATTAATATTATTTCAATTGAATAAAATAGAGGCAAAAAACCTCTATCACTGATAGTCATTATAAAGAAGTTAGGGAATAATAATCACTATCAGTCTATCAAGTTTTTCCCATTTTCTTCTTCCTTTTCTTATATGATAGTAATTAATAGTTTTGTTATTACATATTACAGGCCAACATACAAATAGCAGAAAATAATTCTACAACTACTATCTTCATTAATTTAGAAGATGCATTTTTCTGCCTGTATACTCTGTTCGTATAAACATCAACTTCCAATGTGATCTGTTGTTTTTTAGTTGCCTGTGAAATAGTACCATAAACTCATCCCCAATATGAAGAGCTTTAGCAGTGAGATTTGAAGCAGCTTGTCCTGAAAAAAGGAAGGTATCACTCAAAAGAGATAGTTTTAGCAAAAGGTCATTGTTAGGCTCATATGGGTAGGCACTGTGTACACAGCTTCTTTATCACTGTCCATTCATCTGATGGGGCAATTTTTTTCTAAATTTAAGAGTTGGGAGATGTTATTGAACTTTGGTCAGTAAAGATGCTGATGATGAAAATCACTCTTTTTCTTCACTGAAATTTATCTACTCATACATCTAGATACCTATAGCATGAGTAACCATTGACATCTATTTGGCCCATGCTTTTAACCCCTTCTGGGTTCACTTGGCTTTTAATCCAGACTTGATATTTTGGAAGAAAATTACTCAACTTCCCCACATGATTGTAACATGATTTTTTGTTGCTTGACTCCCAACTTTGTTAATCCATGCTCTTTCTCTTTATACATTCTGAAAATCAACCACTTGTGAGGAGTGATGCTACAATGAATCCTCCATAATCTCTAACGGGCCTTTTGGTGCTATTTGACCGTATTTTTATTAAACCTTTCATGACTCTGATATTTCCTAGTGGCTTTTTTTCAAACATGTCCCGCCCATACCACATTTAAAACCCCATTAATTCATGCTCTGTGGTAGATTAGTAGTGCCAGTTTACACTTGGTTTATTTGGTTCTTCTCTCTTCCACAAGGATGGTTTTACTTCTCCATCTCTTTTCTGTTAGGTAGGGCCAGAGGGTTCTGAGTAGAAATGGATTCTGAGTTATTTTATGTGGAAGACATCACCATTTTCCTCCCCCATTTTTTTTTCTTTTTTGACCTTGAGGTCTTACAATCCAAATCATGTGGCTATAAGATGGTAGAACTTCTGTCAGCCTAAATTTGCCATGCACTCATGGAAGCCATTTGCCATGGAGAAGCTATAGGTCACAATTTCATGAATGTGAAAGGAAATTTTAGTTTTAAACCACTGAGATATTGGGGATGTTTCTTCTAGAGAACAGCCAAGGGTGTCCTGACTAATGTACCTTCACATTTAGGTGGGTGGTCTTTGTTTTGTTTTGTTTTGCTTTTTATTTCCAGGATCCTGAAAGAGTTGAGGTAATAAAACACATTTTCTTTTTAGTATAATATAATTCTATTTATACACTTCAAAATATTTGTGTATCATTCTCTGCATCAATATCAAGGAACGAATTGTGTTGTATAGTACCAACTGTTTAATTCCAATCCTTACACAATGATCATTAGCTTTTTCTTAGTTACATTAAGTAAACATCTTCAGTGTAAACATTTGAATAAAATATGGTCAAACTTTTTTCACCTCAATAAAACTTTAAAACTTATGTATCACATAATATAACATGATAAATACTTAATATTTACAAATACATTAAGCTATATCCAGAAACATCTTCAAGGTCACATATTTGGTATCTAATGGAGCCTGAATCTGAGATTAGTGTATCTGAGCACAGATTCATGACTTGGTTCTCTCTGTTTTACAAACTTCTTGTGAAATTTTTGATTTCCCTTGGCTTACACAATATGTACTTATTCTAATTATCATTTTACCTCCATGGGATGCAACTGTGGTGGCTTAGTTCCTGATGCATATTGGCATTTAAGAAATGTTAAATATGTACTTCTTTAATCTTTTGCTTCTATTTTCACACTCTTTCTGAGTTTACTGCTAATTCCTTTGACTATAAAATATCAATTTTTAGGTTTGAATCAGATTATCTCTCTTGTCAACTTTTTGCTGCTTTCTACTTGAATATCGTTTCTTATTCCTTTCCTTGCTTATTATATGTGTTTTATTTTTCTGTTACATATGTATTAGTTCCAAATGGATTCTGAATTCCTTGAAGACCAGGCTAGCACATCCCCATTTCTTATTTTGTTATATGTGTGTGTAATGGCTAATTATTTATAAATGAGTGGATCCAATTGGATCTCTTAGTGGGAGAACACCATTTGTGTTAAATCATATTTATCAAACCAGTGTTTAGAACTCTAAATATAGTATTGATCTAATGTGTTATTGATATAAAGCTGTTATCACTTGTGACACCATTTTGACATTTTCTTAACTCAGTTCATGGTACAACAGCTATGGTAGATTGAGGAAACAGACACTGTTATGAACCTAGAGATGTAGGTCTTGACCTTTTATTCCTCTAGTGTCTACTCCACATTAGATTGACCACTTTTGCTTTTCTTTCAGAATTTTCTCTCTTGTTTCCAAAGTTGCATTATTAATTATCCATCCAATTGTCCAATTGGATGAGAAGGTGCAGTTTTATCTAAAATTATCTTTCAATGCTATTGTTTAGATAGGAGACCAGTGAATATTAAAATATTTTTAAAAAATGAATGGCAAAGTTATAACTGACAAAAATGATGGCATAGAATGAGTTACAAAGTTGTAAGCATAGCCTAATTATATACATATATTTATTTCCTGTCTTAGGCTGAAAATTTATTAGTAAATTCTCTGAATAAGAGTTTATATATTAGATTTGTTAACAAAATAATATGATTCACAAGATTATCCATCAACAATGCATAAAGTACTGCTACTGTATTTCTTTGTTCATTGCCTTAAGTTGGTTACCTTAGCCTGGTGTCTAAAGCTTTTAACTCTTATATTCAAAGCATGTTTCTGAACATTTTCAACATTTTAAATGCAAAGTGCTTCTGTAGTAAGTCATGATACAGTGTCTCAGGAGACATATGAAGCTGGCATGCTTTTCTTTTAGGCTGAATTAATGCTTGTGTAGACTGACATCCATGAAGACTAAAGTGCTTCGGTTACAGAAAGGAGCTACAACTCAAGAGGGGCAGTTAGTGCCTTTTACTATTGTGCAACACTAATGCATAACAAAAGATTTGCCCATGTCCTTGTCCCCTTTGATTCTCTCTCTTTTTGGTAAAATTCCTCTATCCATAACATCATGGTTTAGTTGCTTTAAACCAAAATCTTACTGTCCACAAGGTGCCAAATACAATTTCTATGACACCTTATTTCCTCCCACATAAACTGGTTGTAGGAATCTAAAAAAAAAAAAAAAAAAAAAAGGTCAGGGAGGTTGAGAGATAATTTGTATAGTAGTATTATTCAGTAAGGAATGGAGTGAATGGAGTGAAGCTTGAGGGCACACACCCCATGCCCCAAAGCTAGACAGACCTATAAATAAGTGCATCTGCGCTCTAGTATTTACTAGGGATCCGAGCAAGTGGCCTGTGTTGAAAACTTAATACACCCATCAGTTACAAGGGATATGACAATAGCATCTGTCTTACAGGGATGATGTATATGTAGATTAAATGAGATAGTGAATTTAAAGTCTTTACATGCTTAATACAGTGTCTGCATATGGTAAACCTTCAATCAATTTTAGCTTTATCATTCTTAGGGATATAATTATGAAATATTGCTAGACCTCAGTAAGATTACCTGGCACTGATTATTATACATTAAATCCAATTTTTTCAATGCAGTGTGAAAATGCCTACAAACATTTACTTCTGGCAGTTGTAATTTCTCCTTATACCATGTCAGCCTAATTTAAATCAGGATATTCCTTGGCAGATTGTATGCAGAAAAATAGGAGTTTGTTTGGATAGGTAATGATAGTAAGCTATAACATTCTGAGGCACTCCGTGTTTTTAGAGGTAGATTTACAACTGGTCTGAGGATATTCTCTTTCTGGACAGTGATTGTGAGAACACTAGCACAGTACATCTTAGCCTATATCTACATCAAATGTCTCTTTTAATTGTTACTTTCTTCTTTTATGTTAAGAACTTTAGTTAGGGTATGTTAAGTTTCTGTACTGATCCATTATATTGATTTTCAAATTTAACTTTTACTAAATATTTTTAATGTTTATTTTTGAGAGAGAAACAGAACATGAACGCAGGGGAGGGGGTGGCAGAGAGACACACACATAGAATCTGAAGCAGGCTTCAGGCTCTGAGCTGTCAGCACAGAGCCTGATGCCAGGCTTGAACCATGAACTGTGAGATCATGACCTGAGCCCAAGTTGGACGCTTAACCGACTGAGCCACCTAGGCGCCCCTCAAATTTAACTTTTAAGAGTTAACATTATTTATATTATTTTCAACTTGTTTGGGTAATTTCATACACCTCTACAACTTCCATGGTTTGTTAATGTGTACTACTTCTAGAATAGTTTCTTTAAAATGGCTTACTTTCAAAGATGCATCTAGTTGCATTGTTTTTCTCACATTTGATTTTGTCCTTATGACATATGATTGCCTTACCAAAACGCTCATATAATTTTAATATGTTGATATTCATTGTAATTATCTCTCCTTTGAAATATAAGATGCATTTTGTTAAGTCTGGTCAAATTTGTGTCAATTCTGTTTATAAGTATGTACATGAAATAGCATAGTAAAGAATAAAACATGATTTAAAATTTGGAGATCATTCACTGAAAGATATAATTCACAGATCATTTATGATGTATGTAGAGACATTTTTATAATTATGAAAATATGTAAACTTTATTAAGAACAATAAGTTAAAATGATTTATCACATTTTCTTTTAGTATACATTCTAAATTTCTGATTTCTAAAAGGTCTATTACTTTATATAAACCAATGTTATCACTAAGTTCATATGAAATCTAAAGATATTATGTAATATTATATATTATATTTCATTGTATGGTGGGAGTTACCAATCTATTATCTACTAAGGTACATTACTGAATTTTAATTAAATTTATCAAATTTATGATATTTTACATAATTTTGCAGAAATTGTTATTTCTGGTGTTAATAAGCCACAATAGTGTAAGAAAAGATGTGAAACAGACCTAATAATCGCTTAATCTCACTCAAACTTTTCACTTAAGATAACTAGACTTTTTATAGGAGCAAATTTATGTCTTTCACTTGGAAATTAGAAATGTTAACTTACATGTTAGAAATGTTTATCCCAAGAATTTATGGTCCTATTTTTAGTTAGTACACAGTCATTTTGCATGAAGGAATAGATGATTCCAGTAAAAAACTAAATTAGATTTTCCCTATGTTTAAGTAACTAAGTGTATGACTACATCAAAATTGATCATTTAGAGATCTTTCATGTCCTTGATCTGTATTTTGTAATTATTAAAATTATTAATAAATAGTAATTTTATGGGTTAGTCATTTAATATATCCACTACACCAGTTGATGTAACCACAAAGATTTTTTGTCAGCCTTTTAAAATCATACAGCTAAAGATGATGAATTTAAGACATTTATAGCATACTTCTTTATAGTGTACAGACACTATTGAAGGAATATATATGTCTTCCTACTGCCTGTTACAGGGAAACCTGGTCCAGGATGTCGACAATGATCAGGTATCCAGGTATTAAGATTCTTCTGTAGTCCCAGCAGCACTCTAGATATATGGAGCATAAAGAAAATATAACACACAGAATGCATGCACAGTCCTTGTCCTGAGGATATTACAGATGGAGAATGAAAAATTAAGAACTATAATAAAGAATACTGATGGGTCAAAAACTATGTTTCAATTGTGATTGTGTCCCAGGCTTGTGCAAGAAAATGAGGTACAAAGGAGAAAGACAGACTGCCTTCAGGGAGCTCATAGTAGAGGTGTGAGGTGAGGCCAAGTGATGTTGGAGAGGTGTAGCAGGTTGCCAAACCATGAAAGACCAAGAAGGACTCAGATTTGGTTTTATGTATCAGACTGTCTATTTTAATACTACATATATATGCTTGTATAAGTAAATGATTTCATCCTGATAAAATATAAGCTTTTAGAAGATAGTCTGACCAGTTTTGTTCACCAGTTTATCCCAGTAATCCATCCTGCAAGAAGTCTAGCATATTGAAGATCCTGAAAAATACAAGGTCTTCCACTAAACTCTTGGTACAAACAAGTGTCAGACTTGAGATACCAAATTGAAGAAGTAAGAAACTGCTATTCTTTTTTAGGTTTTTTTATATGTTTTCATTTAGCAACAAATATATTTAATTAAAACTATTCATTTATTATGTACTTTATATATATTGTTTCTGTTGCAGAAAGGGAATTCTAATGGTAGAGAAGAAGTGTATTAATAGGACTTATAAAAATAGTCCAGAAGAGCATTGATGATAATCTATAAAAAGGTAGATTTCAAGGGGAGAGGAGAGGCTCTTGAAGAAGTACAATCACCACTATTGTTTGGATAGGGGGTTATGATGTTGGCAAGATATCTCCCCTGGATATCTAGGTAAAATAATGATGATGCCATTCAGTCACTGACAGAAAATTTATAAAAAAGGACCTAGTTTAAAAGATGCATATGTCTCAACAAGTCCACCATCCTAGTGGGGAAGGACACAAGGCAAGATGAATATACCAGGAGAGGGCTGGTTGAGATGAAGCTAAGCCAGTTGTATCTGAAAAAGGCTAGGGTACAGCAAATGGGATCAGCTTTTGCTGACTTTTGTTGCTCAGGCAAAATCAGGCAGAAGGTGTGGGACTTACTTCACATATCCCCTTGAGTGGATCTCTAGGTATTCTACAAGAGTAGATCCTGAAGAGGCCTCCCATACTCTGAGATTCCCAAGGCTGCCTCTTTTTCCCTCCTTCCTTTGCAGGGGTGCAGAAAGGATCCACCCCACCAGCATTTCAACCTCCTAGAATTGCATGCTGAAGGCTTCCCCTTACCATTCCCTCTGAGACATGACTGCATCGAGTTTCCCCAGGACCCATAGTGTTGGTAGTGGGCTCCCTCTCTCTTCCTCCCAGTCCGCTGAGATCTTAGGCTTATATGTCTATCAGTGCTGTCATTGCTCCCCTGGGAGCCAACCCCCTACTCTCCTACCAACTTCCTTTTTCCTGCTGCCTTGATCCAGGGGTGTCTCTTACACTCAGAGATCTTCCCAAGTCACACACAGGCACTTTATATACTTGTGGCTCACAGGAGAGTGTCTAGGGTGGGAGACGTAGTGCATATAATCCAGAGTCCCTACCCTCTGGTTTTTCTGCTTCAAACAGGGGTCTTGTCTTTGACCGTGCTTGAGGAGAGCATGAAGAAAAGGTACAGGCTCAAATAAAATCTTGGCAGTTTTGAGTATTAGTTCCCATGAGTATGTTGTGGAACTCTTATTTCACATGTCTCAGTAGAATCCCAGAAGCCATAAATGAAGCAAAGACATGGGTTTTTATTTGCTATCATTTAAAATTGCCAGATCTGGTGATGTATTAGGAAGAAGTCATTGGAGTTGAGTGTCCTTTTATATAGGACATTTCCCCTGGAAGCTCTGTTGTATCCCGACAGAGGCAAGTTGTCATTTATCCTTATATTGCACCATCTCTTTGTTACACAAATCTTAACAAAAAAGTGACTTTTTAAAAGAAAGTTGGTGTTGACGGGAATGCAAACTGGTGCCACCACTCTGGAAAACAGTGTGAAGTTTCCTCGTTAAGTTAAAGATAGAACTACCCTATGACCCAGCAACTGTACTACTAGGTATTTATCCAAAGGGTACAAAAACACTGATTCAAAGGGACACATGCACCTCAGTGTTTATAGTAGTGCTATCAACAGTAGCCAAATTATGGAAAGAGCCCAAATGTGCATTGAGTGATGAATGGATAAAGAAAATGTGGTATATATACATACAATGGATTTACTCAGCCATCAGAAAGAATGAAATCTTGGCATTTGCAACAACAACATGGATGAAACTTGAGTATATAGTGTCTTCTAAGCGAAATGAGTCAGAGAAACAAATACTGTATCATTTCACTCATATGTGGTATTTAAGAAACAAAAAAGATGAACATAGGGGAAGGGAAAGACAAATAAATATAAGATAAAAACAGGGAGGCAAACCATAAGGCTCTTTTTTTAAATTTTATTTTTGAGAGCCAGAGAGAGACAGAGCGAGCATGGGAGGGTCAGAGACAGAGGGAGATACAGAATGCGAAGACAGGCTTCAGGCTCTGAGCTAGCTGTCAGCACAGAGCCCAACGCGGGGCTCAAACCCACAAACCATGAGATCATGACCTGAGCCGAAGTAGATGCTTAGCCAACTGAGCCACCTAGGCGCCCTAAGACTCTTAACTATAGAAAACAAACTGAGGGTTGCTGGAGGGGAGGTCAGTGGGGGGATGGGCCAGATGGGTGATGGCTATTAAGGACGGCACTCGTGATGACCAATGGGTGTTATATGTAATTGATGAATCACTAAATTCTACTCCTTAAACCAATACTAACTATATGTTAACTAACTTGAATTTAAATAAAATCTGGGAAGAAAAAAATAAACTTGTATATAAGAGACAGCTCAAGTTAATTACGTTTTACGGAAAATTGGAATAAACATTTTTTTAGTGGAAATACAGAATATCTCCACCTCTATAATGTACATAATGTATCTTTATTGAAAATGTTACTGTGAAAAAATTTGTAGTAAGACCTCTATACTTGAGAAAAGATACATGATGAAAACTTGAGTGAAATGGAATATTTTCAACAAGCATTTATTTTGGAATGCAAATGAAATAATGATAATATAAAATTACTTAATAACTAAAAATTTTAATTTGATATTATAATTTTCAGATGGGAAGTTTAAAAAATAGTGTCTACTGAACAGTGTAAGAATTGTATGTCTAAAATAGAAAACATTTCTAAAGACAGTCTAATTAGCTATATTGGTTCACTTAATCTTACCTATGTAGCTGATCATGGAAATTAAGTGAAAAAAAGAAATAATTTCTGGTGCCTTCCATTTCAGTTACCTCTTGTTACCTAATTACTGATGGTCCTATTAAATATGTGGTGTGTGTATTAGTTTTCTAGGGCTGTTAATAGTATCTCAAACTGAGTGAAAAAATAATGATAAAGGACTCTATTACACTTTTAGAAGCTGAGGTCTCAAATCAAGGAGTCCGTGGGTGATGCTCCCTCTGAAGGTACCAGGAAAGAATCTTTCCCAGATCTTTCTCATAACTTCTGGCAGTTGAGTCTTCACATGGAACTTTCCCTGTGTGTGCCTCCGTGTCCAAATTTTCTGTAAGGATACCATACATTTTGGATCTGGGGCTCACCCTTTTCCAATATGAACTCATCTTAGCCACTTATATCTGCAGTGACTCAATTGCCTAATCAAGCCATACTCTGAGGTACAGGTACTTAGGACTTCATGAATAGGAGGGTGAATAGGAGGGTACGTAATTCAACCCATAACAATGTGACTAAAGACATCCTGGATCTAAGGACTCTAATGACTACAACAAAATAAATGATTTATTTGTATATGTTGAGAAATGTCTTAGTGTAAATCAGTCAAAATTGTCAAGCATGACTGTGAAAGATGGTTCTTTTTTGTTAGCTACTAATGAGGTTACTCTAGACAAAAAGATTAGATTCAAGGTAACATGATTTTGAATATAGTTCTCTTCAGTGTATTATTTACCAGGAATCATTTTTTTGAGTAAAATATTAAAAATGGAACAAGACATGGACATGGTCATTATCACTATGAATGAAATAATCTATGATTTAAGTCACAGTAGATTATAGGCTTAGGTGAATGCAGTAGTCTGGTGTGCTGGAGGAAGATGAGATGACAGTGTTGGCCAAGTACACCAAGAGCTGCTTCTTACTGATGAAAGACACCAACTTGTTAATATCATTTGAGAGAAAATCCCTGTCTTGGATCACTAAGAAAGATTGGATCAAAGATTTGGCTTTTTTTTTAATTGGCATAATTCATCCGAATAAACACTTTGAATAATTCTTTGCAAATGAATTCAAAAGTAGTTACACAAATATGTGCTTCAATTCATTTGGAAGAGAATAACATGTCCAAATTTTCTATACTGAAATCTGATTCCAGAAATGAAAGTGATGGCCTGAATTGCTTTCCAAAAACTGGAGTATTGAAGACTGAATATATATGTATTTTTTAAATTTCAAATATTATGAAAATGGACTGACAGTTGTCCATTTCTGGTACAAAGTCAAAGGAGATACAAATGGCTATCAAGCTTTATATTGTATTTATTTTAAAATCAATATAATCTTAATGCTATACATATAATCATTTCATAAAAATAAATGTTTATATTTCCAGCAGTTACTTTTTCTTATGCGTGATGCATTCCATGTATTATTACACAAAAAAACTTTGCCACATATTAAAGCATTGAAACACAAAAACTACCACTCAGCTTCAATTTTAATTGTGTACCAGATTGGAGTTACATGTTAATAATATATATTTCAGATTTTTAACATATTTAAAAGAATATTCATTGGAGTTACATGTTAATAATACATATTTCAGACTTTTAACATATTTAAAAGAATATTCATTGTAAGTATTTACCACTTTTTGTAATGTTAAGTATTCATTTGCTCCACAGTATTGAGCACTCTTCTAGATGCATATGAAAGTACTGCCATTTTAACAAAGAGGAGAACCAAATGCAGAGAACTTACTTTCCAAGACCAGGCAGTGAATGGATAGGTCCAGGATTCTACCTGACTCCAAAGCTTGTGCTCTGTTACACCCTAGCTGCTTATCTTTGTGCTCCAAGGAATATGTTACCTGTATATAGAAATGTATATTTAAAAATCTATCTTGTCTTTATAGTTGTTACATAACTATGAAAGAAAAAGACACATAATTAGGGCTTGAGGAATGACTTGCCAAATTCCTGCCGCAGTTTACCTAATGACTTCGGAACAGAAGGGCATGGGTTTGGATTCTGTCTGTCTTTATGACCTGAGGAAAATCACTCCAACCCTCTAAGCCTCAGTTTCCTCTTCAGTAAAATTGGGTCAATTGTATGATTATCTGAGATGATGAATGCTAAAGGAGCCGTTTAGTAATTCACTGGGATCTTTCTAAAAGTGTTCCCTCATAAAAAATCATCTGTTACATGTACCACAAATGGATTCTTCAGTGCTGTCTTTTCACTTTCTTAATGTTCTATTTTGCTAAGCAAATGCTCTTTAACTTTTTTAAAGTAAAGGTTTTAATAAAACAGAAAAATAGCACCTACCAGAACTGTACAGAAGTGATGAGTTTTGTTAAAGTGAACATGCCATATAGATAGCACTTAGATCTAAAATTACAACATTATGACCACCTCAGAGGCTCCTTCACCCATTTCCTATACTTATCACTCTCAAAAGATGATTGTTATCCTAAAACCATGGAACAGTTTTAACTGTTGCTAAACTTTATATGGATAGCATCATAGAGTATGCATTGTTTTTCTGCCCCTGTCCTTTCACTTAACATTATGTTGGTAAGATATAAACATGTTGCATGTAATTGTAATATGGTCATTTTTAATAGTGTATAGAAATTCATATCAATATTATTGACCTCCTGTAATATTAAAAATATTTTATGTTTATTTTTGAAGTAGAGAGCATGAGTGGGAGAGGGGCATGGAGAGAGGGAGACACAGAATCTGAAGTGGGCTCCAGGCTCTGAACTGTCAGCCCAGCGCTCATTGTGGGGCTCGAACACATCAGCTGTGAGATCAGGACCTGAGCTGAAGTTGGATGCTTAATGGACTGAGCCAACCAAGCACACTGATTTACCTCCTGTAATATACACATTTTTAAAATTTTTAATGTTTATTTTCGAGAGAGAGAGAGAGCACGAGTTGGGGAGGAGCAGAGAGGGTGATACAGAATCTGAAGCAGGCTCCAGGCTCTGAGCTGTCACTATAGAGCCTGACGTGGCAATTGAACCCAGGAGCCATGAGATCATGAAACCTTGACCTGAGCCTAAGTCAGACTGAGCCACACAGGTGCCCCATACCTCCTGTAATGTTAACATTTAGGTTGTTTCCAATTTAGAGTTAGTAGAAATAGTACACAATATATGAACATTCTTCTGTATGTCTCTTGGTAAATGTGTAAATTTTTTTGAGATAAGTATCTAGGAGTGGAATTGACAGTTTATAATGTAGACACACATTCAGCTTTATTAGATACTGCTAAACTGTTTTCCTTAGTGGTTATACCAATTTACAATTTCACAGTGTATACATGTTCCAGTTACTCTGAACTTTTCATCAACATGAGTAATTGAATTTTTTATTTTATCTTATTGGATTGGTACATACTGGTGGTGTTGTTTGTTATTAATTTGTGTTTCTTTGATATCTGATAACACTGATCACCTTTGCTTATTAAAAAAAAAGGTTCTTTTTTTTAAAATGAAGTATAATTACCATACAGTGTTATAGTAGTTTCAGGCTTGCAATAAAATGATTCAACAATTGTATAAATTATTCAGTCCTCATCAAGATAAGAGTGCTCTTAATCCCCTTTATTTCAGCCATCTCTCTGACCATCTCCCTTCTAGCAACCACCAGTTTGTTCTCTGTATTAAATAGTCTGATTTTTTGTTCATCTCTTTTCATTTGTTTTGTTTTTAAATTCCACATAAGAGTGAAATAATATCTCTGTCTTTGATTTATTTATTTAGCATTATACTTTCTAGCTGCATTCATGATGTTGTGAATGGTAGCATTCCATTCCTTTTGATGGCTGAGTAATATCCTCTTGTGTATGTATGTATATGTGTGTGTGTGTGTGTGTGTATAGGTGTGTGTGTGTGTGTGTATATATATATATATATATATATACCACTTCTTTATTCATTAATTGATGGACAGTTGGGCTGCTTCCATAATTGGGCTATTGTAAATAATGCTGCTATAAACATAAAGGTGTGTGTATTCCTTTTAATTAGTGTTTTTATATTTGTTGTGTAAATACCTAGTAGTGCAATTGCTGGATTATATAGTAGTTTTATTTTGACCTTATTGAGGGACCTCCATACCATTTTCCACACTGGATATACCAGTTTTCATTCCCACAAATAGTGCACATGGGTTCTTTTTCTCTGCATCCTCATGAACACTTGTTTTTTGTATTTGTGATTTTAGCTATTCTGACAGGTGTGAGGTGATATTTCACCATAGTTTTGATTTGCATTTCCCTGATGATGAGTTATGTTGAAAACCTTTTTATGTGTCTGTTGGTCATCTATGTGCATTCTTTGGAGAAATTTCTGTTCATGCCTTCTACCCCTTTTTAAATTGGATTATTGGGTTTTGGGTGATGAGTTTTATAAGTTCTTGATATGTTTTGGAAACCAGCCATTTGCAGATATCTTCTCCCATTCCATAGGTTATCTTTTTGTTATGCTGATTGTTTCCTTTGCTATACAGAAGGCTTTTATTCTGATGTGTCTCAATAGTTTATTTTTTCTTTTTTAACCTTGACTCAGGAGACCTATCTAGAAAAGTTTCTATGACTAAGTCAGAAAAGTTACTGTCTGTGTTTTCTTCTAGTTTTTTTTTTAATGGCTTTAGGTCTCATATCTAGGTCTTTCTTCCATTTTGAATTTATTTTTGTGTATGGTATTGAAAGTGATCCAGTTTTATTCTTTTGCATGTTGCTCTCCAGTTTTCCCAACTGTCTCTTTGTTGAAGAAACTTTTTTTTCCCCAATTGGTTATTCTTCCCTGCTTTGTTGAAGATTAATTGACCATATCATTGTGGGTTCATTTCTGGGTTTTCTGTTCTATTGATCTATGTGTCTATTTTTGTGCCTGTACCATACTGTTTTGTTTATTACAGCTTTGTAATATAACTTGAAGCCTGAATTTGTGATGCCTCCAGCTTTGCTTTTCTTTTTCAAGATTGCTTTGGCCATTCAGGGTCTCATTTGGTTCCATACAAATTTTAGAAAAAATTTTCTAGGTCTGTGAAAAATGAAGGTGATATAGTGGTAGTGATTGGATTAAATGTATAAACTGCTTTGGATAATAAAGACGTTTTAACAATATTTGTTTTTCCAATTCATGAGCATTGAGTGTCTTTCCATTTCTTTGTGTCATCCTTAATTTGTTTCACCAGTGTTTTTAAGTTTTCAGTGTACAGGTCTTTGATGTCTTTGGTTAGGTTTTTTCCTAGGAATTTTTTTTTTTTAATTTTTGGTGCAATTATAAATGGGATTGCTTTCTTAATTTCTTTTTGCTTCATTATTTGTGTATAGAAATGCAACAGATTTCTGTACATTGATTTTTGCGTCCTGTGACTTTACCAAATTAGTTACAGTTCTGGCAGTTTTTTATTGGAGTGTTTCAGGTATTCTCTATATAGTATCATGTCATCTGCAACTAGTGAAAGTTTTACTTCTTCCTTTCTGATTTGGATGCTTTATTTATATGTGTTGTCTAATTGCTGTGGCTAGGACTTCCAGTACTATGTTGAATAAAAGTGCTAAGAGTGGTCATCCCTGTCTTATTCCTGACCTTGGGGAAAAGCTCTCCATTTTTCTTCATTAAGGATGATGTTAGCTGTAGGTTTTCATAGATGGTATTTATTATGTTGAGGTATGTTTCCTGTAAACCTACTTTCTTGAGGATTTTTATCATGAATCGATGCTGTACTTTGTCAAATGCTTTTTCTGTATCTATGGAAATGGTCATATGGTTCTTGTAATTCTCTTATTGATGTGATGTATCACATTGATTGATTTGTGAATATTGAACCACCCTTGCAAATCAGGAATAAATCCCACTTGATACTGGTGAAGGACTTTTTTAATGCATTGTTAGTTTAATGCATTACTAGTTCAGTTTGCTAGTATTTTGTTGAAGATTTTTGCATCTATGTTCATCAGGGATATTAGCCTGTAGTTGTCTTTTTTAGTGATGTCTATTTCTGAGTCTGATATCAGGGTAATCCTGGCCTCATAGAATGAATTTAGGTTATTCTTCCTTTTATATTTGTTGGAATAGTTTGAAAACAATAGGTATTGACTCCTCTTTAAATGTTTGCTGGAATTCACCTGTGAAGCTGTCTGGTCCTGGACTTTGTTTGTTGAGATATTTTTGATTACTGACTCAATATCATTGCTGGTAATCAGTCTGTTCAAATTTTCTGTGTATTCCTATTTCAGTCTTGATAGTTTATATTTTTATAGAAATTTATTCATTTCTTCTAGGTTGTCCAATTTGTTGGCATGTTGCTTTTCATAATGTTCTTTTGTAATTATATTTCTGAGGTGTTGCTTCTCATTTGTGATGTTATTTGAGTCCTTTCTCTGTTTTTTATTTTTTCTGATAAGTCTGGCTAGAGGTTTATCAACTTTCTTTATTTTTTAAATTTTTTTAATGTTTTATTTGTTTTTAAGAGAGAGAGCGACAGCATGAGCAGGGGAGGGTCAGAGAGAGAGAGAGAGACACAGAATCTGAAGAAAGGCTCCAGGCTCTGAGCTAGCTGTCAGCACAGAGCCTGATGCGGGGCTTGAACCCACGAACTATGAGATCATGACCTGAGCCGAAGTCGGATGCTTAACCGACTGAGCCACCTAGGCGCCCACCTAGGCGCTGCAGATTTTTCCCATTTAGCACTTTGAATATATCATGCCACTTCTTCTGGTTTGGAAAGTTTCCACTGAAAAATACCCTGATAGCCTCATGGGGTTTCCTTTGTATGTTATTATCCTTTGTCTTGCTGCTTTAAAATTTTTTTCTTCATCACTGTATTTTGCCAACTTAATTACCATATGTCTTGGTGTGATGTGCATTTGTTAAATTTGTTGGGAGTTCGCTGTGCCTGCTAGATCTGGATATTTATTTCCTACCCCAGAATAGGGACATTTTCAGATTTTATTTCTTCAAATAAATTTTCTGCCCCCTTTTCTCTCTCTTTTGGGACTTGTACAATACCACTGTTACTACATTTGATGGAGTCCCAGAGTTCCCTAAGTCTCTCTCTTTTTTTTTTTAATGTTTATTTTTGAGAGACAGAAAGACACAGAGTGTGAGAGGGGGAGGGACAGAAAGAGAGGGAGACACAGAATCTGAAGCAGGCTCCAGGTTCTGAGCTTTCCCCACAGAGCCTGAGGCAGTGCTCAAACCCACAAGCTGTGAGATCATGACCTGAACTGAAGTCAGACGCTTAACCGACTGAGCCACTCAAGCACCCCCCCCCAGTCTATTTTTGAGTTGCATATTTCTTTTTTTTTGTTTGTTTGTTTTGTTCAGCTTGAATACTTTCCATTACTTTTCTAGGTCTTTAATTTATTCCTCTGCTTCTTATAGTCTGAAGTTCATTTCATTAAGCATGTTTCTAATCTTGTTTATTGCACTCTTCATCTCTGATTGGTTCTTATGTATCTCTGTGTTAAGGATATCACTGATGTCTTCCATTCTTTTCTCAAGCCCATTGAGTATTCTTGTGATTGATCATTGCTTTAAATACTCGTCGAGGCATGTTACTTAAATCTGTTTCACTTAAATTTCCAGCCATGGCCTTGTCCTTTTCTTAAATGTGGAAGAAATTTACTGTATTCTTATTTTGTCTAAGTCTCTGTGCCTGTTTTCTGTGTTTTTGGAAAGTCAAAAGTAATTTTAAATTACTTCTTGATATTAAATGGATGCTTACATGCACTTATAGTATAAGCTGTAGGGCAGAAACTGGATCCTTTTCCACTTGAACATTATGGCAGATCCCTCTAGGAATACTATAAAAATGACTAAAATATATGATGCAGGAATGCCTAGTATTGCTGCTGATTCAAGTAGTAAACAGCGAGGAATAAGATGTGTAAAGGCCTTATACAAAATCCTAAAGCGGCCCGTCATGTAGTGTCCCCTGTTCCTCAGGGCCTGGCACTTCAAAGAGTGTCTCCAATGTGTGCTCTGCTGTTTTATCCTGGCCTCTTTATCTTTTAGGCCAGTCATGTGCAGAAGCTGTCTTTGTCTTTTGTGGGCAGTGTTTTTTCCCTGGCCTGAATGTGGCAAGTTTTAACTAGGTGTGCTTTGGTTTGGTCTGCATGCAAAATGAGACCTATCAATATTGCCACTGGAACTGAGGCCCTGCAAAATTCCTGGGGATGGAGATGGGGTGTTGTCAAGGGTTTGGAACTGTTTTCTGGGCGAGGGGGCCCGATGAAATGGGACTGAAGCAAGTGTGACTGGGAAGGGCAGTTCCACTGAAGCATGAAAGTGTGGGGGTTGGTGTAAGCAAGTTAGTGAGTGTTGGCACTGTGCTGATTGCTGTAGGTTGCCCTGTGCTTATGCTGACGGGCCAGAGAAGGAAATGACACCTGCCAGTTCCTTTGCTCCTAGAGGAGTTTCTCCATGAATGTTACCTCTCTGGGATACTCTGTGAAATGAGTAAATAACCTCCCCAGTGTGCACTGGGTTCTCTTCAGATCAGTGTTTTCACCCTTTATATCTGCATGCTCTTTGCCTTGCCTTCTCTCCAAGAGTGGTTCCAATGCCTCTAAATTCTATCTAAGCCAAGTCTGTTGACCTTTAAAACTCCAGGCTTTAAGCTCTGCTGGTTGCAAGAACTCAAAAAAATTGGGCCCTCTAGATTTCCGGGCCAATCGCTATAGGAATTTGTTTTCCTTTTGCTTTCTCTGGTATGTTAGTTTCCCTACTTCCCACCTTCTTCATTGTGGCTTCTCTTCTATATTTAGTGATGGAGTTTGTTCTGTCAGTCTACAGGTTGATTTCCAGGGTGTTCAGGATGACACAATAATTATCTAGTTGTATTTCTTGAGACACAGTGAGCCTAGCATCCTCCTACTCTGCTGCCATCTTCCCCTTCTCTAGATACATACCTTTTTGTCTCATATATAATGTGAAATATTTTCTCCCATTTAGTAGCTTACTTCTGTATTAATTTTGAGTGTCTTTCCATGAATGGAGTTTTGATTTCAGTAAAGTTCAGCATTAATGTTAAAATTTTGCTTTTTATATGTGTGTTGCTATTGTATGTTGTATGCATATGTACCAGGTTTTTAAAAATTGATCTTTTTTATTATAGAGGGAGAGAGGGGCAGAGAGAGAGAGAGAGGAGAGAGAGAGAGAGAGAATATCTTAAGCACGTTTGACACTCCACACAGGGCTCACTCTCACAACCATGAGATTGTAACATGAACTGAAATCAAGAGTCAAATGCTAAATGGAGCCACTCAGACACCCTTACATTGATCCTTTATACTGAGACTTTGCTGATTTCACTTATTTAGATCTAGTAACTTTTTGGATTTATTTTGCTTTTTAAGAATCATTCAGATTTGTTATTTATAGAATTGTTATAAACAAATAGATTTGAATCATGTTAGAAAATGTTACAACGTAGGTTTTATCAGGAACTCCTAAAAATCAGATTTAAAATAGTAAAAGCATTAAAAAAGAATAAGAAGAAAATATATTTCTTTAATTCAGTTACTTAGAAGTAGAGTTTGAATTCTGATTTTTTAAAATTTGCTTGAGAGGATATCTAACCAGTTCATTGAATCCTTTGTGTGTCATCTAATGGCTGTTTTGTGTCAGTTATTCAAGTCTCTCCCAGTAATAGGTCTCAAAGACACAATACAGAAATATGCTGAGTCTGTAGAGTCTGTGTATTAGCCCAAAAGTATGCTCCGAGTGAAGACCCTTGACATGAGAAGATTATATGAGAACATAATAAAAAGAGCTGTAGCTGGGGCATTTACAAGAGGTAGACTGACACAGTAAATCTCTTGAGTCCCTGAGGAGAAGCTAGAGTAACAGCTATGAATCTTTCTGGGTTACACTTTCTTTAGTATAAAAAACATTATTAAAAGAATATAGGGTTACCAGGTAAATTGGTTTAAATAATTAAGGCTGATATATAAATAATTATAAAATTAGGGTATAGACTTTCTAGTTTCATAAAATTATAATTAATTTTGTATGTATAGCCTTGTATGTGTGAACCCTAAATTTTAAGAGCATATAATCTTATAAATGGAAATTTTAAATTACTTCTTGATATTAAATGGATGCTTACATGCACTTATAGTATAAGCTGTAGGGCAGAAACTGGATCCTTTTCCACTTGAACATTATGGCAGATGTCTCTAGGAATACTATAAAAATGACTAAAATATATGATGCAGGAATGCCTAGTATTGCTGCTGATTCAAGTAGTAAACAGCGAGGAATAAGATGTGTAGCTTTTGAAGTGACAAGAGGTCTATCTAGTCACCAGAGTACTATGGAGAAAATATCTGCTCAGTGCATATGGTATATTGGTGTTTCCTCTATAATTTATCTGAAAAATTAACAGTGTGGCTAGAGACTGGTGAACAGAGGGGAGGGTGGGACTAGATGAAATGAGTTAGGAAACAAAGAGCATATTATAGATGAAGATGAGGAAAATGGTTTTTATCCTATATATAAGCAGAAGCCAATAAAATTTTAGTGGTGGAATGACACGGCCATGTTTGGGTTGGAGGATTAATCCTTTTGCAATATAAAATCAATAATGCAAATTGGACAAGAGAAGAGGAATCAAGTTTGAATACTGGGTTGCTGAACTGAACCTTTAGAACAAAGGCCAGGACAAATTACTAGAACTAAATTAATTCATTGGGTGAAAAATCACACAAAAAACTGTGATTTCTAAAACTTCACTAATTGTTTAATGCTAACTCTGCTTATAAGACTACTGGTTGAGCTATTGGGACTAATTCATTGGAAACTCCAATGGGGTGTCCAACTTGAGAATTAAAAATTATTAATGACTAAGCTCCACTGAATTTGTAAATTAATAGCATTCCAGTGAGATCTATAGTAAAACTTCATCAGGTTAAAAATTGTTAATGGCCTAATCTTCTTTATACCTAAAACTTTGTTTGAGAGCATAAAGTGGATATCTGGACATAATGTATTATGCTATTTTTATTTTGAATTGATAGCTGTTATCACTTATTTTGTTAACTCCACACTTTAAAACTTTACTTTTATTTTGAATTGATATACTGGTTTTTATATAGTACACTTAGAAAAAATAAAGTAAAATATCCACACTCTTTCACACTGTTCAATACAAAAGTCAGATATTCTGTGTTGTTCTCTTAATATTATTATTAAGTGGTATTATGGTTTTGGATGACACATTCAAACTATATGCCACCATATCTGAATTTCTAGAATTAAGTGTTTGGGGAATGAAAATGGGTGGAGATATGGGAGAGACTTTAACTCTTTTAACAACTAACCCTGAAATCTTGGACATGTAAATAGATTCAATGTGATTTTCTACATGCTTCCATTTGAAACAGCCCTGTTTTCAAATCAGTGGACATTAAGTTTTGTAACTGTTGGACATGGGAAAAGAGTACATGGAAAGCAAGGCCATGTAGAGAAATGGCAGGTGGTCCCTTCTGGGAAATGAGAAGGAGAATGGCTGTTCTTATTAACCCTAGTATCCTCTTTCCCCAAACTCCATGGTCTTAGAAAATGTACATTTCTTAACCACAAAATGTATTAAAATCATGGTCACTGTGCTAGAAATTGCAGAGCTACAGTGTACCTAAATGGACAGCTTTCAGGTAACACAAAGTTGTAGCTGAATCAAGACAAATAGGGAAAGCTCAGTTTTGTCTTACAAACTCCTGGCTACATAGCTGTGCCTACCCCCTTAATAACCTCAAATAAAGGTACACCATATGTTATGCAACTAAAATTTTGTAGTTCATTTAACACATTACTATGGGGTTCGCTTTAATTATATAACCTTTCCTTCAAATGAAGGACTTGGACAGATTGATCTCTATATTCCTGTGGTCAAACCATTTTTGACTTTCCACATATGTGTATCTCTTTTTATTTAAGTCTGATCATTTATTTTTTGGTTTTATCCATGCTCCAAGCGTATTAAACACTCTTAAATTTCTTTTTGTTTCTCCGGTAATATGTTTTGACTAGCTAATCCAATTCCTTTAACATTTTTAGTAGCCATTTATAAACTCAGGTACTACTTACATTAATGTCATATCTATGTTGGATGTATACTGGTATAGACATAATTACTTGATGGCACAAGAGTGCAAAGTCATCCTTGTTCTCATCCTGCATTCACAAAGTAATCTGGTTACCGTTTGACTTTGCTAACAAAGAGAAAGTGTATTGGTCAGCAATTTTGAAAATCCAGTCGACTTACTTGGTTTAGATTTTGGCAATTTACCAAAGTAACTCTCTACATAGAAAAAGAATTGTACTTCTCTGCCTCTTGTGTGGTCTTGGGTTTGCATTGGCCCATGAAATTTGAATTGAATTAACATATGATCTGTGTCATTCTCCATGTTCTATCTTGTGTGGCTGAGGTAATTTTGAAAGTATCCATTTATATGAGAGGTGCCAAAACCTTAGAGCAGCTGGGAATGCTAGACACAGCCCTGCAGAGGTACCTGAACCCACAGTAAAATTTATGTGACTGAGAAGTTAACTCATTATGATATGCCATTGATATTTTGATGTTGTTTTGACTACAGAATACGCTAGCATATTCTGATTCATACACCTGAAAGTTTTTGATAGTGATATTAACAGTGTCTATTGATACTATGATATTTTTTAAATTAAAAAATGAGGTTGCTGAAATTATTATTTTTTCTATGTTTTATATACTTTATACTAAAAATATATTAATTATATTTGTTTAGGGAATGATAAGAGGTTATCTTCAATCACTATTTTTATAATATTGACTATTCATTTTCCTCTCAATATATTTCTACAACTTTACTCCCGTATATTTTCATGAAATAGAAATCTCATATTAATACAGCTTTTTCCAGGCAAAAATAATCCCTCCTTAGAAGCAATTAGTACATCTTTTTATAGAAACACAACTACAAAGTAAATATGGGAAAGATACTATTTTGCTGTTGTCTTTTCAGTGATGACGCCATCTCTAGAGCTTCATTGTTGAGTTTTTTACACTAAACCCAGAAATTGAACATTTTGTTAAGTTCTCAACAGGATCATTTTCTTACATACAAAGTTACACAATATTATTACTTTAATATAAACACACATGCTTTTTGGTATTTTGTTTCTAGGTAGCTTAATTTAATTACCTGCATTTTGCATGCCTCCTAATTTCACTTCAATATTAAATCTACATGTACAGAAAGCACAAAAAAAGTTAAACCATGAAGCCTATTCACTTGTAGTATCAGGGCTCTATCACAGAGAGTAAAGGGCTTAGTTAAAGTTCATGTAAAAATTCAGAACCTGAGCAAATGGAAACGTGTGTAAATTTGAAAATTAGAATAGGGGTAGAAATATCTCCAGGGATTAAACACACTTGTGTCCATGGGAACTTTGAATATAGATCATAGAAATGGAATATGGAACACTGGTGAAATTTCACATATTGGCAAGTTTTACATTTTTCTTTCTTTTCCTTCCAAACAAAATGGTGATCACAATTAGGCTTTCTTAGAATGATCACAAAATTGAAGACATGGCTTTCTTCTTAGCATGATCACCAAACTAAAGATATGGGGGAGTTGAGGTTTACTGGAAAACATTTTAAAAAGAGAATCAATCCTGGATATTGAAGGTCAGAAACTCTGACCTTCCTCGATCTCCACAGGCATATGCATGTTTGAAGGCTGTAGTGAGGCAGCTTGTAGTGGCAGAGCATAGATACCCACCATAGCCAAAAGTTCAGGAAAAAGAGGGAAAAGGGGCAAGGTAGGGACAGGGCAGGATAATTGAGTATGGCTAAAGATGCCTGTTAGGAAGACCTCTTATCAGAACTCAAGGCACTGTAGGAATGGTGGTAGTGAGCAGAGTAGAGGCCAGAGGAAGGGTAAGATAAGCAGGTTAGTGCAAACCATCCTCTAACAGTTCACAGTAATTCTACAGATTGGGCAAAACCGTTTAGAGACAGATGCAGGAGTCACAGTAATGGGCCAAGAACAGGGAACAAAAGGTGTGAGTGGCAAATGAGGTTACATGGACACATGACCTGAGACATGCACCATACCATATGGCATCTTTTAATGTTCCCACACATTGTCTGCGGGAGAGCTGGAAGGAAATGCATATATGGCTCCCTTGTCCAGCATTTCAGCAGATCTCCATGAGACCCTATTAAAGCAGTTAGGAATTATGGTGAAGAATTTTTGCCCTGAAGCTAGATTTCTTAGCTTGATATCCCTCCATCACTAAACATTTGTGAGTCCTTTGTGATGGTTAAATAAATTTTATCCTCGTCAGCTCCTCTACCTCTTGAAGGTAGTCTAAGTTGGACTTATTCCCTAGTTTGGCATGACTTGTGGTTATATAATAGGACTTTCTGCTGCTGCTAAAACTTTTATTATTAATAATCACCATTTTTCTAAAAGGCAGTATTATCAGAAATGGGTATATATGTTCCCTTGAGCACAGGTTGTTTTTTGGTTTTTCTTTTTTTACATATGGATGTATGGACAGCAACACTGATCATGTTTAAATTTAAATTTTGATTTTTGGGAATATCAGAGAAAATTGAATGGGTTTGATACTATGTATTTGTATTTGATAAAACACTAACTTTATTTGATATTTCTTAGGACTTTTACCGCTCGACCATCTTCATCTCGTTACCTTTATTTTCTTTTAGTCAATGAGTTTCCCTAGGCTTCATCATATCCTTTTAGGTAAATAAGGTCATACTGATTTTGGTTAGTATAGGGCTCATGAAGAGTCCTAATAAAAGCTGTGCTTACATATCACAGACTGGATATCTTTGCCAATGAGGGACTGGTAAAAATATCTGAACAGGGGAGAGTCATAACAATTGGAAATTATTCGGGTATTAATATTTAAAAATAAGTGGAAAGGGCAGGAGACTAAATGCATGGAGGTTAGGTAGGATGTAAAAAGCTGAGTCTAAGGTAATGAATGACTAAATTATAGCAGTTTTTATAGGAGTAGGAAAGAAGGGGTAAGTATGAGGATATTAAATTGATAGAACTTGGACAAAATGATTGAGTATTGGAACAAGGACACAAGGGCAGTCGAATCTACATGGGATTGGACACTTAGTAATATTTAATAATCACATATTTTTTTGCAGAACTTGCTAAAGAAAAAAACAAAAAAAATCTTAGTTATACAGCTAATTCATATTTTAAAATGTATACTTTGAGCAGTTATAGAGAGAAAGAGTTCTTTGCAGATAATGATAATATTCTTATATTAGCATGTGAACTGATCAGTTTATGCCTGTATGGAAAACACAGGAAATCGGCAGAATCTGAAGAACATACAAATCCCACCTAAATCCTTTACACAATTTTTTTTTACTAGTTCAATATCAAAGAGGAAGTGAGAAAATAAAACAGTAATTTACAACTAGTCTCCCCTATACCAGCAAAGGATTTGTGCAGCAATTCCTTGGGACTTTGGATGTGGAAGAGAGGCAGGCAGAGCGCTTCAAGCCTTCTATTCCTAATTGCTGCTTCAAACCTGAACCATTCATCTGTTTTATGGGTTCTTAAAATGGGCTCACCATTGTAAGATTGTTTGAAGAGATAATTCTGTGACTATAGAATTGGGAATCCTATCTTGATGGTATTTGCAATTCTTGAATACGCTTATGTTAGGATTAAGTACATAGCAATATCCTCATTTCCCAGCATCGGTTCAGTTTTTTAAGTCTTCACAGAAAGTCTTGACTCAACCCCATTTGGGTATTGTTTTGTATATATGGATTTGAGGGTATTCAGTTACCACTGTATTCAGGCATCTAGTGCCTGCGGCAGGTGGGGCAGAAAGAAGTCCTCTTGAATTCCTGGATTCTTCCAGGCCTCTGCTCTGGCAAGTTACACATCGTGCTCTGGGCAAGGTCACTTGCCCAATGGCATTTTTATAGACAAGATTCCCTGGAAGGCGTTGGAAGCACACTTTTATTTTCTCAGGTCCCAGACCAATATATCTTGAAGAACATAATTACTTCATTAAGGTTTCTGTAGATACCGATGGGAAAATGCAGGAATAAGAGGCATTTTCCTTTGACATTGAGATGGCCACCCCTGGAAGGGGTTTTGGCAAGGGACAAAGTTGTGTGGTTGAGAGAAAGACATGGCATATAGAACATGGTATAACAATTTGCAGATGCAGTTTTGTAGACTGTAAAAATGACCTGAGTGGTTTTGAGATAAGATATTAAAAGATGTGATGGACTATATTAGTTATCTATTACTTCATGACAGACCACCCTAAAACTTGGTGCTTTAAAACAAAATGATTTTCTCTCCCTAGTTGCTATGTGTCAGGAATGTGTATAAGGCACAGTGGACGTGGCTCGTCTGTTTAGTGACATTTTGGGCTTCAGTTGGAAAAGTTGAAAAGTGAGTGCTGGAACAGTCTGAATATATGTCACTCACATGTCTGGTGGTGGATGCTGGCTATTGGCTTGGACCTTAGCTGGAACTGTTGCCTGTAACACTTAAATGTGGTATCTCCATGTGGCCTAGTCTTCCCCACAACATGTTGGCTAGGTTCAGAGAGACGGACAGACGGAGAGACAGAGAAAGAGAACCAGGCAGAAGTCATTTCATCTTCTATAATAAAGCCACCAAAGTCATCATGTTCATTCCACCAAGCTCTGTTTACAGCAGTTATGAAGATGCCCCCAAGTTCAAGAGAAAAGAGCATGATTTACATCACTTGATGGAGATGTATTACTGTCACATTAAAGAAAAACATTAAAAAAACACATAGGGGTACCCATCTTGGTACAGTGCAGTCTGCCACATGACTGAAGTAAAAAGAATGTTGAAAATGATGAGCACGTTATTGTGCTTTGTTCTGAAGTGCCAATCAAATCTTTCTCCTATTGGTTCTGAACCAATTAAAAATGTACATATAGAAGTCAGCTTGATAATACAGAAACCTTCAATGGAAAATGTAAATCAAAGTCTAAATCAGAAGAGTGTTCCCATTGGTATGAATTTACTTGCCAACCCGTAGAGCTGAGAACACATACCCTGGTGAGTTTTTCGTCACCTGCAGCAAACCAGAGCAGAATATATATGAAGAGGGAAAGGACGGGAAATAAAAAAATAATAATAAATGTATATCTCTGGCCAAGGTACATTTTCTTTATTCTGTGGACTCGTCTTCAGTTGAAGTACACTTGCAATGCTGCCAGATAGAAAATGGAATCGAGGGCAGGCAGAGTCTTAACAGGTGTTGGTACAAACTTAAAGCTTCAAAGGGACTTGCTTTTTGCTGCCAAGAGGATCGATGCAGATGTACGCTTTGGCTTCTTTAGACTGAAATGGTCTAAATTCTCTTCCTTGAGAAAAGTTTGTGAATTTATTCCATGCTAAAACCCACTGTTATCTGACCAGCCAGGAAACGTCTCTCCCTCAGAAATGATCTCTTGTCATGAAATATTCAAACGAAAGACAGGCAAGGTTTTGATTTTTAATGATTCCATAAAACGCGCTTTGTGGTCTGTTTTTTGTTGTTGCTGTTGTTGCTGTTGTAGTCGTTGGATTCAAGAGCCAGATTTTTTAATGCATCTCTGCCTTTATCTCTCCTGTCTCACTACTCTGACTGCCTTTGTGGAGCTTGGGCTGGAGGCTTTCCTACCTGATGGGCCTTTCCCAGGAACACAGGTAAATCACTGCCACTGTGAGCACTCTTTGCAGAAGGTTAAATTTATTCCACGCTGTAGAGTAGGAACTCATCTCTGTAAATAATTTTATTATGCTCCTTTATAAACATTTTGGTAGAAGAAAATTCCTGGTTTAACTCAATAACATATTAAACTTTCCCTGCCCCACGAATTAGATTGATTATGTTGGCATGTGAGATTGATAATCCATAGATCTGTGTTATGACAGCCATTGTTTTAGTGCCAAGCTGAAGAGGAATGCGTCCTTAAATGTATCATTGTATAAAATATTGACCTAGAGAACTTCATTATTCAAGCTGGAGAGACAGTCACTACTTAACAGTAATAAACTGTTTCTGTGTTACATTGAGAATACTTCGGGAAATATGAGAGTTGTCAAATCTCTTGAAAATCCTGTCTTTATAGTACACATGACACTAAAGCTATAGCTGTATTTTTCTGCTAATAAAAGCAAAGGCACAGACAGATGTGAAGGATATCACGGCGCACTGACAAGAAACTAAGAAAAATGAATACCTGGTCGAGGAGTTGGAAAGACACAGGCCAATGACCTTGGGAAGCTTCACTCTTTCGAGATATTTTTGTTCTTGTAAGGAGAGCAAAGATAATGCTGCATTGGTTTAAAAAATAAAATAAACCTGAAGCTCTAAACTGAACACATTGTATGAAAAATATCCTGAAGTGTCTCTTAACAAAAAGTCATGTGAGATAACATAAAAATACAAGATGCTGAATGTGAGCCAGAATATTTTAGAAACGAAAGACATTTTTGAAGTTACCAAAAATGATATACAGACGTACAAAGAAAATGACACTATGAACCATAATGACATTTCTTTCATTTGTTAAATGAGAAAAATCCTTGCTTCCTATTAGTCTTAACAGTTCCTTCTGTTCTATTTTAGCATTGTTAGTGGAGCCTTTCCTTCTCTTTTAGGAAAACTGTGGTTAATATTATTTAAAAAAATATAAATACCTTGCATGCCATTTTTGAATGGCTATTATAGTAACTTCCTATTTGCAACCTAAAAAAAAAAATTAGAGAAGAATCAGAAAGCGTTAGCATATAAAAACGCTAAATGATGTTCAGTATAACTAGTCATCCTGAAGTGTCTCAATAATTAAGGAAGAGTATTTATTATAGTTTTGGTGCTTGATTTTATTTTATTTTGTTCTAGTTTTTGAAATTTAGAGCTCCATGAAAACACATGCGGTAATGCTCAGTTATTCAGAATATCAAATTTAACAGAACACTAAAAGATAATTCTGTTTTGAATTATTTTAGAAACCTAAATTTGGTTATATTTAACCAAGATGTTTTTGTTGTGATAAAACTTTCTTTGTTGAGACTTATAAGAAATACTGTAAATTATGTACTTAACTTAAAAATGTAGGGGTGCCTTGGGTGGCTCAGTTGGTTAAATGTATGATCTCACAGTTCATGAGTTCAAACCCTGTGTTGGGCCTTGTGCTAACAGCTTAGAGCCTGGAGCCTTCTTCTAATTCTGTTTCCTTCTATCTCTGTCCCTCCACCACTCAGGCTCTGTTTCTCTCTCACAAGTGTGTTCTCTCTCTCTGTCAAAAATAAATAAAACATTAAAATGACTATCAAACTGTAAAAAATGGTGTTTTAATTCTCAAGTATTTTATTTTCTGAAGATTAGGTAATTATGTTGGTTTAATTAACATCTTGAGTGCATAAAGAGGCATCATTAAATCACTTGCAATGTTTTTGTAGCTCTTAAGAAAAAAATGTGTTCATAATAAATACAGAGAGAAAAAGAACAATAAGTATGGAGCAAGAGACTTTTCAAAAGGGAGATAAACAAGAGTGAAATAATAAAAATATTAACTAACCCTTCAATGTCCAAATTTGCTTTGTGCCTTATTTTTATTCTATTAACTAACGTTAATGTAGTATATATTATTTAGTATATTATTTAGTATAAATTACTTAGTATATTGTTTAGCATATTATTCATTATAGTATATTATTTTCTCTATTTGTTCTTAGAATTTATTTAATGTTTATTTTTGAGAGAGAGAGACAGAGCTTGAGCAGGGGAGGGGCGGCGAGGGAGACACAGAATCCGAAGCAGCCTCTAGGCTGAGCTGTCAGCACAGAGCCCCACGTGGGGTCCAGACCCACAAACTATGAGAGATTATGACCTAAGCTGAAGTCAGACTGAGCAAACCAGGCGCTCCTGTCTTTAGAATTTATGTTAAATTAACAAATAATTAGTTCTTACATTCCATAGTTCCAGAATGTTTGGTTTTAAAGACTGGCTCCGAAGTGGAGAAGACGCTCCAGATTTTGCATTTCTTAACTCTAAGTAACCATTTGTTACAGTCTCCTTAGTGGAAATAGGCAGGGTACTCTCTTCTTTCTCAGTCTTTGCCCCTTGAGAGTTTGATGAGGTATTTGTATGCCAGAGCTTCTTGCAAATTTTATTCCAAGGAAATGAAAAATAGTGGAGTGAAAGCAATTAATTAAAATATATGTTATTGGGGCACCTGGGTGTCTCAGTCAGTTAAGCATCCGACTTCCGCTTAGGTCATGATCTCCCAGTTTGTGGGTTCGAGCCCCGCGTCGGGTTCTATGCTGACAGGTCAGAGCCTGGAGCCTGTTTCTGATTCTGTGTTGTGTCTCCCTCTCTCTCTGACCCTCCCCCGCTCACACTCTGTGTCTCTCTTTCAAAAAAATAAAAATAAAATGTTAAAAAAATAAAATAAAAATATGTTATTAAAGTTCAATGTTTCCTAGATGCAAGTAACTAAAAGTATCCACAAATGATCATCAAACTTGAAAGTGTATGACTTTTGGGAGAAACTGCTGTGTGCTAATCCATTCATGAGCTATCAACAAGTGGTCTATACTTTCTGAGCATAGAAATCTGCCCTCTTCAGGTATGAAATCCGAAGATTTTAAATTAACTTGTGTTTTCAGCAGCTGTTTGGCCATCTAATCTACATTTTAAGTCCATATTTTCCCTTTTTATGTATTTGTGCACTATTCGTTATGCAAAAATAATTACCTGATATTATAGTATAACATGTACCACATATTGGAAATCACTATGTAATTATAAATTTGAAGTCAAATTGGCAAAATAAATGGAGGCCTTCATGGTTTACTGAAAAATGTTTATTGATCATTGGGAAATAGTGAACTTAGTATATGGAACATTATACTTGAATTCTGGCTACTCCAACAGTCACACATGAACTTTTGAACATGGCAAATGCTGTGTTATATTAGAAAAGATTCTACCTCACACTCTTTGCAAACTATTCTAATTGTTAATCATACAATAAAACGTAAGGCTGCTGAGTCACCAGAGATACTAAAATTTACTTCCAGGCTGGTAAATGATGTCAAGTGTCATCGAGTTGACCAACTTGTTTGTCAGTCACTGAGAGGTTCCAGAAGACATGGCAGAAATGGTTATCCATGTAAATTTCTCTGCCCTCTCTTCTACCTTCACCAACTACCTTTCCACAGGGTTACTAAGTTTAAAAGAAAACCATTGACTCTGGTTCCAGAATTCTTTACTTCAGTAGTAGAATTATTGTATCTGGAAATGGCTGCTGGGTAGGTCTTAAACTGCATTAAGTCTTGGTAGAGTGAGAAGTTAAGAAAACCTATCAAGCCTTTCCTAGTAGTATTTCTCCTGCATTCATAGAGGCTAATTCTAGTGTCCATGGTACCTTAGGGATTTTGCTTGTTGTGTGTGTGTGTGTGTGTGTGTTTACAAATTTATTGTTTTTTTTAATGCTTTTTGTTTTGTGAGAGAGGGAGAAAGAGGGGGAGAGAGAGATTGAGGGGGAGAGAGAGAACATGAGGAGGAGAGGGACAAAGAAACTGAGACAGTCCAAAGCAGGCTTCAGGCTCCCAGCTATCCTCCCAGAGACCGACACAGGGCTCCAACTCACAAGCAGTGATATAATGACCTGATCCGAAGACAGATGCTTAACCTAGTAGCCACCAGGTGCCCCATTTTTATTGTTTGTAAGATTATCAGTCAAATGCAGATTTTTTAAAAGACTGCCTATGTTGGTATGTATTTGTATATTGTCATTGATTCCCACTCCACTCCCACATTTTTTAAATCACATGTTAAGACAGACTGAGGTAATACTAAGAACCTTTGTTAAGGGTAGCAAAGGCAGGATCTCTTCCTTTTAAGCTTTCTCTACTTTCAGGGTCCATAACCCCAAGCTCCCCTCTAATGACAGAATCCAAAGTCCTTAAATAATACCCACATATTCTGAGAACCAAGCATGAAGTGAAACAAAACCACTGAGGTTCAGGGTGAGATGAGAGGAAACCAGGGAGCTAAAAGACATAAAGGGGCTGATTGGTCCTGAAGCAGTGAGTAGAGCAGAGATGAAAAAGGAATGAGGCAACGTGCCGTATGGGATGGACCACGAAAGAACAAGAGATCCCATGGTATATAACACTAAACCTGGATCTTCACTTAATGTAACTCTCTGGCTTACAAGTAATGATGCAATTCTCTAATTGCACATTGTTTTGTATAGTTTTTGAGTCTTCATATATAAGCGTGATCTTTGCTAAGATCTCTTGGTTATAGACTGTATTCTCTGTACCAAATTAAGGGTAAGGTGGGGGATTATATTGGTAAAATTGTGTTTGGATGAGAGAGTGATGTAGTTTTCGATTTAGAGTTTAGAGGCTTCTCAGAGAGAAGAAGAAAATGGATTATTCCCCTTGTGTGGTTTTCATTTCTTTAAAGAATTTTTTTTAAACTTTATTTACTTTTGAGAGAGAAAGAGTGCCAGCAGGGGAAGAACAGAAAGAGAGGGAGACGCAGAATGTGAAGCAGGCTCTACACTCCGAGATGTTAGCATGGAGCCCATCATAGGGCTTAAACTCGTGAACCATGAGATCATGCCCTGAGCCAAGTTGGATGCTTAACCAACTGAGCCACCCAGGTGCCACTGTGTTTTTCATTTCTTTACGGGGTTTTCTTGTCCATGCAAAGAA
The DNA here is from genome assembly GCA_028646485.1 of Cryptoprocta ferox. Taxonomy (NCBI): domain Eukaryota; kingdom Metazoa; phylum Chordata; class Mammalia; order Carnivora; family Eupleridae; genus Cryptoprocta; species Cryptoprocta ferox. Next base: position 64,353,358 of record CM053572.1, read on the forward strand.
CAAACCAAGACATAAATGTAAGCTAGCAGTCAATTTAAGGATGAATCGAATGAAATAGTTTTCTTCAGTCAAAACCATGGGATATGACATCTATACTTTAGCCCTGTGAAAGACTGAAATTATGATACTTAGTAGGGACACGTGTGCAACTCATAACCACCATTCTCAGACTGGTTTGTAAATGAATTTGCCAATTTACTTTTTTCTCTTGGAAATCAGCCTGCTATGATGACAAAACATTGGTGTCCAGTGCTTAGGGGATCCTGTTCCAAGAACTCAGCCAATTGAAAAACTATTTAATATTGAGAAATCTACTTGGTGGATGTAGCTTTAGGAGAATACATGTTTTTATTCCATCTGGCAGCTTAAACTGTGATTTCCAAATGAGAGTACTTGTGGAGTATGTGTGATGACATGGTACATTGCCTTAGAACACCAATTTTACAAGAATTTATTTTTTATGAGGAATAGTTAATCCATTTAGAGCTATTTGTATTAAAAAAAAAGCACAATTATGTTACAGAGCATGCCTAGGAATGCAACATGCAATTAGTAATTCTAGATAAAATGTAAAATGAAACTTTCATTTTTAGAGTGATTCTGTGTCAAAAGGGTGCAGTGCTGACCAGATTCTGCCCCAGGAGTTCAGTTTCTCTCTTCTTAGCTCTAATGGAAAATTTTGTAAAGATTCAAAGGCTGGGGGCATCTGGGTGGCTCAGTCGGTTAAGCGTTGGACTTCAGCTCAGGTCATGATCTTGCAGTTTGTGAGTTTGAGCCCTGCATCGGACTCTGTACTGACAGCTTGAAGCCTGGAGCCTGCTTGGAATTCTGTGTCTCCTCCTGTCTCTTTCCCTCCCCAGCTCATGCACTGTCTCTCTCTGTCTCTCAATAATAAATAAATGTTAAAAAAAATTTAAAAACATTCACAGGCTGAATTGATGCCCTACTCCATAGAGAGGTAGGAGATGCATCCACTTTGAGTGAGACGTACTGACAGATCCTTCCCCTCCAGCAGATCTCTGGACAGGCTCCTTGCTGACCATTGTCCATTTGTACTCCTTTTTACAGCCTCATCCACTCCTTTTTCAGTACACTTCCGTAACTTTTTTAAATTTATAGCTTTACATTGATTACATTTTAGGTTGACTGCTTTCTGATGCTATGTAAAGGGCACCTTAATCTCATGAATTACCTGTTTCTAAATCACAATGCAGGTTGAGTTACTTTAAAAAGGCTTTTGCAGCTCCATCTCTATTATGTGGATTTTGATCAACAACAATTACATGGAGTAGAGCATTTTGTCCTGAGTGCTTTTGTATTTCCCTTACCCTTGTCTTAACTGTTTTTTGACCTAGGTTTTTACATAACATTGCTTTTCAGCCTTTAGTCTTTATCTTTGATAACATGCTTTGTGGGTGGTTCTTACTTTTAGAAAGTTTAAATAGTAGAAACGTCAAAGAAGAGCTAAGTGTGTTAATCCATATACGTAATCATTTATGTTAAAAACTATTATTTTTGTCTTTATGAAATCAAGCATACTATCATGAAGACTTAGCAAAATATAACCTGAAGACTAGCAAATATAAGAGTTTAACAGATAATATTTTTGGTAATTTTTGCTCTGTTGTTTTTCCCCTTTGTACTTTTTACTGCTTCATTTATGACCAAGGTAATTATATAGAAGAGGGTAAGGCCAGTGACAAAGCACATTACATGGCAATTTTATATTCTTCCAATAAGCATAATATTCTGGTTACTATCTCCACCCCTACCTCTGCTATCACTTATATTTCATCCATTTACACTGCTTTTTTTAATGTTTATTTTATTTTTGAGAGAGAGAGAGAGAGAGAGAGAGAGAGAGAGAGAGAGAGAGCACACGTGAGTGAGAATGAGCAGGGAAAGGGCATATACAGAGGGAGACACAGAATCTGAAGTGGGCTCCTGACTCCAAGCTGTCAGCACAGATCCCAATGCAGGACTCAAACCCATGAACTGAGAGATCATGACCTAAGCTGAAATCGGATGCTTAAGCACGTGAACCACCCAGGTACCCCTATACTATTTTATTTTTATAGTATTTGCCAATTCCAATGCTATGCTACTTTTTGTTTTCAATTTCTTTTTTATTCTCATTTGACCATAAGTTCTCTGAGAGCAGAGACTTTCTCTCCCTTGGTCGCTCTGTTTTACCACCTGGAACAGTACTTGATGACTCTCAGTAGATATTTTTAATACATGGCATCTTGGCTTTCGGACTTCTAACATTTTGAGATGGATACAGCTCTGTTGTGGAGGACTGTCCTTTGCACTGTAGGATGGTTTGCAACACCCTAGCCTCCACCCTCTAGATGTCAGTAGTGGTCCCATTCTAATTGTAACTAAAAAAATGTCTGTAGATATTCGCAGATTTTGGAAGGGAGGAATGACCAAATGGCCCCGATTAAGAACCACTGGTTTAGTAAAATCAGCAGTAATGTGGATTTAAGCCTATGTTCTTCATATGAAGAGATACATGAAAGCAGGACCAAGAAAAACTTAAAGAGGCAAATGAAATTATGGATAGACAGCCCACTTTTATAGAAATTGGAGTTGATACAGAACAGAAAGGACAGATAAGCAATCCAAAGCACATATGCAGACAGAGGATTAAGTTGGATGGAGCAATTTATAATGCTAGCATTCCTGGAAAGCTACAGCTCTCATTTGTCCCTGGGTGATGCTACCACAGGATTAGCTGTGAATATATTATACATATTTTTTTTCTTAAATTGAGCTCTTGCAAAATGACAGTCTTCCAACCTGCTCTACTTTTGGCAAGGGCAATACTCTCATACCAACTGGCTAAAAACAAACCCTGCTATAGGAGGTCCTTTTAAGTAGTGTGATTAGTGTAAACATACATAGTCTTCATTCTCAATTGCTAAGTGCCTGGATAACATTTTATTCTTTAAATTAGTGAGAGACCAGTATATGTAATTACAAATAAATTGATGGTCTAAGTCAGTTGTGAATATTAATGATAAACTATATGAATCAAATATAGAAAAAATATTAAGCCCTACTAGGTGCCACTTGGTTATTTCACATATTTTATTAAAATACTGAAAATTATTTGACTGATACTAATGTCACTCATTAGAGGTCCCACAGCTACTAAGTCTTGCATTTGAGTTTTAAAACCTGGTCTGTCTATTTTAGAGTCAAATTTTTACCACTTTGCCTGTATTTTGTGTTAGCAAAAAAATGTCTAAAAAATGTCCTCTAAATATAATTAGATGGATTCCAAATAGATAAATGTTTTCAAGTGACTAAAATATTCTCTTCATGATAAACACTTCAGCAATGAAAATATTAAAGTTAGGTAATTCCACTTGCTAGAAACAGTTCAAGATCAGACCTAGCAGACCTCACTTGTATTTTGCCTTGGGCTATCCATGTGTTTGCTCTAGGGATAGGTAAATACATCCTACCTAACCATAATAATTGACAGTTGATTTAATCATATCGTCTAGAAAAGTATACATTCTCCTTTTTCTCCACTTTATCCTTTTCCTTAACTCTTGGTGAGGAACTGATCATTTGCTTATGTTCCATTCATTTGTTCACTTACTTTTAATAAGTCAAGGAGCACACTAATTTCTATAAGCTACTAGGCAGAGATAACCCTGTAAATCTTTATAAGTTACCCAGAGGTGAACGTTCAGCTATTTCTTTGAAATTCTTCATTGGAAAATATTAAGTTGCGGCAATGTCCAGAATTATGGAGTTGGAAAAGTAGAATTAATTTACTATTTTTCAGCCTTGAGAAAACATTGAGAGTAGTTCAATGAATATCTGGCCACAGATAACACAGATAACACAAATTTCAATTCAATTTCTGAATTGAAAATTGTGTTAAAGTGTAACAATGAAAAATGGCGAGCTATAATTTCATCATTAAACCATTTTTTCCAAAAATAACCCAACTTTTTTTTCAAATGATGATCGTTTCTAAGTATTATTAATGCTTATAATATATGCAGTAAAATAAAATGATAATGCATCTTCAGTACACAAAACGTGGGGTTGGCCACTTTATGTTGTATATTCTGTAATCAGAACAAGCCCGTAGTATTTGTTGATTTCTGATATGCCTGTGGGTCTCTTGACAGAGCAGCTTGTTAAACTGAAATGGCTCCAATTTCCTTGGTTTAAAGCTGACTCTCTCACTCTTATCCTGCTGGCTTTAATTCCTGCAGCACTCATGGATCAATTAACCAAAACCTATTACTTGTTTAAAAAATGTTTTTGCAGAATATGTTCACAGTGGCAACTGTTCACAGTTTAATCATATTTGGAGTTTTCAGGTTTACTCTTTAACCTTTCATTTTAATATATGAAAATCCTAGAACTTGCTTAAGTATTTTGTGACTGAGTTAGAATTTCACTTTATATGCTCTTTACATTCATAATATTTATTCAACCAGCAAAATGTTGATTTTACTGTTCTGAGATGAGAATATTTATATTTTAATAGGTATTAATAATACACTGAGATTTTTAAATATTTTTGACATTTTGTTAAGCCCATCAGTTTTCATTTCGATATTCAGATATGGACAAGATATGTGAGATTAAACCTAGTCTTTTTTGGACTGGTATATCAAATGAGAGCAAAGTAATCCTCAGGACATAGATGAAACTCAGCAAAGTATTTCATGTTAAATTCTCATGACAGAATTGTGAATAAAGGGAGGAAAAACATGACTGTAAATCAAGGGCGATTAGGTGAATTGGTTATTGGATCAATAATGGGAATAAAAGGATTTTAATGAATGAATTTATATTAAGTTAAAATAATACTCTTGGTTCTTTTCTTATCTCTACTAGAGTTTGGGTGACACAAACCTGAACAAGGTTCTGGATCTATGAAGTAATAAAATCTATTTGAAAAAATTTTGACTGACTAGAACATGGACCAAATGCAATAGAACAAAAAAAGTCAACATTATCCTTTACTGATTCTAAAAACCAACAAATTTGTAAGGATAGCATTGTATGATATAACAGAAATGAGAGGCACAAAGTAATTATTTTGTGAATTGCTAATTTTTTTTAATTTAAAAGTAGTACATGTTCATCAAAGAAAAATTAGCAAATGTAGGAATTTAGAAGAAATACCAGCATAATGGTTATAATAGTTTCATGTACTATTTCTTTTTGGTTTTCCATCCAAATTTATATGTTTCTACATTTTCCCACCAACATTTTCACTTTTATATGTGAGATGTACTTTCCCAGTTGTCTTACATGTTTAAAATTCTACATAAATTGTTATATATTACATGTAATTATATATGTACCAATAGGTATATATGGGTATATAATTTCTGAGGATTACTTTACTATGATACCGAACAATAATAAACTCTGGTAGCTGAAGTGTTCTTGTGGTGAAATTACTATTGATTTCCATAAAAAGGGATGACAATAAAATAGCATTTAAGCAACAGATAGTTCACATTAGAAAAGATACATTAGAGTAGCATAAAAGAGCATTAGAATAACCAGTTATGGTTTGCTGAAGTAGTGGTTCATAATATTTTTATGGCACTTTGGGTCTTACATAATTGATAAAATGTATTACTACTGTTACTATAATTTATACCATTGTCGATTATTAATTTTTCCTTTCTGTATCCTGGGTGAACTACATCATCCACCAACATTTTCACGTTTATATGTGTGGTAGAGTTTCCGAGTGTTTCATAAAAGTTGGTAAGACTGTGATACTCACATGAAAAAAAAGTTTATTGGAGTAAAATTGTTAACAAACTTTGTCTTTCAAAATTAGCTTCTGGACTTAGATACTGCAGGAGAAAAATCTCATGCTCCAAATATCTTATTTAGGCATTTAGATCTCATCTGTATCATTATTTTCTGAATGCTTGTTGGATTCTCCTTTGTTTTTGTAAAACAAACTAGATTACCAATATGGTTTGTAGGATAGGCTGCTTTTCATTGATTATGATCATGATTTAGAAATCCCATTAATAATGCATACTTGCACTTTATGAATATTGTCTGCAATTGTGTTTTTCTGATTTCTTCCAGAAAAAGAATTATTTCCATATCTCTATTTCCCATCCTCCATGTCTCACCTCCTTCTCCTATCTATTTAATACCCACATCATTAGATAATTTATTTGAGATTCTTCAGGAAGTTGTGGCTTCATCAGGGTCCTCTGAGTAAGGCAAGTCATGGGCACTGTCCATAAGATATTTATAATGTGTTTAAACTCAGTTTTAGTTAACTGAAAAATGAAAATATGTGGGATATAAGAAAGAAAGAAAAAAGCAAAGGGACAGAGTAAGAGAGAGAAACAAACCACGAAACAGACTATTAACTATAGAGAACAAACGTTTGTTTCCAGAAGGGAGGTGGCTGGGTGGGTTGGTGAAAAAGGTGATGGGGATTAAGGAGGGCACTTGTTGTATGGAAGTGCTGAATCACTGTATTGTAGATCTGAAACTAATATTACACTGTATGTTACCTAACTGGAATTTAAATAAAAATTTATAAAATATATACATCCTGTGGAATTCTAAATAATATCACTAAGCTTTATTTTCTTAAATTATATACATGTTTTTCCTTCTTTCTTTGATCACATTATCCAACTCCTTATCTGTTTTTCACTTAGTATTCTTACTACTGTCTATGCACTTGTACTTTCCATACACAGATGGTATTCTTTAAAAAATAAGTATCAGAATCATTCAGAAATTAACTACAGTTTCATAAATGCCAATTATAAGGATTAAGAAATGCATTCTAAGTGTTAAGAGATTTTTTTAACTTCCCATACAGATAGAGGGGTACCTCAAAATGATTGCTTATTATCAGTAATTTTGTTGTGATTGAAGAAAGGACCTATAAGGTTTCATCATCTTAAGCTAGGTTGTGTAGCCTTAAAATTTTTTTCTGTCTACATTTGTTGCCCATATGTACAATTTGTCCAAAGGACTCCAATTATGTGGGTTTTTATTTTTTTTATTTTTTTAACTCACAAGAGGATCTTCTCAGTTACTGGCCTGAATGTGCAGGGTGGGAAGAGAATTTGAGGAAAGGAAGACTTCAGCCAAGGGAGGATGATCAGATAATACTTTAAAGGGAAAACAAAACAGAGCAAACAACCAAACAACTCCAGAGCTGTTTTTAGTAATATGCAATCTCTAAGAGTATGAAGTAACTAAGGGAGAATGAAACCCATGCTTATTAACCTTTAGAATTTTGCATGAATCCTTAACATCATTGGGGCTTCTGGGCAAAGTAGAAGGTTCAAATCTGGCCTAAAATTTTGGTTAATTATATTTTATCACAAATTTAATTACATGGTTTTAATTAGAGATATAGCAAAATCCAGTTGGCAGGTGGTTTGGCTGAGACTATTCAGTAATTAAACACATGTAATGACCACCAAAACCAAGCAGACAAAAACAAATGAAAATTTTTAAAAAATGACTTAAGAAGATTGAACTTTAAAATGTGATAAAATCCATTTTAATTCATAAAAGTTTTAGGAAACATGCACTGGTGTCCACAGATTTGAACATATTTGTAACATGGAATTAAAACATCTGATGTAAATACAGTTTTATTGGTTTTAAATGTTTTCCCATATTTAATTATGGATGTAGCATTTACTTAATGCTTACAATGGATAAAATTCACTGTACATTTCTTGGTTTTGAGAAAATTTCTCAAAATGCAGCTTTACTCTGATTAGAAATTTTATAGCATTTTAACTAATACTTTTTTTAAATGAATTTATTTAACAGCTGTACTAGAAAACCATTTTGTTTGTAACATACACCATGCCACTTGAAGACCATAACTGTAAATTTATTTTATACCTTAGAAGTCAAAACTAGGTAATTTTTTTATTGTCCTTAGAATTCAGATCCCCAAATTCAGATTTTGAAGTTATTTTACTCTTTATCAGAGCTTATACTGGGAAAAGTTGTGAAAAATGTGTTTCTCCATATGGGGAAAATGGTATTCAAACATCTAGGTATTCTTTAAGTTCTCAAAATCCCAGTAGCTTGAAATTATAAAATGAAGGACATAAATATCCCCTTCTGAGAAAAGTCAATGACTTCACTGAATTCTATTAATGTTTATGTAATATTTCAATAAATCTCTCTACTAATGAATAAATGACAAGCAGGTGTTTTGCATTGCTTTGAGTGAATATCAACTTCTAAGACTTCTATGACTTCTGTTCAAAATTCAGATCTAAAAATTCAGATTCCACATCAGTCTAACGAATACAACGGCCTAAAATAATGGTTTCTACAGTTAAGAAATAAAAATTCCTTCCTTAAATGAGATTGGTATCACATATACAGACTGGAAAGAAGTAATTGAAAACATTGATATGGCTCTATATTTAAATCTATGGACTTTAAAATGTACAGCATGAATCAGAACAACTGGTACTTTTTCCTTGCAGAATGTAAGCTAGAAGCCTCTGCAGACAGGAAAATAATTCTGTCCTGCATTGTGTCTCCCTGCCATACTGCCCTTCTCCAGAGTTTTAAGTATTTATTAAAAACTCTCTTGGATAAATAGTGAGAAAAGTTAGAAAGCCTTTTTCATTAAGTAATTTCTACAAAGCAACTTTTTGTGTAGAGTCATGTCTCAAATAAGTATTATGTTGAAAATTTTGTTTTGCTACTATGTACAAGAACTGGCAGTTGGGATTTGTAAGAAGAGTTACAGAATTTTTCTAAAATGTGTAGCAAAGGAGAGGATGAAGAAAGGAATATCCTTTTACTGACCACCTGTTCTTTAGGCCAACACACACTAAAAAGAATTTTGTTAAAATCTTTTATGTCACGAGGACTTGGATAAAGTATGGGCAAGTAAACACTTGTTCCAAATAATAGCTACTTGCAATGAAAAATATGTTCAACGTTAATATTTAATTCAGATATTTATGCTAACTTTCCAAATCACTGGTCAGGAATGGGTTCTTTGTTTCATTAAATTTTAAATTTTGAGGTAAAATTTAAACACTTTGAAACGCTCAGTTCTTAAGTGTACAATTTTGAGTTTTGACAAACATATACACCCTGTAACCAATACCTCAATGAAGATACAATACTGTTTCCCACCAGGGAATCCCTACTCCTCTATTGGAAGCCATTGCTCTGATTTCTATTACTGTACATTAGTTTCACCTGTTCTTGAATGTCACATGAATGAATTCACACAGTGGATAGTCTTGTATCTGGTTTATTTCACTCAACGTAATTTGTTTTCACAAGTGTGGTTAGAATTCTTTGAAAAATGGCTCTGAAAGATCACACTATTACTGAAAGGTAAAGTTGAAAATTGAGTTTTATGAGAATATTTTGGAACACTTGTAATGACTATTAACTCTACAAAATTTTGGCCAGAGATTTTATGATACGCCTAGTTGACAGTAGAATCCTAATTTTCTGAATAGTTGTCATTTTTTTTCTTGTCTGTGTACATAGACTTACTCTCATGAGTTGCCTTCTGAATGACAACCATTTATGTTACTGCATGAATCCATAGTTTATCCCTTTTATTACTGAATGGTACCCCATTGTGTGTATCACAATTTGATTATCCATTCATTTTGACAGATAGTTGGGTGGTTTCTAGTTTTTATCTATTATTAATAAAACAGATATAAAAATGTGCATGCAAATATTTTGGTATACACCTCTTTTTATTTCTCTTACATAAATCTCCAGGAGTGGAATTGTTGGGCCATCAGGTTGGTGTCGATTTAGCTTTATGAGAAACTGCCACATAGTTTTTCAAAGTGTTTGTACCATTTCAAAATTGCACCAGCAATGTATGCAAATCCTACTTGATCCACCGCCTTGCCAAATTTTGGAATTGTAAGTTTGTAAAGTATAACCATTTTAATGTGTGTAAGGATATTTTAATGTGATTTAAATCATATTCATGATTACTGAAGATATGGAGTACTTTTCCATGTGCATATTGGTCATTCATATACCTTTCTTTGTGAAGTTAGTATACAAATTATTTCCTGTCAAGTTTTTAAACTTAAAAAGGTGTTTTTCAGAATAGTTTTAGGTTCACAGCAAATTGAAAGGAAGGTACAGAGACTTGCCATGTACCTTCTGACCCCCTACACGTATGGCCTCCTCTTTTACTAAAATCACTCAACAGAGTATATTTATTATCATTGATCGCTCAATTGACACATATCACCTAAACCCTTGTCCTTAAATTTAATTTGTTTGAAATTAGTAAAACCACTTCAGCTTTTGTAGGCTTAAAGGATCAGTGATAGGTACATTTTTTCCATTCTTTACTTTCAACCTGCTTTTTATCTATATATTTAAGCTACATCTCATATCTTGCTTTAAATTCTTAAAATACTGCTATTAATATAAGTGTTTTACGTATAAATATAAAATGTAATCCTTAGATACTTGGATTTGTATTAGCTGTTTTTTGTTTCTTTGTTAGCAATCTTTTCTGTTCTTCGGTTCCTCATTTCTGCTTTCATTTAGGTAATCTAATAAGTTTCACAGTTTCATTTTAATTACTTGATTTGCTTTTAGCTATGTCTACTTGTGTTTGTTTTTTCTCTGGTTGCCAAGTTACATAATGTACTTTCTTGATGTATTACAGCTTACTTTGGTACTAAACAGAGTCTCTTAAATTTACCCATATATTTACCATTCCTAGTGTTCTTAAATCTCAATTTTCAACTGAATTTCTCAATGTTTTTCATCAGAGAATATATTCATTGCACTCTCATTTTGAAAAGATACATTCAGTGGTCACAAAGTTTTAGGATACCATTTTTTTCTTTCAACACTTGTGGGATGTCATTCCATTTTCTTCTAGCCAGTATTGTTTATCATATGAAGTTAGCAATCGTGTATCATTATTTTTGTTAATGCAATGCCTTTTGTGTGTCTTTGACTTGACAAACTTAAACATTATGGTATACTCACCACTACTCTAGTTACCATCTGTCCCACATCACTATTACAATATCATTGACTGGATTTTTTTTCTTTAAGATTTTTCCCTTTGCCTTTAATTTGCAGGATTTGCTATGATGTGACTAGATGTAGTTTTAATTGTATTCTATTTGTTTTCCACCAAAGTTTGGAGAAATTTTGTCCATTATTTAGGTGGGTCATTTTTTCCCTTTGATGGTGTGTGTGTTTGTGGACGCATACGCACATTTGCCCCATTCTTTCCTTCCCTAGAACTCCAATACATATAATTTTGATCACTTAATGTTGTTTATGTTACTAAGGCTCTTTTTTATTTTCCTTTTTTCTGCCTATTCAGATTAGATACTATATATCACTCATCTTCAAGTTTATGGACTCTTTTTTCTGCAGTCTTCAGTCTGGTGTTTATTACATCTAATAAATTACCGATACCAGGTGTTGTGTGGTGACCATGAGTTTTACCTGTTTCTTTTATCTCAAGGATAATAGTACTGTGCTTTTTGTCTACTGTCTGGAAACTGTTTCCTTATACATATTTTTTTCTATTATTGAAGTATAATTGACATATAATATATTAGTTTCAGCTGTACAATATTGATTTGACAATTCTCTACATTATTCAATAAGTATAGTCATCATCTGTCACAATACAATATTATTGACTATATTTTCTTTTCCTCTCTGTGACTTACTTATTTTATATCTGGAAGCTTAGACTTCTTAATCCACTTTATATCTTTCACCCATCCATTCACCCACCTCTCCTCTGGCAACCCACAGTTTTGTTCTGTGTATTTAAGAGTCTGTATGAAATCACAGGGCATTTGCCTCTGTCTGCCTGACTTATTTCACTCAGCGAATACCTCTGAGTCAATCCGTGTCATCCCAAATGGCAAGGTCTTATTTTATTTCATGACTGAGTAGTATTCCATTGGATGTACATACGTATATACATACACATATCTTCTTTATCCACTCATCTATCAGAGAATACTTGGGTTCCTTCAGTATTTTGTTTATTGTACATATTGCTGTAGTAAACACAGGGGTGCATATACCTTTTTGAATTAGTGTTTCCATTTTTGGGGGTAAATGTCTAATAGTGAAAATATTGGATTATATGGTATTTCTGTTTTTAATTTTTTGGAGCAACCTCCATACTGTTTTCCTCAGCATTGCACCAGTGTTGATTTTAGAAATCAATAATATTGTAATTTTATATTGTTTGCCATTTTTATATATAATATTAAGATTGATACTTGTGGACAAATATAGTTGAAAAAAATAATAGTACTAAGAGATGGAGGTTCTATATTAAGAAAAAAGTAAGGTTTGAGAAAAGTTTACATTATGTTTACATTGTCCCATGTCTTAAAGGGTAGTTACTGGTCTCTAGGGCACCAAGCACGAGAGCATGCTGGAGAATCAAAGAATGCCAGTACTGCTTTGTTGAAAATAACCTGGGGCCTAAATAATTTTAGAAGGGAAATATTAGCGTGTTACATAGATTAGTCATGATTTCAATTAAATAATATATATTTGTATTTCAAAAGCATGAGGGTTCTTATGGGTATGATTTAAGTGAATAAGCTAGGAAACTTGTTTATGTATCTGTGTTGTATAAAGACCATGGGACGACTGGGTGGCTTAGTCACTTAGATGACTGGCTCTTGATTTCAGCTGAGGTCATGATCTCATGGTTCATGAGATGGAACCCTGTGTTGGCCTCTGTGCTGACAGTGTGGACCTGCTTTGGGTTCTCTCTCTCCGTCTCTGCCCCTCCCCTGCTCATTTTCTTTATCTCTTTCAAATATTTTTTTTTTTGTTTTACTTTTTTTTTTTTTTTTAAA
>CM053572.1:64366732-64401761 GCA_028646485.1 Cryptoprocta ferox
TCACTTTCGGTCTTTGCTCTGGAAGGGAAAGAAAAGGTATTTTCTTTAATATGATGATCATAGCTCTTTCCTTCTTTAATAGTTAATGATTTCAAGATTCATCTGGCCAGGTTTTGAGGGTCTCCTCTCTTATTTACATGATGAGCTAATCTAGACAAGAGTTTAAGGGCAAGTGTCCCTAGGAGGTGCTGAGAGCCAACAGCGCGATGGACAGAGGTGAAAATAAGGGATGAAAATTCATCTACATACCCAGCAGGTAGATAGGTCATTTATATATTCATCTGTTTTCAGTTCTCAACTTGATAAGAATGTGTCCATTTCATGGTGCCGTGCAGAGAAAATGAAGTGTGTAAGGTCATTCAATAAAGATTAAATTAAAAACATATTCCTATTGCACCCTCAGGGTCCATTAGCCTTGATGAGTGTACAAATACGTTCTTTGTTATATGTGCTCCATCCTGAAAGAGATTGTGTGCTTCGCTCATTATGAATGTGCACCTGAAAAGATTGAACATTATCCCCTCTTTTTTAACTGACCTGTGGCCACCGCTGGGTTCATTAGTGCAGAACATCTTTTCCACTGGCTGAGTCTGCCCTATTGTTTGCCTTGGCCAGGGTCAAGTCAAGGGCACCCAGCCTAGATTGGACTCATTTGTCACAAGGTCTAGCAACAAAGCTGATTTCAGCAGAGACGGGGTGAATTTCATGGGGCTGAAACACAACCTTTGACACTGAGTGCCCAGGGCTGCTCAGAGTTGCACAGACGGCCCGCCACCCTTCGGCGTCCGGGAACAAAGAATTGGTGAATTATAACAAAAATAAAGTTTCCACAGTCAGCATATATTTTAAGTGTTTAAATTATTTGCAGAGATTTTTGACAGTCTAAAATTGCATCTTGAGCACTTGTGATAATCGCTGTGCTTTTTAGACTATGAAGGAAAAAAACAATTCAGTTGGGGGCTTATTGCTTAACTGGTGTAACGGTGTAAAGTGTAGCAATTTAGTGTGGAGTGCGGGTTTTCCATGGTCAGCAGGAGCCGGCATGAACAATGGGTCGTGCTGAGGTAGCATGTGGAAAATGACTTTAATACACTATATAGAATGGCTTATTGCCTTGGTCAATAGGCTGCAGTGAAGATGGTGTATTCAGCCACTTGGGAAGGTTAAACCTGTCAGGGAACACCGTGACTGATATGCAAGGGCTGCTTATGAGGTCTCTAATGGAAAAACCTGACAAGCAAAGTTATAAAGGTTACACTTGACACATACTTCAGCATTATGCCTTATATTAATCCATTTTTTTTAAAGGTAGGGTACTTTATATTTGTTAGAAATTGATGCCACAATAGTATTAACACTCCAGAGGAAACATTTAAACTTTGCAGTAAAGTAAGGAGCATTATAGGATGAGATCACTGCCTGAGGAAGGACACTTGTCTAATATGCTGGCAACATATTTCTTTTTCTCCCAGGAAATAATCTCTCTTAAATTATTATACCTTATCATCATCAGAGTTTGTAATTTAATAAACATCCCCATATTTTACTTTTTTTGTTTTTGGAAGGAATATTTATTGTGAGGATCTGATGACATATTTAGGAAGAATTTTAGGAGAACAGTAAATTTATGTTTAGTATGTCTTTCCCTTCTCATTCAAAAAGAAAAACTGCAGAATAAAATACTACCTTTTCACCGAGTTTGGGACTGTAGTATAGTTCATTTTAAGAGAATGACTTGAAGCTCTCAAAATGATTTCTCCACGATTCTACCTCTGTCACAATATAACTCCCCCATTATGTTGTTATGATAATCAGACAGTGGAATTCTCCTTATGCAATTAGATACATCATATTAGCTAAAGTGAACACAAATGGACACTTAGTTTAACTCTATAAAGAATGAAAAGCATGTGGCAAACCTTTTTTAAAGCTTGAGTGTCAATTGGAATTCCTCACTTGATTTTTATTTCTTACTTAGCATTGAATCAGATACTTGATCATTTCTACCAACTTATATTTAAAAATCAAAGAGATGGATGAAGAGTAGCTTCTTTTTTTCTGAGGCCATGAAGAATCCTAATATTTTATTAGTAATATTATGAAAACATTCTGAAAAGTAAATAGTAGAACTTATACAGGAATATTAAACATGGGATATTTTACTTTGTCATTTTCTCCCCACTTCCAGTTTAATGAGAATCATAGAAATTGTTCTTGTTTGTAGGTTTTCCAAGAGTTGTCTGTGAAAAGTGTTGGATTGACAATACTGGGTAGTGAGGTCCTTTATATTTATATAAATTTCCTTAAATAAAATTGCCCTCAGAAGATTTATGTGTTTTTTTTGAAATGCTCATATTTTTAACTCAAAGGAAACTAGAATTAAGTGTTAAGATTTCTAGCCAATTTTTGACACGTAAACATCTGAGGATAGCAAGAATTCAAAATGCAACTCCATTAAATGACAGTTTCAAATATCTAACTGTTGAAGGCAAATTGTTCCTGGCTAACCTATCCATGTGAATATATAGATGTTAAATTTATCGAAAAAGGCCAATAGCCTCCCGTAAAATACTATCTCTTGGGTGATTAAAAATCTACATATTAGCTATGCTTGTAGAATTTTACAAGTAATTTTAGTTGTGAGTATTAATACTCATGTGAATGTACAGATACACCTTAACATATATTGCGTGTATGGATGGATACACATGCATCTTTTGAGTTACATATATTAAGTTTGAAATCTGATTATAAATAAGAACCAGACCTGCCTTCATTGAATGGTTGATACAGGCTGAACTATAACCCCATTTTTAAAAGATATTTGGAAAGAAGTTAGATTAAAAATTTTTTTTCCTCTTCCTCATAAAGTGAAAACATATAAATGTTCTCTTTATCTCTTTTTTTTTCCTTGTTGAAGTCAGCCTTTTGTTAGGAAGTATTCTCCCAATCAGAATTAAATGAATAAGTTTTATGTTCCTTTATTAATTCATTACTAGTCCACAAATTTACCAAAACTACTGTTGTTTTGACATTATAAGCAAAAGTTACATAGGGCTTTCAAGTAATTATGCACATATTTCATGTATTCTATATATTTTTCAAAATATTTCTACTTGTATCTTTGAAGTTACGCTTGTGTTTATGATCTATATATTATATGCACATGCTTACAGATGTTAATTTATTTCTTTATATTTTTCTTACTCAAATGAAATTAAAATGCTCTTAAATTTCAGACATGTACAGAGAAAAAAGATCACTTACAAAGTGAGAAAAGTAGGAATTATCTCTATATAAAAATTGAAGTGAAAAGACCCAAGAATAAAGACTATTACTGAATAAAACACTATAAACTAGGAACCAAACCATAGTTGAGCAACACTGCATCTCTAACCAGAAAAAAAAATTCTCCATGAGTAGCTTGCTTGCAAATTGCTTCCTACCATGTTCCTCAACAAATGCTATAGCTTGATAATTGTATTACATTAGAGTTTACACGAAGTATTTTCCCTAAAACTAGTAAAATTAGAGAATTTTGAGTACCTCAAAAAATTTTTGAGCACTTCAAATATTCTATACAATAAAGAAGATTCAAATGTATCAGATGAGATTTACACCCTCCAGAAGCTTATAATTTCTGTTGAACCAAAGAGATTCTACTTTTCAATAAAGAATTTTTTTTCAAACTTTCTTTATATACATGACTACTCTGTGATGACACATTATCTTCCAAAGTACCAACCCTTTTAAAAATGCACAAACAACTACTGAGATCAATCACGGAATTACAATTAAGTTAAATAAGTAACTTAAGGAAAATAATGTGAGTTAAATTGTTAAATGAATATTTAACACTATAGTTCAGCCCATATTTGAGACTGAAGAAGCATATTACCAGTCTCAGAGAAATAACATAATTTTACTGTTGTTTTCATTTGTTATTGAGTTTATTACTTGTTTATGTGTACAGACCTAATTCTTCATGTGATTTATTTTTCTCCAACAAAAGATTGAGTGATAATGTAGTATAAGTAGGATATGTTATCATGGTTCATGGTCACATTATACCTGATCTTCCAACTAAATGGAAACTAGACTTTTCAGTTAACAATGTGAAATAAATTGGTTCTGCCAGTGCACTTCTCAGTGAACAAAATGGTAGTATTAAAAGAACATCAATTGGTATTAACTAGCAGTTTCAGCAGAGGCCACAAACTGAGTGGATAAGGAAATAAAATTACTTTCTCAGTCCTGGAGTCATATTATTAAAGTTTTTGAGGCTCAGAGAGAAAAAAAAAAAAGTGTGCATCTTATGTTGCCTTTGCCTTTCTTAAAGATTATCATAAAATTTTATTCCCAGAAGTTAGCCTGAGCACTAAATTTTCTTAAGAATGATTTTTGGTAAGTCAGGATTATGTGATTAAGGTTTCACAAAGTCTCAACTGGAATTAATTTCTAGAAGACACTATCCCACATCGCCTGATTCAGCATTTCATTCTCGATACTGACACAATAATGTCAGCCTACAGGCAATTTTACCAGCCAATTTTTACTATATTTTTAGATTGTTATTATGATAATTTGTGTGATACATCTGAGAAAGAAAGCAAAATAGTGGTCTGGAAAAATACAGTATTAATATTTATAAAGGTGAGTTTTATGAAGTCTCAATTTTAGCTAATTTTGCTTCAGAGTATGAAAGAACACCCCTTAGGCACAATTTGTCCATTTTTGCTCACTCATCTAACATCTTAAACATCACTTTATAAATGATACCATGCATTATCTTAGTTTCTCACTTAAGCGTAAAACCAGGACTGAACGTTTTGCTGTTGAAAAGAAATTGTACTATGGTCAGAATACCCAAAAACACATATTGTGGAGATTTTTTTCCTTAAATTGAGTATGAAGGTAATCAATATTGCATAATTTATGAAGATACACATCTCTTGTAGAGAAAAAGAGAAGATATAAATGGATTTTTTAAACAGCCACTTGGAGTAAGCAAGAGAGTAAATACATGAACCCTAAATAGCTAAGACCTTTATTCTCAGCAAATCATGATCCTTTAAATTAGCAATGTGTTATCTGTAGAAATATGAACCATGAATGGCAGTCATTCCAAGCTAAATGCAAACATTCATTTGCAATTGAAAGGACTTTACTAAGCATATGAATATTAGAATGTAGGTACTATTTTATTTATGTGAAGCCAGTGTTTACTGATAAAAAATTTGCAAATTGAGATGCAGATGCGATGGAACTACATAAGGGAAAAGAAATGATACTTGCCATATTTAAATTGACAATATTTTGAAAGTAAGAAACCCATTTTTATATCTTGTTTATAATTGAGTCAGGTCACAACCTCTTTGAAAATTACATGGTATATGTAACTTACGCCACAAGACCTTTTTGATCTTCTGTTGACTTGGAGTTTTGATCTTGCCTCAGAACACAAAGCATTCGTGTTAACTGATGAAGAGGTCACTGAGCTTACAGCACAGTTTTGGTGTTTTATTTTAACAGTTCAATAATAAGGTGAAAGGGAACACTCCTTAGAGTGACCATAATAGATTTATTGCCTATTTGTTATTAAGACCTCTTAAGATAATTGTTTTCAGAATTATAATAAAATCTTTTTAGAATTTCTAGACTTAACATTGATTTATGCTGGTCAGAGTGCACTTCTGTTTGACATTGTGTTAATTTTTATTAAGTTTGTAATATGTGAGACCCCTTAAAAGGTATTTAAGATTCATTACTTGTTTAGAAACATACAGTTTACTTTTCTCCTGAAGATAACAAGATCTAACTTATGATCTGTTGCTCTGAGTGACTACATTAAATTTGTAAATGTTGTTCCTACATTTATATATGTAAACATATAACATTTTACATGTAAATATGTATTTAACATAGGTATGGTCATAAAAATACATTTCAATTGGACATACCAGTATTGTAAGCCTCATTTAAGGATTGAAAAGGCTTAAATAAATGTCAAAAGAAATTCAACATGCTTTTCTAGAATGTATCATGTCTGATTAAAATATCTAAATGTTTGATTTTTAAAACGCCATTCTGTAAACTAAGTTAGTTTTCCCTAAAGCCATTAAGAATCTAGATGACTTTAAATGTTAATTTTTTTAACTAAATCTTGTGAGAACTTATGATCACTTTACTTAAGGTATCCAATCACAGTGAAAGCTATGTAAACATTAGGATTCACAAAGATCCCCTTTGGAAAGTTAATTCATCTAGTCCTGGAGTTTCAGCTGTCAAAACAAGTGTTTACAATGTGGTGTTGGGGCGGGAGCGGGAAGAGCATATTAAGGAATTTGAAACCTAAAACTTGTTCATATTTAATTAGCCAGTTTTTCATATTCGTCATTATAACTTGAAGGATTTTTTTTTTTACATAAAATCCTAGTAAACAATTTCCCATGTTTGATTTTTTAAAGGACAGTTTTTTATATGTGAGTTCTCTAGTTACTGAACAATTTACCTTAAATATTTTCTAATGATTTACCGAAGTAAAAAGTAAGAAGAAATGAACAATTACATTGTTTTTTTTCTTTTGATATGTGCTTTATTGGTTTATACTTAACAAATAAAAATCAATGCATCTTTTCCTCAAGAGTGTGAGTTGGGGAGAGGGGTGAGATAGAATCTTAAGCAGACTCCATGCTCAGTGTGGAGCCAGACAAGAGGTTAGTTCTCATGACCCTGGGATATGACCTGAGCCGAAATCATGAGTGGGATGCTCAACTGACTGAGCCACCCAGGGGCCCTACATGCATCCTATGTATGTAGTTTGATGAGTTTTTCACAAATGTATACATCGGTATAACCACCATCACAGTCAAAATGCTAACATTTTTAACACCCCAACAAAAAACTTTGCTTGGTTTCATATGCAAGGATTCCCTGATTGCTTATTGGTTGATTTGTTGGTTGGTCTGAACTTAATCAGAATGATCCAAATTGTTCCATGTATCCATAGTTTTTCTTCTATTTCTAACTAGCAATATACTGTATTATATATTAAAATTTATCCTTTTATATGTTAATGGAATTTAGCTTGTTTTCACTTCTCAGATATTATGAATAATGCTGCTATGAGCATTCATGTCTAAGGCTTTGTGTAGTAAATGTCATCAGTATAGGGTAGGTGCCTATTACATTTCTCTAAGTGATATTTTGTAATTTTGAGTGTGCAGAACTTGAGATAAAACTCATTTGGGATGATACATGTGTTTTAAAGGTTTCTCTTTGATTCATTTTGCCAATAAATTTCTAGGGATTTCTGCATCTATATTTATTAGGCTTATTGTATAATTTTCTTTTTAGATAATGTCTTTATCAGATTTTTATATAGCGTGTCCTTCTCTGGTTGGTGTATCTAGGTAATAATGCTGGTCTCCACACATGACTTGAGAAGTGTTTTATCCTCTTCTGTTTTCTGAACAGATTTGTATAAACTTAGAATAATCTCTTCCTTTAATATTTGATAGGCTTCATCACTGAAATCATTGTTCATAAGGTTTCATCCATGGGAAGATTTTTAAATTATAAGTTCAATTACTTTAATATTGATGGGGTATTTATATTTTGTCTTTATTTTGACAATTTCAGTAACTGATATCTCTGCAAGCATTTATCCATTCCATTTAAATTGTTGAATTTATTAGTAACAGTTATTATATTCCTCCTATATATCATTGTAATATCCACACATTGGGTAGGATGGTTGGTGCCTTTTCAATCCTGATAGTGGTAATTTTTTTCTTTTCTATATTGTTTTGGTCAGATGAAAAATTTATTCATTTATTGTTCATTTTAAATAATGACTTTTGATTTCATTGATTTTTTTTTTTTTTTACCTGTTTGTCCTTCTGTCTAGGTCATTTCCTGCTCTTTATTATTGGTTTCTTTATACTTCCTTTGAAATTTTTCTCTCTTCTACGTAATTCCTTTAGGTAATTTTACATGTTATAAAATTGTATATCGTTTCTTGCATTATTGATTTTTGTCATTTATTCATCTTTTATTTAATCACATAAAGCTAAAAATTTTCCTTAAAGCATTGTTATAGCTTTGTCCTGCAAATTTCATAAGTGGTGTTTCCAATATTTTCTAAATTTAATGTGATTTCTCCTTCTACCATGGGTTTTGGCATATGATGATTAATTGACATATTTAGGAGGTCTTTGGAATCATTTTGTTGTCGTTTGTTTTTCATATACTTCCACTGTGGTCAGAGAAAATGCTCTCTATAATTTCTGTCCCTTAAAATTTGAGTTATTTTGTGTGTCAGTGTATGTTCTATATCGGTGAATGTCTTATGTGCACATAATGTATATTATTTTTCTGAATGTAGTATTTTATAATTTTTTTACACTTGACATTTCTTTAAATTCAAGTCTTCCATGTTTAATTTTGTGTCTGCTTGTAGTATCAATTACTGAAAGGAAAATATAATCTCTGGTATAATCACAAAATTGTCTATTTCTTCTTTTAGCTTTGTAGTATTAGTTATATTTGCTATATATTCATTTACAGATGTACATATTTGTGTGTATGTATTTTTTACCATACATAAACATTTAGTTTTGATATGTGTTCTTAACTGATCTCTTATTATTAGGTATTTCCTTCTATACATCTAGTAATATTCCTTATTCTGAAGCTAGCTTTGTATATTATAAATATATTCTGTCTCATGATTTATATTTTGCATTCTATATGTTTTCTCATAGTTTGACATTAGCCTTTTTATTTATTATTATAGTGTTTTTTAAAAACAAGATATAGTTGGATTTTGCTTTTCATTCATTCTGAAATCTCTACCTTTTAATAGAGCAATTAGATAATTTACATATACTATGTTAATATTCTTAGCATTAAGTATACTCTTTTTCAATTCTCTATTCATCCCATGTGTTTTTCTTTTTCTTTTTGTTTTCTTCTGTATTTTCTTATTTTTCTTATTGTATCTCATATTGACTTATTAGAAGTATTGGTAATATAGCTTAATGACATTTATAATGTTTTAATATGCATCTTTAATTTTTCAGAGTCTCCACTCAAATAGTATTATCTAAAATTTTACTTAATGTAGAAAAATTTAAAAAGTGCATTCCCATTTTTTGCTTCCATAAACTCCAAAATGTATTGATGTTACTTTTGCTTTAAATATCTATTTATCTTTCAAATAAATTATACGTGTGTGTGTGTGTGTGTGTGTGTGTTGAAAGAGATTGAGTTTAAGTAATTGGCTCATGCAGTTATGAATACGTGGTGAATATAAAATTTGCAGGGTAGGCTATAGGGTAGCAGGCTGCATACCCAAGACAGAGTTGCATTTCAAGTCCAAAGGCATTCTGCTCTCCACAGTTCATAATCTGGTCCATAATTGCATGTAGAGACATTTTTTCACCCAAAGTAAATGACCAGGTGCACTGCTTGAAATTTTGCCTTCAGGAGGACGGCCTTTTACCACTGTCTTTCAGGAATATCCCCAAAACAGGCTTTAGTGCTGTAACTGTCCACTTTTGCATGGTGACTGCAAAAGGTGCAGAACTATAGTAAGCCAGGCCCAACTTTTTTCTTCCTGTCAGTTGATGGTAGGGAACACTCCATAAGACCATAGCAGCAGGCTGGGAGAGAGAAGTAGGTTGACAAGAGTGGGAACCATAGTGATTTGGGCCACTTTGTCATGTAACTTGAGCCTTCAGGGAATGTATGGGCCTAATCTTTATATACCACTTCCATTTGATGATGGTTTCCTGCTGTATATGCCCAATTTTATGGCTTGGTGGGTTAAAGAACTCCAAGTTTATGATGGGCATTTTAAGGCACATGGTACTTGGTGGCCCATCATTAAGCATTTGTCTCTACTAAGGTCCGGTAACAGGCCAAAAGATTTTTCTCAAAAGAGTAGTTATCCATGGAGAAAGACAGAATTTTGCACCACATTCTAAGGGCTTGGACTGTGATTCATCCACTAAAGTCACGAACCACATCTCTAGCTAACACTTAGACTTCAAGAACCATTGGATCAGCTGTATTATGTGGCCCAAGTGGCAGAGTAGCTTATTTGGTAACATGGAATGTTCATAGCCTTCTCCTCTTCTGGTACCCACCAAAAACTAGCAGTTTTTAGGTCATCCAGCAATTTGGCCAGAGCTCTAAAATCCAAAAAGGCTTAGAGCAAGAGATGATCCAGTATGGTCTCAAAATTTATAGTATCATTCAGGCAATTTCCAAATTATTTACAGTGGAGCAGCTCCACTTGGAAATTAAAGTGGAAAATCCTGCCAAACTCTGATTCTATAGCAGAATTCAACGTGCAAGGTTATACAATTCCTAAATATTTCTTATATTCCAGCTTAAAGGAAATCTCCAAATAGTTGTGTGTAGTACCAGTAGAATACCCTGTAATCAAACATTCATTTCCAATCTAAAAATTTTTACTTTGTTCATAGTTATATTTTCTTATGAATTAATTTTTTAATTTTGTTTTAAAGACATGAACTAAGCAAAATCATCTTACTACTTTAAAGGTTTTAAGTTGCTATGATTTGGAGACTATTAAGAAATTGATTAGAACCATAATTTGACTACTGTTGATAACGCTGCTATAATTATTGGGGTGGATGTATCCTTTTGAATCAGTATATTTGTATCCTTTGTGTAAATACCTAGTAGTGCAATTGCTAGGTTGCAGGGTAGTTCTATTTTTAACTTTTTGAGGAACCTCCACACTGCTTTACAGAGTGACTGCACCAGTTTGTATTCCTACCACCAGTGTAAGAGTGTTTGCCTTTCTCTTGCATTCTCTTCAATGACTGTTGTTTCTTATGTGGTAGTTATTCTGACAGGTGTGAGGTGATATCTCATCATGGCTTTGATTTTTATTCCCCTGATGATGAGTGATGTTAAGCATCTTTTCATGTATCTGTTAGGCATCTGGATGTCATCGTTGGAAAAATATCTATTGATGTCTTTTGCCCATTATTTAACTGGATTATTTGTTTTTGGGGTGTTCAGTTTTAAGTTCTTTAAATGGATGATGGGTTAAGGAGGGCACTACCAGTGATGAGAACTGGGTGTTGTATGTAATTGGTGAATCACTAAATTCTACCCCTGAAACTAATATTACACTGTATGCTAACCAGCTGGAATTTAAATAAAACCTTGTAAAAAATTGAGTAGAACCAAATAATTCCATATATATAGTAAAGGTAGAAAAAAGTGAATCATGTTTCCAGTTTTATGGATCTGAAACTCTGTGTACACAGGACCTGAATGCTATAGTTGGGCCCACCATTCATTAGCTCTGCAAACTGGTGATTATATTTTGAATTAAAATCTAGATTAACATACAGTGCGATAGTAAAGCAGAATCACGTTAAAGGGATTTTCTACAAACTATAGAGAGTATTTTCTACAAAATTCTGAGCAAAAATTTTTGAATTTCCTATGGATTTATTTCAATTATTGATAATTCATAAGAATTTCTTCTTGCATTGATAAGAATTCATTGAGACCAACACAGAGGAGCATATTAAGAAGGCCAGGGGACTATTTAGGAAGTTATTACTTGAAAACTTTACTGGATATATCCAAATACATTCTGATTGGCATACTATTTTGTCATTAATTCTTTCATAATTAAAATATACAAAGAACAGGAATAAAGATTCACTTAAAGAAGTAGAAAAAAGTAGAAAACAATAAAAGTGACATCAGCAAGATGGTGTAGTTGGAAGCCAAAGACTATTTTTCTCTCTGAAAAATACACCATTTAGCAGTAACTCATAGAAAAATCCCTTTTGGGAATGATCAGAAACTATAAAAGGCTCCAGCACCCTGGAAAAAAACTGAAACCAGGCTCACTGGAGCCTGTCCTGAGACTCTTGATACTCTCTCACCAGCGCCCCTACTCCTGGTGTAATGCCACATGATGAGGAAGAAACTCTCTAACTCCCAGCTTCATCCAGGGGAGAAGAAAAGTTAGTATGCATAATGAGCACCCCAACTTGCCAGAGGGCTGACTTCTGTCTTGCCATTTGGGGCTGTGATGGGTCCAGCATAGTGTAGCTGCCTTAGAGGAGAAGACACATGGTCTGACAGATGCCAAAAATAAACTCAGAATGATTAAAGATCATTTTAGGTGTAAACCTAAGACCCCAAACTTAAACTACTAGAAGAAAGTAAAGGAAAAAGCTTTATGATTTGCAATGATTTCATGAATATGGCACCAAAAACACAGTCAACAAAACAAAAATAAGCAAGAAATACTATGCCAGCCTAAAAATCTCTACAACAAAGGAAACCATCAACAAAGTAAAAAGGAAATTTATGGAATGGGAGGAAATATTTGCAGACCATATATAGCTGATGAGGATTTAATTTCCAAAATTTATAAAGAAATCCTACAACTTCTACAGTTATGTAGCAAAAAAACAAAAAAATTGAAAAAAACCTAATAATCTGGTTAATAAATAAGCTAAAGACTTGAATACACATTTCTCCAAAGACTTACAAATGGCCAACATCTATATGAAAAAAAATGTTGAATGCTACTAATAATCAGGAAATTGAAATTAAAACTGCAATGTGATCTCACTACATTGTCACCTCCCTATCAGGATGGCTTTTATCAAAACCAACCAACCAAACAAAAACAAGTGTTGATGAAAATGTAAAGAAATTGGAACCCTTGTGCACTGTTTTTGAAAGTGCAAAATGGTGCAGCTGCTATTGGAAACAGTATAGAAGTTCCTCAGTTATTAAAAGTAGAACTACCATGTGATTCACTGATCACATTTCTAGGCATTTACCCAAAATAATTGAAATTAGGATTTTGAAAAGGTATTAACAGTCCTGTGTAATGTAGCTTAATTTACAATAGCCAAGATACGGAAATAACTTAAACATGCATCGAAGATTAATATCTAAAGAAAATGTGATGAATACATACAATGCTAAACAATTCAGCTTTTAAGAAAGAGGAAATCTATAATAGGAGACAACATGGATGAACTTCAAGGACATTATGCTATGTGAAATAAGCTGTTCACAGAGAGACAAATGCTGCATGATTCTACTTGTATGAGGTATCTAAAATAGTCAAACTCATAGAATCCAAAAGTGAGATGCTGGTTGCCAGGGATTAGGGGAAAGAAGAAATGAAGACTTACTGATCAACAGACTTAAAGTTTCAATTATCAAGATGAATAAGCTCCAGAAGTTCCTGTATTAACTGTACTTATTGTAAAAATAAGTACTCTTATTTTTTGTACTTATTGTAAAAATAATGTACACTTAAAATTTTAATGTGATTAGATTGCATTTTATGTAATTTCCACAAAAAGATAAAACTTATAAAGACAATGATGAACATAAAAATGTTGGTTTCTATTAATCATGTAGAAAATCCAGGGCCATTCCTTTTTCAATAATAATAATATTTTTTAAAAGAAATTAAAAAAAATAAAGGACATTTTTATTTGATAAATGTTTACAAAATCTAAACACATTCTTAAATTGAATGACCTGGGTGAGAATTAGATAATTACCTAAATTCTACTAGTTTTTAATCACTGTTTTAACAATCCTACTATTTATTTTGACCTAAGGAAAAAACTATTTCTATACAGTGCTTCAGCGAATAGGAAAGTATCTATTAATGATTTCCCTCAAGCTTGCTGCTCATATACCTCAAAAAACTTGGTGTTTTTATTTGTTCCCATCAGAAATATCTGTCATCTTTTCATGACCCATCTCTGGCTGTGAAGAGAAATCTTTATCCCAAAAGGTAGTATGTAAATTGTGTTTGCCTATACTTAAATCCCTTCATCTTTATCTTCCAAGTTGAAAATTACTAAATCTCAGGGATCAAGGGGAAATAAATACTGTATCTTCTTTATCTATTCATCTACTGAATGACCTGTGAATTGCTTCCTTATCTTGGCTTTTATAAATAATGCTGCAGTGGACATAGGGGTGCATATATTTTTTTCAAATTAGTGGGGCTTTAAAGTGGTAAATTACTCAGCCACAAAAAGAATGAGATCTTGATATTTACAAGTCAACATGGGTGGTCTTAGAGAATATAATGCTACGTGAAATAAGAGACAAATCTCCTATGATACCATACGATATCATTCACATGAACAATTTAAGAAACAAATAATAAAAAAGGAAAAAAAAGACAAAAAAAATAGACTCAAATACAGAGAAAACAGTGGTCATTGCTAGAGGGTAGAGGGATGGTAAGGGGTGGGGAATGAGTGAAATAGAGGAGATTAAAAGTACACTTATGAACAGCACTGAATAATGTATAGAATTTTTAATCATTATATTGTACATCTGAAAGTAATATAATACAGAATGTTACTTATACTTTAATTAAAAATGAAATCAAGTGGAAAAAAGGAAAATCATAATGTCAAAGTGAATCCCTGTAACCTGTGAAAACTCCTTGATAGTTTCCAACTAGAAATGATTTCTTTGGAAAAGAGTCATTTTTTTAAGAACTCTCTCCTCTTTATGTAGCATTGAAATTTACATTTGTATAAAACTAACGTGCTTCAAATTACTCAGTTCCTGACTATTCTCATACTGCCTTTCAGAAATTTTTAAACCTTTTACTGAATATTTATTTTTAAATTTATGTTTAATGTTTATTTATTTTTGAGAGGAGCGGGGAGAGAGGGAGACACAGAATCTAAAGCAGGTTCCAGGCTCCTGCCTGTCAGCACAGAGCCCAGTGTGGGACTCGAACCCATGAGCTGTGAGATCATGACCTGAGCCGAAGTCAGACACAATCAACTGAGCCACACAGGTGCCCCTTACCAAATATTTAAAGAAGAGATTTGAGCAGAAGTTACAATAAGAAGCCAGTAGAGAATAAAGTCAGTATTATCACAGAGTCCATTTTATAAGTAAATACTGAGAACAGTGTGTTAAGTCAAGAATTACTAGTGGCTTAAAAATCTTAACTGTGATACTGTTTCTATCCAATTACTTACATCACTTATATGAATGATTTTGACCTACCCTGTATCTCTGATCTTGAAAACTTTATGCACATAAGCTTCATTGTTGTTCTGATGCTCTTTGTTTCCTATTTTTCCAACCATTTAAAGTAAGTATTCTGTTACATGCTAGGAAAGAATAGAATAAAGAACGTAAGAACGTAATAAAAATACAAGCATGAAATATTAAATTATAAAGCTGAAAAATATAATTAAATGTAAAAGCCAATATTTAAAAAAACACAATAAAATTATCAAAAATATTTTTTGCAAGTATAATGGGAAAATAGAGAAAAAACAGAAATAAGTTAATTTTAGGGCAGTAAATACAGTACAAAGGTGAAGGAGATATGAAAATTAGGTAAGAACACTATGAAAGATGTCTTAAGGCATAAACTTAAGACTCCAGGTAAGATGAATTATTTCCTAAGAAAAATAAAAATGACATGTATTAATCACCAGAGTAGAGAACCTGTTAGGAAATATAATCTAAAATTTGGAAATAGTGATTCTCAACCTAGAGTGCCCATATTTCATTACTACCTCTGCTGCTCCAAAAGTGTATGATCATTCATAAGTTGTTTTAACATTTGTGCCTCTATTTTTTATTAGTTAAAATAAGTTGCATTGAGGGGCACCTAGGTGGCTTGGTAAGTTAAGTGTCGGACTCTTAATTTCAGCTTAGGTCAGGATCTCACAGTTCATGAGATCAAGCCCCACCTCAGACTCTTTGCTGACAGCATGGAGCCTTCTTTGGATTTTCTCTCTGACTCTCGCTCTCTGCGCCTTCCCCACTCATGCAGTCTCCCCCTCTCAAAATAAATAAATAAACTAAAAAAAGTTTAAAAAAATAAGTTTCAATGATAGTATTCATTTTATATGTTAAGAATAAATAAGTCAAACATACATAAACATACATAAAATAGTTTGTAGTCACTGAGATAGTTGCATAAATAATTGTAGTAAACAACAATCCAAAAAAAATGACATAATAATTAAAATTATGGCCTGATACCATTTTGGAATATAGATATTAGGAATTCAAATATAACATACTCTTAAAAGAATGATGAGCTTACATATGACAATAATGCTAAAACGTTCTTGTAAGTCATTTAAGGATACCATACATCTGCATATGTAAGAAATATGTGGTAACCTAATACAGCTCTCAAGCAATTAAGATATATATATATATATATATATATATATATATACATATATATGTATGTAAGGATTCTCAAATAGGGCTAAGCAGCCTAAACTAAATAGTAGGATATAATGTGTTATTTTAAGTCCAAGCTGAAGCTACAGATGACTGGTAGGCATTTTCTAGTCATAGTAAATAAGATATTTGCTCTTAATAAGAATGTAAGACCTATCACTTAAATTCCACTAAGATGAATAGGGAGAATTAAAAAGCTATATTCTTCTGAAAGCGTAGATGAGAAAAAAAAATTCCACTACTAGAAAAAGGAGAGAAGGTAATTACTATGTTTCAGGCTGAATTCCTGAGTATCGGGGAGTGTGAGAAAAAAATTTTATTTAAGAAATTCTAATTATAGGTATGAAGATGTAGTTTATATTAACATTTTGTTCTCTACACCTCAATATGTGAAACTAACCTAAAGCAGTCTTGTTGGGTATTCAGGAGTCTCTGAAAGGACTCCTCAACTTGGAATTCTCAAAATTCCCAAAGATAACGCTCCATTAAACATGACTTTAAATGCAAATATCAAATAGTTTGCCATGGAAAGAAAAAAAAAAGCTTAGAATTTAAAAAGCTTTAGTGACTATAATTATCAAAAAAGGTAAAATAAAGTTTTGAGGAACTTAAGTTTAAAATATTATAAAATTTGAGAAACAATATAAAACTGGTATATTTGAAAAAACTAGATGTGTAGAAATAAAAATATAATTAAAAGTCTTTAAAAATCAATATACATATTGAATATCTAGATATAGCAAAAGAGAGAATTAGTGATGTGGAGAATAGATCCAAAGAAATTACCCACAATGTAATTCATATAGGATAAAAATGGAAGGTATTAGAGGTTAAAATACATGGAGAGTAGAATAAAATGAGGCACATGTTTATTTAATTTTATATAAGAAGAAAAAACAGGATAAATGTAATGAAATAAATTCTTCTCCACAGAATAATAAAACTTTATAACTTTAAACTCAAGATAGTATTAAAAATAAAAACATAAATTCCTAAAAATAAAAATAATTAGCACCTGATAAACCACTTAGCTTCAACAACAGTAAAGAAACCAATAGATAAAGCCAAAAGATAGCTTAAAAAATCAGAGGGACAATAATTGGTAATCTGGACTTTTATACACAACAAAACAGCATCTCACCAATAGGGAAATAGAGACCTTTTCTTTTTAAAACAAACTAAACCTAAAAGTGGATGAGCCAGACTTTTAATTGAAGGAATTTCTAAAGATAAAATACAAACAGAAGGAAACGATCCCCTAAATGGTATCTGTAATGCAAGAGTATATGAGCAATAAAATTAGTAAATGTATGACGTAAATGATAGGTCTTAACTTTATAATAAAAAAAAATAGGTTTTAGAGGTTATAGTCATAAATAAATACAGAACTATAATAATAAGAGTGGTCAGATATAAAAACTGTTCTAAGGCCCATGTATTGTTTGAGTAGAAAATGTAGAGATACTGAAGAATTATAATTTTTATGATAGTATAAGTTTTAGCAGTAACCACCAAAAGGATAGAGTAATTAACTGCTGGAATAATATAATTATATT
The DNA here is from genome assembly GCA_028646485.1 of Cryptoprocta ferox. Taxonomy (NCBI): domain Eukaryota; kingdom Metazoa; phylum Chordata; class Mammalia; order Carnivora; family Eupleridae; genus Cryptoprocta; species Cryptoprocta ferox. The sequence continues at coordinate 64,384,567 of CM053572.1, forward strand.
ATATATATATTTCTATAATATATATTATATATATAGATAATTTTGAAAATATTTTAGTAATCATAATAATGCAATATAAAATTTCCAATTATATGTCCCAAGTTGAAAAATGTCAAAAAAATATCAACTTACCTACTTCTTTTAGAAACTTATCAAGAAAGCTAAAAATCAGAAAGATTGAAATAAGAGAGAGCAATATAAGCAAATACTAAAGAAAATTATAGTATCTATATTAGTATTAGAAAAAAGTACTTCAAGAAAGGAAAACGAGAGTAAGCCTACTTAATTAATTAATAATCTGAGAGAGCATCACAAAATGCATTTATCAACTGAGACAAATATATAAAGAAAAATTAAGATAATTACAAAGTTACTGAGAAATTCACCCTCAAAGTGGAGGATTTATATGATTTTATCAGTATTTGTAGATCAATAAATCAATATTTGAATGGGACTTAGAAGATTTGTAAAATATCCTAATTAAGATACCCATTAATTTCAAGCATACTGAGAACATTGCTGTATTTTGATTACATGTTATTGCATACAGTGAGCTTCATTAAAAGCCCAAGATTCTATATTAACACAGTATAAATTACATGTTACCTGTGAGTACAGGATAAATTACATGAGTATTCAGTATAAAATAAAAAACTTCAAGCACTCCATATATTTGAAAATATATACCTCTAAACTTATATTTCAAAAATACATTTTCATGGAAGATAAAAGCAAACAGTAATATAAGCACAGCATATAAAAACTTAAAGAATGAAACTTCAAGGAAAATTAATAGCCTTAACCAATTACATTAGAAAGGAATAAAGCTAGAAATTACACTAGGAGATAAAACTAATTATGACAGAGCAAGCCAAAATTATATACAATGGAGATATTGATAAAGAACAAAATTTAAGGATATAAATAGCAAAGAATAGAGAGGAACCACAAGGCAAAAAACAAAACAGTTCTTTACAAAAAATTAATGAAATAGAAAAATCATGGGAAAAAAATTAGGGTCATCTAGACAGTAGACACAAATATTATGAATAACAAAAATTATATAAGCACAGATTAAGAAAATAGAACATTTTAGAAACTATTCCAAAAACAGAATTTAAATTAATTTTATACTTGTCCTAGAAAAAAATTTAGCTTATTTGCATAGAAGAAATAAAATTCCTCAAGGTACCTATAATTGTTGATCAAATAAAGTCCATATTTAATAATTTATGACTACTTTCATTAATCTTATGAGTTCTAAGTTCTATAAGTTGTTATCAAGTATACTTGTATACTAAGTATATTTGGCAAACTTGTATACTAAGTCTATATAGTTGTTATCAAGTATTAAAGACTAATCTCATTTTTAAGAACAGAAAAATAAAGTGAATTTTAATTTTAAATATCTCTGGTACATTTGGATAAGGGCAATACTAAGGTAGAGTCTTTTTACTTAAAATTACAGAAACAAAAGTACTAAGTATTTTCCACCAATATATAATGCCTCATTTTTTCATAAATATGATTTCCATGTTGAATAGTTTAGTCTCTAGATTCTTGGTTGTATTCCATTGATTTGATTGTATTTCATTGTCTAATTACTAAAATTCTAGTAGTTAATAATATATAATTACAATTATGGAAATTATATGTATAATATATAATTACAAATAATGTGAATTACTATATTTTTCATAGTTAGAAATCTGTATCCCCACATTGTTCTTCAAAATTATCTTGGTATTCTTGGCCCTTTTTTTAAATATCAATCACATTTTGACAGTCCATAAGATTTTGTGTAGAATTACACTGATTGCAGACTGGTGGAAGTTGATTTTTGTCATGTTTTATTCGCACTTTATTTTCCTTCAAAGTATTTGTTATTATTTGTATTATTACTATTACATTTTCTGTTAATGGTGTATAATGCAGTGCATTGTCTAGCACTATTACTGAAATCCCTGGTAAGTTTTTATCATTTCTTTATTTCACTCATGTCACTTCCAAATGAAGAAGTATTTTTCTTAAAATCCAAGTCTTTACACAGTAGGACTTCTTCATTCAATATTAAGTAGAACCAATGACAGTGGGTTTCTTTTTCTAGATTCTAATTTTGAAGACATAGCATCAATATAAATTATAACTAAATTTATAACTTGTAAGAGTTTAAGAAAGGTTTATATTGAACTAGTTCACTGAGAGTTTTATCCTAAGTGGAAATTGAGTTTTTAAAATACATTTCTCCATAATTTTCTTTAATCTATTTTAAATATGAAACAAATCACATTAATACATTTCCTAATATTAAACCAAATTTACATTTCTGGGACATATCCAATTTTGCCATAAGGTATTATTAATGTAATGTTGGACACCCTTATATGCTTTTACATTTTAAATATAAAAAAGATTATATCATAATCATTATTGTCTTATTTAAATGAAAGACATTGTAAGAATGATTCTAAAAACCAAATCTCATATATAACAAATAACAGTAAAACAGTATTGAGTTTAATGACCTTTCATTTTATCAATAAACTTCACATGTCATTTTAAAAAGGAATAATTAAGGAAGTTGACTACATTTTCCAAACTACTAACCAGCTTCATAAAACAACTCTGCAGTAGAAAAGAAATCCCACAATGAATGTGGTTCTAATTTACAAAGTGATATAGTAATGAGATTATCACAGATTTGCAAATCAAATGTGTTTTATTTCTTTATATAAGAAGAAAAGTAATTGAGCAATGCAGAAATGAGAACTTATGAAAACACTGGTAGCCATTCTATTACTGTAATAATGATAGAGTCATGGTTATGGTGATCACCATGCCTAGAGTTCCTTCATATAAGGTAGCATAACTCTTGTAGAGTAAAAACCCTGATACGTAGCCAATCCTCCATTATTTTTTTAAGGAATAAATTAATGAACAACAAAACAATTAAGCCCCATACATTCAGCAAATTCAGCAATTTTCTGTATCAATGGTATTTTATTTAAATTAAGCAGAATTGTGTGAATTCCCAGAAAGCCTCCATTTACCCTTTGTACTTGTTATGTCTAGCTATCTGGTAGTTGTAGGTGATTGTCAAAGAATATCAATAGTGCAGGAGAGAATCCACACAATTTTAATGCAACCTAGTATATTTATTTATTTTGAAGCTGGATACAGACGTGTCCTGAACCAGTAAATATATTTCTTCTGGAGTCAATTTTTTACTTATTTATGCACCTTTAAAAAAATGTTACTTGGAAATTACTAGAAGGAAATAAATTCCTAAGGAAAAGTTTAAAAATAAAGATATGAGCAACAAAGAGAGAGATCCTAACTCAATTATTAATAAGTAACTACTATAGAACTATAATAAAATTAGGCAAAATCAAAGTTTTTAGAAATAGATATGGCAGCATCCAGAAGTAGTATTTACTTTCATTAAACCTCCATGTATAAATGGATATGTGGAGCATTCCCTCTGAATGTTATGCTTTGGAAATATTTATTAGATTCTACATATATACGTAATTGTGTACACTTTAGGGTTTCTCTTAAATACAGATCATCACATCATGTCTGATAAACTTCAAGGAAGTGGTTAAACAAAGGAAAACAAAGTGTTTGAAAACCTGGAAATTAAAAAAAAAATATGCCTGTGTGAGATAACACTATGTAAATGTTCAACAGCTCTTTGTTGAGTGGATCACATTTCCTGAATTTGGCTCTAAATCTGTTGCTTCCTCCTGCTGTGACCCATTTCACTTAATATCTCTGAGCCTTAGTTTCTTTAACCATCAGTTGGATAAATTATCCAATGATAATCATCAAATTATTGAATATTCCTAACATGTAGGATTAAATTTCTAGAAATGCCTGGAATTAACATAAAGCATAAAATCTACATTTTCAATTCACTGTTAGATTTACATAATTTAAGAGTAAAGAGTGAAAATGTTTTGATTTCATCACTATCTAATTGTGAGGAAAAAGGAAATTATAAATTTATCTAAATTCAAATAAAAGTTAATACTGAGTGAAAGTAACTACGAATACAATTTCAAAACATCCTCAGGATGAATCTTTGAAAAGTATTACTTGAAATAGACAAACTGATAAAAATGGACTGTCTAGAATAATCAGGTATATAAAATATTTTTAAAAATCTGTAAAATGGAACAAATTTTTCAACTTAAAAAAGTGGCCCATGTCTATCCTTTAGCAAAATGATCACTCTTTATTTAAAAGAGACATCTGTAACTATTCCACAGATGATGAGGATTGTGATCAGAAACATAGCATATGGTACCAAGTGATGAATCTGAAGAGACACAGCTAAGTTTAGATCTAACCACAATTTCTAGGTTTCACTTTAAAACTAAATGTAAGAAACATTCTGGCATCATTTATCATTAAATGGGGATAATATATGATCTCATTCTTAACTGCTCTTTTAAAAAAGTATGAATGTAATGCATACTTCCTAATTGGTCTTCTGAGAAAGTCCTTGTTCATTTGATTTGTTTTTGTTTGTTGCTGACAGTTACATACAAAAAATAAGATTGACAATAAAAGAAAAATATTAATTATGTACATATATAAAATTTCAAATGAATATGCAGATATAAAACTCATAAATGAAGCATGAAAGTAGGTTAAAATTGTAATTGTATTCCAAAGCAATTCGAAAAACTTTGAACAATTAAGCTTTTCCAGATGATTTCTCTAATATTTCAATATCACATAGTATTCATTAATTCATCCATGGTTATGTAACTGAAATAATAATGTAGAATGTATCATTTTTGAATCTTTTCCATAACCATTTCAATAATAATTTTTAATAACTGTTGTATTTCAATTTCAAAATAAAACATTATTCTGAGACCTTTATTCAAGGATATATTTTCTGTTGGTGGATCTCACAGTTCGTGAATTTGAGCCCTATGTCAGGCTCTGTGTTGACAGCTCAGAGCGTGGAGCCTGCTTCGAATTCTGTGTCTCCGTGTCTCTCTGTCCCTCCTCTGTTCACATGCTGTCTTTGTCTCTCTCTCTCAAAAATAAATAAACATTAAAAATAAATAAATAAAATATCTTTAGGTCCACTTCTCTGGTTTTTTAAAATTTGTAGCATTTATTTATTTTTGAGGGACAGAGATAGAGCATCAGTGGGGGAGAGGCAGAGAGGGAAGGAGACACAGAATCCAAAGTGGGCTCCAGTCTCTGAGTTGTCAGCACAGAGCCTGATGCAGGGCTCCAACTCATGAACCATGAGATCATGACCTGAATTGATGTCGGACACTTAACTGACTGAGCCTCCCAGGCACTCCTAGGTCCACTTTTCTGTTTAATTACTGTGCTGATTCTACCATATATTGGAAAAATGTGATCCTACACTAGTTGCATATTTGGACACAGAAGAATCACTGTATTTCTGTCATGCCATTGAGAACTGTATGTACTGGGATTGGTGCAACAGGTGTGTGACAGACTCTTTCTGGACCATTTGCCTAAAACCATCATGAAAATATTTTTCTACTTTAGTTGATTGGTTTATCATCTTCTATCTTAAAGCTGTAGGATAGTGTTTAAGGGCACAAACCAAGAAGCCAGAATACTGGAATCCAAACCTTGGTCCTGCAGTTACTTGCTGTGGGGACATGGGAAAACATGTGACTACTTTGTACCTCAAGTTTTCAATTGTAAAGTAGGGGAAATAATAGTTTTATCTTACTGTGTTTAGGTTGAATAATGCATGAAAGTGTTTTATATCTATGCCTGGCCATATAATGAACACTTAACAAATGTTATTATAATTTAGTTACCCTGATTTGTCATGTATTTCCCATTTTTCAAATTTATGTATGTATGTATTTATGTTATCTATTTTTGAGAGAGAGAGAAAGCATGAGTGAGTGGTGGAAGGGCAGAGAGAAAGGGAGACACAGAATCTGAAGTAGGCTTCAGGCTCTGAGCTGTCAGTGCAGAGCCCAACATGGGTCTTGAACTCATGAACTATGAGATCGTGACCTGAGTTGAAGTTGGACACTTAACTGACTCAGCCACCCTGGCACCCTTTATTTATCTTTTTTAATACCGACTTTCTCCTTTCTGGGCTCTTCATAGGAAAGATGATACCAATCTCTCTGTGGCTCAGATGTATATGGTTATTAAGTTCTTAATTTTAGCCAAAGCTTAGAGAAGGGAAAGGTGACATTGCCTTCTCAGAAATCTAATACCGTCTAAGATCTTGAATATGGTATTGATTATTACCAGTGTTTTTTGAAATCCTCCCTTTCAAGGTCATGAGAAACTTGATCTCCTTATGTTGGAAAGACTGGGAGCTTGGAAGGTCACATTTGAATCATCATGTATTGACTATGGCTTATGTCTCCCCAGCACCGTTAGTTTCCAAATTGAAAATTATTTTCTTGGTTTACTATACCATCTCTAGCTCCATGTGCTGTTTTTTTTTTGTTTGTTTGTTTGTTTTTCACATGTAACAAATTATTACAAGTTTAATAGGTTAAAATAGGTTAATAATGCCCATTTATTTCCTCATAAGCTCTGTAGGTTAGAAGTCCAGGTGGGCTCCATTGGTTCTCTGTTCAGTCATAACTTAGGTGTCAGCCAACCTGGGCTTTTCTTTGGAGTCTCTGGGTAAAAATTTTCCAAGCTCCTTGAGTTTTTTGTTTTTTTTTTTTTAATTTTTGATGTTTATTTTTGAGAGAGAGCGCGCAAGTAAGCATGTGAGCAGGGGAAGGGCAGAGAAAGAAGGAGACACAGAATCTGAAGCAGCTCCTGGCTCTGAGCTGTCAGCACAGAGCCCAACGTAGGGCTCAGACTCATGAACCATGAGGTCATGACCTGAGCTGAAGTCACACGCTCAACTGACTGAGTCACCCAGGCACCCAGTAAGCTCCTTGTTGAAGTATCTGGTTTTGTGCAACTGTGAGACTAAGGTCCTTTTTCCTTGTTAGCAGGCAGCTCACAGTTGCTGTTTCTAGGGACCTTTCTCATGTTCTTTTCATATGGCCCTTACATTTCCCAGCCAGCAACAGTTCCTTAAGAGTCCCCTCAAGCTTCCAATCACTAATTTTCACTTCTGCTACCAATTGGAGAAAACACTGTTCTTTTAAATAGCATGTGTGATTGCATTAGACACGCTCTGATAATATCCCTATCTTAATGGAAACTAGTAACCTTAATGATATTCACAAAATTCCTTTGCCACATAATATAAATACAAGATTAAAACCATTGGATAAAGGGCATGGACACCATCTCAGAATTTGGCAAATCACACTCAGCCAAGGAATATATGAAGACAAAAGGGGTTGCTTCTATGGAGAAGAATTAGGGTAATAAAAATCACAGGAAGAAACACTGTCAAATAATTTAAAATATTTCATCAACACATGCATTGTATGTTACTTTTTCTTCATATCTGGTTGCTTGCCTAACAATCATTTCATGAATTACTATAAATGAGTAAATATGTAACAGTAAAATGAGAGACAAGGGCCTCATCACATTTATTTGCTCTCCATTTTGGGAGGGTAATTGCTGAATATTAATTTAGTCATCTTGTCCTTAAGATAGACCTTTTCTTACTCCATAAGTTGTACAACCTTAATATCTACCTTTAAATAGGACTTAATTCAAGTTTTTTTTAAAGCGTTTTGTTCATTATAGAGTGCTTTGTTTCAGGTTTTTTTTTGTTTTGAGAATTTTGTTATTTTGAACCTTGTGTTCATTTTTGTTGCCATTTGTTGCCCGTGTGTTTAAAAATTTTGATTTATTAGAGGAGTGTTGGCTTATAATATGCTTTTTGCTCTAAGACGTTAAAATTTGTTTTGAATATCATGAAGGATTATGATTGCATCCAAACACAGTTTTCTTCTTACTCTCTTTAATCCAGTCTTTTGAGTAAGAACTGAGCATATTTGTCTTATTCTCTATAAAGGAAATAGCCATTTAGGTATACATTTCTTGATAAGATTTAATTTTTTTAATTACAGGAAATCTGATATAAAACATGCACTTTTTTTTTAATGTCACGCATGTTTCTCTGGCCTGAATCTAAGTGCTGAGGAAATAGTTGCTCTCAGGCTGAGCAGATAGCCCATTCCAACAACTATTTCAGACTTGAGAATTCAAAAGCCACCTTTATGTTCAAACATGCAGAAGTCTGTACATATTAGTGACTCAGAGCAATACCAGTTTTCTCGCTCAGCCTGTTAATCAAGTATGTAATTTAAATACTAGGAATATACATTTACTCCGTCCAATGAAAATAGAATTCAGCATTTGGGCACTTTTATTTGTCTTGATTTCACTCATGCAAAAGTTGATACATTTGGAGCAAAGCACTTGAATAATTTGGTGCTAATGGGTTTAGCTTTTTGTGAAACCATAGAAAGTTCTCTCCTCTAGCTTTTGGATTCTGCTTTTTTTTGGGGGGGGAGAAATATATCTTTTAGGCGTCAGAATGAGAGCTTTCCCTCACCACCGTCATCTATATTTATCTGCAGTCTGTCATTCAAAGGCATTTGTGTTTAAATATCTGCTTCAGAAGTCATAATTTCCATTTGAATCCTTTAGAACCATGCATTCAAGCTTCTTAGATATAATCTCTTCTCTCGCTCTACATGTTGCCTTGCCAAACTTAATGTGACAAAATAGTAAGTATATTTCATGTACCTGCCACTGACTGAAAGTTTCTGAATTCTGGAAGCATCTGTTTCCTCTTGCTGCTAAAGAACAGGAAATTCATCCAATTAAGAATGGTGAAAGAGGATGGAATAGTTGTCTTGTTTTTATAGGCAATTAGCCAGTAGAATTTAATGTGGAATTTCAAATCTTGGGGAATCTCAATTATGTGATAGACAAAATTTTACCCCTTCTAAGAAATAAGGTAAACTTGAAAGACTTTTTAAATTTTTTACATATCTTTAATTAAAATAAATTATTTCACCAATACTCAGTGATTCCTTTTATTGACTATCATTTTACATGCAAACATGGAAGGGAGAAGACAAGTGTTAATATAAAGAACCCATGCATATTTTATGAAGCTGCAGTAATTGATAAATATAGCAGACCAAATCAACTGAAAATTTGATATCTGGGGTAATTCTAGGATCAGCTAGCAAAATTTACTCCTAGTCTGCTCAAACAATATGCTTATATAAAGAAGAATGGCCAAATAAGTATAAATTTTATATAAGATTTTATCATTTTCTCTACTTAGTTGAACTCCACTAGAGTCCTTTTCTGTGTCAGAGGAAGGAAAATGTGACCATTACCGTAATTCCTTTTTTTCTGTTAGTGAAAATTGCAATACAAAATAGGTAATGCAACTCCACTGCTGGCCATGAACTACTAGTAATACCTCAGCATATCTCTACATGAAAGCTTATTTTACTATCACTTAAGGAACTCATTACCCTTTTATGAGGCTTACATGCTGCTTTACAAATATAGCACTCTAGTAACATTATGGAAGCATCATTATTCTTGCCAGTGGCATTTTTTAAAGCAAGGAAAAACTAGTTTGAAAATAACTTCCTTAGTGTTCTTAGTCTTTTGTACTATGCTAATATTTTCCCAAACTTTTGTTGAAATCATAGTTTTATTTTAGTTCATCCACCATCTGGAAGTTATTAAAATGTGAGAAAGCCTGTATGATTCTGATTTAATTGTTGAGATAAGAAACTTCTTTGAATCATCTTTAATAGAACAGACTTCAGGCCCATTTCTTTACAGGAGCCAGTGGAACTTCAACATAGCTTAACACTGAAACTGTTTTGATTAAAATACCAGAACAAGTTATTTTAGTTCCACAAAAGTCCAGTTAACTTAGAGCACAGCTCCATTACATTAACACTTAGAGAAGCATATGGCAAAATCCTATGTGAGATGGTCATCCCAAGTCATTTGCTTTTAATAAAAACTAGAGTATGAAAGTTTGCCAGTCATTATTTTACATAAAAAGAGAAAAGATTCAAGGTTTTAAAAAAACTGTTTTTACCCTCACTTGATGATATTTAATCTTGAACAAGAAAATAGATGATCAAGTTACAGTAAATTTGTGGGAATTGTAGAGAGCACTGATTGAGTGTATCTTTCAGGTAATATTATTTCTCTGGATGTCATGTGAAAATAAGAGTGCAAACAGAACCAACTCACTGCAGAAGATACTTGATTTGCTAATGGAGGACATCCCAATTTAAGGCAGGCCTCTAAATCTAGCTATCTTTTAGAAGAGGATATTTAAATATTAGCAAGATATTATGACAGGAAAATTTTGCCACATAAATGACAATGAGAGGATTTTATGAAATGCATTTTAATACATTTCTTAAGGCAATAAAACCATAACTTCTAGGATTCAGAAGGTAATGTCTCAAATACAACAGAATGGATAGCTAAGGACTTGTTAATTTCTATTGCTCTATGTAAATGATTTAGTCTATGGACAATCTGAGGTGTCTAGAGTTAATATCCAACAGCTGTTTTAAAATATGAAAAAATTTGAATTATTTATTAATATCAACCAATCATCCCTTTTACCAATACCTAGCTGATTACAGCCTTTGTAAAATTAAAATGAAGATTTTGCTCTATATCATAGAAAAGGACCTCCAAGAGCTACCTGTTCAACTTCATTTATTTATTTATGTTTGGCTGGCCCTGATTTGAACCAGGATGTATGCCAGGGCAGCTGGGGTAAGATGACACTACAGGGATATGAAAAATTCATAACTATAAAGTATCAGGTAATAAATAACAAATGTATGCACTATTTTACATTACATGACAGCTAACTTTAAAATGCTACATATTTTTTCTTACAGTGAGAGCTCATTATACAATTATTAATAGAGATTTTTATTACCCATCCAGGAACTTTTAGAAGACCAGGCAAGACACTAGAAAGGAAGCTTTTTTAACTTATGCAATTGTTGATGTTAACATTCTAAATGCAATTTGTAGTTTTATAACTGAACTTAAAAATGTGTCAAGTAAATTTGTCTGAAATATCAATTTTTCAAGATGGACAAACAAGACATCTGCATGTTTGGTTTATTTGTCGCAACATTATAATATGGTAATCCAATTTATTTGAATTTGAATTTTTTTAAGCTTTAGAAAACTGACTTTAGAATCCTCATAAATGAACTTTTGATTTCTTTCCACCTAAGTCATTATTGGCAAAAACCAATGCTGAATTTCAACAAAAGTCCTGATATGCAATTATATAATTTAAGTTTGAAATTTCTCATCTGTTAACTCTTAGTGTCCATTTCAATTCACTTTTCTGTGTCTTAATCTCAATTGATGGGAGGAATAATATATTGTGTTCAATAATGAAAAAATTCTAAAAAGGAAAAAAAAACTATTCTAAACTTCCAACTACTTGGTAAAATTATATAATTTATGTATATGTTAATATCTTTGTTTCAGTTTAGTCCAGTGAGGTATTATTTATACACAAAATATCAATGCACAGTATCTTTGTTGCACTTGAGAATTGGTAAAGACAGAACTATTTCAGAAGAGTGGACTTCACCATTCTCATATTTCAAAGAACTGGCTTCCTAGGAAAGTAGACAATATGGGTGACTTTTCTTTAAGAAAAGTAAGGAAGAGATATGTAATTTTTTTAGGTCATTGGCATATTCGGGTTCAACTCTTAGTTGATAAGGATTAGGAGTAAGGAGGAGGAGCCCACATTGGCAGAAAGCATCAAGAGGTGATGAACCCTGGCATTGTCATCTTTTAAAGTGGATTCAAGCTGGAAAATCATTCAAATTTTAAAGAAACTTTGGAAAGAATGACACATAAGGTCTCAGTGAACCCTGATATTTCATCATTCATTAATTAACAAATATTAATAAAACATCAATTATGTGAAAAACGAAAAATTAGAAGCTGTGTATGGTAAGATGTGACACCATTTCTATTTTTAAGGAAAGTTAAAAATATCTCAATAACAAGTTAAATTTTTGACCTATCATATTATGCATAGGAAATGACAGAACAATATATGCAGCAGTCTCACATGTCCATCTGGAAATTTAGACCTCAAGATAAATATATTTAACTCATTCTTAGGATTAGTTATGAAACTCTGTTGTGATTGGAGTGTTAACATAAACACAGTCAAATAAGGTTAAGAAATGTAGACAAGAGAAAGCCAAAATTCAAGAAATTCTCTGAGCAGTGATTGTGATTTGATGAATTGACTGTTCACAGGTATTTATCTGCACCATACTGTTGGTAAATTCTACTGATTGTATTATGATAATATTTACAGTATTTTTGGGATGCCTGGGTGATTCAGTTGGTTGAGCATCCGACTCTTGATTTTGGCTCTAGTCATGATCTCAGGATCGTGAGATCAAGCCCCGTGTGGGGCTCCTCACTGAACTTGGAACATGCTTAAGATTCTCTCTCTGTACCTCTGCCCCTTTCCTGGACTCATATGCCCTATCTTTCTCTCTAAAATAAAGAAACAACAAAAGAAGTTGATAATATTTTTACTCATAAATCAGTTTAACTGAGAGGCTTCATTTATTACCTTAGGAAATATTTATTGAATGTGTATTGTGTTTCCAGGCATTATTCAAGGCACTGAAAATAAAAGGATAAGTAAAAAAACAAAACAAAACAAAACAAAACATGGTTTCTCTTGCTACCATGTATATTTTGGCGATAAATTCTAACCAGACTACAGTTCCATTTACTATTAATAGAGCCATGATTTACCTCATAAATGCGTGTGACCTCAGTGTCTCGTGGTAAAAGTGCTCTCATGGAGCACTTCATGTGAGTATTTATTCCCCCACTATACCTTTTTCTCTTGCTTTATGCCCTTTACATCCATCATAGTTTATTCAGCTTTATCTCATGCATTAATTTACCACATATTTTTAAACACCTTGGAAATTCCAAGCACTGATTTCATCTCTGGTGATACAGAGGTAAATATAGACAAAAGACTATACAGAAAACCTCCTCAAATTAAGTCTTAGTTAATGCCCACACTGAGAAAATGAAAACAGTGGGTTTCAGAATTAAAAGGTACGAGGTAGGAAAACAAATCAAGTCTGATAACACTTCTTTTTCACTAATAATTCATGAAAATAATATTAACATTAAAAAAAATAAAAACCAAGACAATTGACAGATCATTTAGGGCAGCTTTTTTTCCCCCTAAGCAATAACTCCATGTGATGGAAAAATGGTGTCTGATTTGTTTTTCTTTGCATTTTTCTAATTTTCCATTTAAGTCTGGAAGAGATAGTCTTCCTGTCACAGAATCAAGTTATAGTATTATAGCAAAGGCTGGAGTATTGATTCAACCAAACACTGTATAAATCTATCATGTATTAATTGAATATCTTCAAATCAGTAAATTAGTGTTTTATAAATCTTGGCATATTTCTGCTTATAGTAGGAATTTTCAGTGGTATTTTACTTTTTGCCCACTTTATTATCCATGCCTTAACATCAATTACATAGCATTTTAACAGTCTAAAGTATCTTCAAATAGGATTGCAATTAAAACAAACAATTTATTTTAATATTTACTAATATATATCATTAACTGGAATCACCATTCTCTCATGAAAATCAGAAATATTATAAAGAATAAACTTAGGATGAGAGATAAAAAAAAGCTTTATCTGATTTAGGTAACAATAATGGGCATTATTTTGCATAGTATGGTGTCTGGAAAGTTGACTTGTATTAAGAAATTCTGATCTAATATGTTGGAATATATTTGTTTGAACAAGGTAAAATAAGCTTTTGTATTAAAAGATCTCAAAGATATGATAGATCTCGGAATCCAGGAGGGCATTGATTGTTTTTATCTTGCTCACCTTTATACATTTAGTGTGAGATTCTTAATATTTTAATTAATGAATATCATAATGCTAACGATTTTCCAGAGTGAGAGTGAAAATATGCCATCATTCTCAAATACTTTTGGCCATGGGACCATTTTTTTTTTGCTATACAGACACACTTTGAAAAATGCTAATGTTAAATCATGGAAGAAGAGATTCTATTACTAGGAATACTTTTTGCCCAAACTTCCTTTAGAAGTTAAACAAAGTATTGGGAATATGAAGATTGCTTGAGTCAAGTCCCTGCCTTCCATATTTTTCCACAGAGCACTGAAACAATCTGTGCTTACCTAGTTTACTATATTGTAAACACTAGTATGCAGAGGATGCTATAGAAGCAGAAAGGAGATGGTTTCCCTAGCTGGGTGTTCAGGGATAGCTGTGGGAAGACCTCTGTGTGTAGGGGTAGGCATGAGCCATGGGAGTAGCATGGGCATTGCAGTAAAGGAAGTTGCAGTAGTCGAAGTGGTAAAACAGAAGTTTTGCAGGAAACTCCTGGAGCTAGAAGTCAGTGGGCAAAGGTGGAGCTGAAGGCACACAAAGGATCTCAAAGGAAATACTCTGCTCAGGAGTGTTCACAGCAAAGGGACAGTATTTTGGGAACCTCGGTAGTGTATGATCCATCTCCAGAGACAAGACATAAACACAGGAAAAGTTAGGAACATATATAAGTGGCATTTTGAGGCAGCAATAAATGGGGAATAAAGCAAGAGAGATGCCAAATAGCATTTGCTGTACACATACTATGTGCCAAGCACTTTGCATTTGTTATTTAATTTAACCCACTTAATAAGGCTATGGATTTGGTAACTATCATACCCTGCTGGCACCAAAGTTGAGAGGCAATATATGGACATGGACTCTGAAGCCAAGGGATTGGGGTTTGAATCCTTTTTGTGCAACTTGTAATGCTACCTTGTATATTTTACATTTGCTGTAGAGAAAGAGAGAAAGATTCATAGAGAAAGATCTGTACACTGTGTGTCAGTGCCTTTATGCAGAAGGACTCAAAATACCGCCTATTTCAGGGGGCCGCTGTGTGGATTAAGTAAGTTAATACATGTAAAGCATATTAAACAATAATTGGCACATGGTCAAGAGCAGAAAGTTACTTTGTTACAAAACAAGGAACTTGCCCAAAGTCATGTAACTATTTTATAGTAGAGTCAGGATTCATTTTCAGCCAGTCTGACTTCAAAGTCCAGCTCTGTTTTCACTGTCTCCAGACACTGTATGATTAATTTCTAAATATATTGTACAGACAAGAATTTTACAGGAGAACTTAGAGCTAGGAGAATTCACTCCAGGTTGAGGTAGTCAAGGAGATCTTTATTGAAAAGGTGGGATCTGAGGCAGGCCCTGAAAGATGAATGGAATTTTGAGCAATGAGCAGAGAAGTGGGCATATGAAGTGAATGTATTGGCATGGGTAGAGGTATAGTGTTAGAAAAGTGCAAATAACTGTAACTTGATATTTTTCCTTGTGACTTGATAATCCTAACAAAAATATAGTCAGGTAAAATTAATTTGAAAGGAAAATACTAACTTGAAACCTCACCACTCAAGTCATCAAAAGTTTATTTTTCCATCATTTGTGTTATCAGTATTATCCACAGATAAATATATTAATTTATTATTGTGATCACGTGAGAAAACACTATTAAACTATTAGTCAAGCACTGTATGGCATGCCTCTCTTGCTATATTATGCAGCAATTGAAGAAATCACTGTATTGTTACAGGTATATTCCAAATCATATACACACACACACATACATATATAGATATGCATATAATATGTACATTTATACTTAACACGTAAGCACACATAGATTTATATAATAGTCTAGTATATGTCCTAATATTTAAATGAACTTCATTATTCTGAAGCAAAATGTCTAAGCAATATGTTGGTTCATAATATAAATTGAAAGAATTGATTAAACATTTGTCAGTTAAGACTTTTTTAGTTTCAAGAGTAGAAAACCGTATCTTTATTACTTTAAAATCAATGCATGAGGAAAAATTAATTGATACGCATAATTGTGAATACAGATTCTGAAAAGTTTCTTTGTTGAAGTCAAGGGAATGGTAATAGCTGAGATTCAAATCTTTCCATATTTTGGTAATTACCATATAAATTCATATCTAATATAATAATAGCTAATGTTTATGGGTGCTTATGGATTTTTTCAAGCACTATTCTGGGCATTTTTGAATACGTACTTTTTAAAGTCATTTAACTTTCAAATCAACTCACTGAGATAGATGGTTAGGAAATTTAAGCAGGAGAAGTTAAATGGCACTCTCAGATCCATCCTTGAAATAATCTTAGTGGTGAGGGGGATAGAGTACTGAAATTGTCCAGACATAGATCATGTGCCCACCCAGGTGATGATCCAGATGGCAGAAGGACTCAATCTCACCAAAATCACAAGACAGACATTGAGGTGGGATTTGAGAGCTGACATAATTAATGATAGATATCTGCTACTGAAATCCACAAAAGGATTATAAAGACTTACCTTACTTCTGAGGTTCTTCCTGGTTTCCCCCAAATAAAAATACAAACTTTTGCTTGAATAAAATCAAGAAAAATAAAAGTGCTAAAATGGTAGATTGTCTTCATTTGATATGGTAAGTGTATACTCTTAGCATTTAGATTATATACTTACTAAAAGAGTAAAATGGGAAAATTATCATTGCCCTATAGCCATTCAAATATGAAATCCTGTGCATGTTTGAAAAATAGCAGCATAAAGACAGCTTTTTGATCTCTAAATCTGAAACGGATTGATATGTCTACTTGAAGCCTAAGAATAACTAGTACTAAAAAGAGTTTAAATTATCCAGTCCAGTCCTAGATAAAGTGTTTGTTGGGCCCATCATTTACAAAATAGTACTCATTTACAAACCACATTTACGAACTTTGTTCTCTTTAAATTAACTAATACTTTTTAAATTAACATTTAAAATAACTTTTTCTTCAAGTGAATTATTTTAAATAACACTGTAAATGAAAGTAGATATTTTCCAATATATTTTTATTTTTTTAATTTTATTTATTTATTTATTTTTTATTAACTTTATAGTTTATTGTCAGGCTGGTTTCTATATAACACCCAGTGCTCTTCCCCACAAGTGTCCTCCACCATGACCATCAGCCCCCTTCCCCTTTCCCCCTCCCCCTTCTGCCCTCAGTTTGTTTTCAGTATTCAAGTATTCAAGAGTCTCTCGTGCTCTGTCTCCCTCCCTCTCCCTAACTCTTTTTCCTCCT
>CM053572.1:64402261-64450842 GCA_028646485.1 Cryptoprocta ferox
GTCTGTTTTCGTGCCAGTACCATACTGTCTTGGTGATGACAGCTTTGTAGTAGAGTCTAAAGTCTGGGATTGTGATGCCTCCCGTGTTCGTTTTCTTCTTCAGTATTACTTTGGCTATTCGGGGTTTTTTGTGGTTCCATACAAATTTGAGGATAGTTTGTTCCAGCTTTGAGAAGAATGCTGGTGCAATTTTAATTGGGATTGCATTGAATGTGTAGATTGCTTTGGGTAATAATGACATTTTAACAATGTTTATTCTTCCGATCCATGAGCATGGAATGCTTTTCCATTTCTTTGTGTCTTCTTCAATTTCTTTCATAAGTTTTCTATAGTTTTCATCGTACAGGTCTTTTACATCTTTGGTTAGGTTTATTCCTACGTATTTTGTGTTTTTTCGTGCTCCAATATATTTTTAAATAAAAATCTTCTAAATTTTAAAAACGTGCCTTTGTAGTACCAAATTCCAAATTTAGGCTGTCTGTGATAGATATATTATGTATTATAAAATACTAGTTTTGGCTTTTTTTAAGGGACTTTATGAAAAAAACATGCCAAGCTTCCTTGATTTTGGTATTCTTTAAATACCCTTCATTAACAAGAGGCTAACATTACACTGTGTCATTTTCTTTGAGCAATATCTGACCTCTTCTATGAATGATATCAGGAAACATAGCACAGCAACATTCTGTGAAAAAGCAAAGGTCATCTATTCTTCAATTTATGCTATATTTTGATATTGTCAATTTTTACCAATTAGAGTTTAAAAAAAACAATATTTTAAGAAAGATATAGAAATATAAATTTATTTACTGTTTTCTTTTTCAAGTTTTTATTTAAATTCAAGTTAGGTAACTTACAGTGTATAGAATTTAGTTATTCATCACTTACCTACAACACCCAATGCTTACCGCAAGTATCCTCCTTAATTAATACCCATTACCAAATTAACCCATTCCCACACTTCCCCTCCAACAACCTTCACTTTGTTTTCTATAGATCAGTCTCTTTTATAAGAATTTTCTCTCCCTTCCCCTCCCCCATATTCATCTGTCCTTTCCCAAATTCCACATATGAGTGAAATTGTATGGTAATTGTCCTCTCTCTGACTGCCTTATTTTGGTTAACATAAATTTGTCTAGCTCCATCCACATCATTGCAAATGGCAAGACTTCATTCTCTTTATGGCTGAGTAATATTCCATTGTGTGTATACACCACTTCTTCTTTATCCATTCATCAGTCAATGGACATTGGGCACTAATACCACTATACACATCAGAATGCATGCATCTATATTTTTGTATCCTTTGAGGAAATACCCACTAGTGCAATTGCTGTATCATACGGTAGTTCTATGTTTAAGTTTTTGAGGAACCTCCATATTGTTTTCCACAGTGGCTGAACCAGTTTGCATTCCCATCAACAGTGTAAGAGGGTTTCTCATTCTCTGCATCCTTGCCAAACCTGTTGTTTCTTGTGTTCGTTTTAGCCATTTTGACAGGTGTGAGGTAGAATTTCATTGGGGTTTTGATTTGTATTTCCCTGATGATGAGTAATGTTGAGCATCTTTTCATGTGCATATTAGCCATCTGGATGTCTTCTCTGGTAAAAAGATCTATTCAAGTTTTCTGCCTATTTCTTTCCTGGGTTATTTATTTTTGGGGTGTTGAGTTTGCTAAATTCTTTATCAGTTGTGTGTACTAACTCGTTTTCAGCTATGTCATTTGAAAATATCTTCTCCCTTCCCATAGGTTACTTTTTAGTTTCATTGATTGTTTGCTTCATTGTGTAATAACTTTATCTTACTGAAATTCCAAGTTTGTTTAGGCTTTTGTTTCCACTGCCTCTCGTGACATAAGAAGAAGTTGGTATGGCTGATATCAAAGAGGTTACTGCCTGTGATCTCATCTAGGATTTTGATGGTTTCCTGTCTCACACTTAGGTTCACCCATTTTGAATTTATTTTTGTGTATGAAGTAAGAAAGTTGTAATTTTCATTCCTCTGCATGTTGCCATCCAGTTTTCCCAACACCATTTGTTGAAGTGACTGTCTTTTTCTCCTTGTATATTCTTTCCTGCTTTGTCATGGATTGGTTGATCATATGGTTGTGGGTCAATTTCTGAGTTTTCTGTTATTTATTTAAATTTAATTTTTTAATGTTTATTTAGTTTTGAGAGAGGGGCAGAGAGAGATGGAGACACAAAATCTGAAGCAGGCTCCAGGCTCCCACCTGTCAGCACAGAGCCCGAAGCAGGGCTTGAACCTGCAAACCACAAGTCCATGACCTGAGCCAAAGTTAGACACTTAACTGACTGAGGCACCCAGGCGCCCTAGGTTTTCTATTCTTTTTGATTGATCTATGTGTCTGTTTTTGTGTCAGCTCCATACTGTTTTGAGCACTACAGGTTTGTAATATAACTGAAGTCCAGAATTGTGATGCCTCCAACCTTGCTTTTTTTTTTTTTTTCCAAGATTGCTTTGTTTATTCAGGATCTTTTGTGGTCCCATACATATTTTAGGTTTGTTTGTTCTAGCTATGTGAAAAATGCTAGTGGTATTTTGATAGGGATTACATTAAATGTGTAGATTACTTTGGATAGTATAGACATGTTAACAATGTTCTTCCCATCCACGAATTTGGAATACTTATCCATTTCTTTGTGTCCTCTTCAATTTCTTTCATCAGTGTTCTGTAGTTCTCAGATACAGATCTTTTACCTTTACAGTTAGGTTTACATTTACAATTGTAAATGGGATCCATTCCTTGATTTCTCTTTCTACTGCTTTATTATTGGTGTATAGAAATCTAGTAGATTTCTATATGTTGATTTTATATCCTGCCACTTTGCTGAATTTGTGTATTATAGCAAATTTTTGGTGGAGTCATTTGGGTTTTCTATGTAGATTATCATGTCATTGGCAAATAATGGAAGTTTGACTTAATTTTTGCAAATTTTGATACCTTTTATTTCCTTTTGTTGTCTGATTTCTGGAGCCAGAACTCCAAGTACTATGTTAAACAATAGCGGTAAGCATGGATAATCCTTGTCTTCTTCATGATTGTAGACGAAAAAGTCTCAGTTTTTCCCAATTGAGGATGATATTAGCTGTGGGTTTTTCATATATGTCCTTTATTATATTGAAGTATGTTCCCTCTGTCCCTACTTTGTAGAGGGTTTTGGTCACGAATAGGTGTTGTATTTTGTTAAATGCTTTTTCTGCATCTATTGAGATCATCATACGGTTCTTACCCTTTTTTTAAAATTATTAATGTGATGTCTCACATTGACTAATTTGTGAATATTCAACCACCCTTGCCACCCAGGAAGAAATCCCACTTGATCCTGGGGAATGATTCTTTAAATGTACTGTTGGATTCAATTTGCTAGTATTTTGTGGAGATTTTTGCATCCAGGTTCATCAGGGTTTGGGCCTGTAGTTTTCTTTTTCAGTGGCGTCTTTGTCTGGTTTTGGATTCAGGGTAATGGTGGCCTTATAGAATGAGTTTGGAAATTGACCTTCCAGTTTTAATTTTTGGAATAGTTAGAGAAGAAAAGGTATTAACTCTTATTTAAATGTTTGGTAGAATTCACCTGGGAAGCCATTTGGCCCTGGACTTTTGTTTGTTGGGAGTTCTTTGATTACTGATTCATTTCTTTCCTTTTTATAGATTTTTTCTATTTCTTCCTATTTCAGTTTTGGTAGTTTAAACTTTTTTTTATGTTTATTTATTTTGCAAGAGAGGTACAGAGAATGTGTGTGTGTCGGGGAGAGAAAGAGAGAGAGAGAGAGAGAGAGAGAGAGAGAAAGAATATCCCAAGCAGGTTCCGCACTGCCAGCATGGAACCAGATGTGGGGCTTGAACCCATAAACCATGAGATCATAACCTGAGCTGAAACCAAGAGTTGGACACTCAGCTGACTAAGCCACTCAGGTTCCCCATAAGTTTGGGTAGTTTACATGTTTCTAGGAATTTATCCATTTCTTTCTGGTTGTCCAGTTTGTTGGCATATAGTTTTTCATAATATTCTCACATAATTGCTTGTATTTCTCTTGTGTTTGTTGTTATTTCTCCTCTCTAATTTGTGATTTTACTGATTTGGGTCCTTTTTCTTTTCTTTGTGTTACATCTGGCTAGGAGTCTATCAGTTATATTAATGTTTTCAAGAAACCTCCTCCTTGTTTCATTGATCTGTTCTATTTTTTGTTATTGTTGTCGTTGTTTATTTGTTTCTATACCATTTATTTCTGATCTAATATTTATTATTTCCCGTCTTATGCTGGCTTGAGGCTTCATTTTTTGTTCTTTTTCTAGCTCCTTTAGGTGTAAGATTATATTGTGTATTTGAATTTTTTCTTGCTTCTTGAAGTATACACTTCTTGAAGTATATACCAATACATATATGTAGAGAGTGTATATATTGATATATACTTTTTATTATGGACTGCTTTTCCTGCATCTCAAATGCTTTGGACCATTATGTTTCCATCTTCATTTGTTTCTAGGTATTTTTTGTTTTATTTTGTCTTTGATTTCCTGGCTGACCCATTCATTGTTTCCTAGCATCTTGTTTAACCTTCATTACATTTTTGGTTTTTCCAAATTTTTTCTTGTGATTGACTTCAAGTTTCATAGTGTTGTGGTCAGAAAATATGCATGTCGTGATCTCAACATTTTTGAATTTAGGACTGATTGGTGACCCAGTATTTGATCTATTCTGGAGAATGTCCCATGTGCATTCAAAATGAATATGCATGCATTCTTCTGCTTTAGGAAGAAATATTCTGAATATACTATTAAGTACATCTGGCCCAGTGTGTCATTTAAAGCCACAGTTCCTTGTGAGTTTTCTGCTTAGATCATCTGTCCATTGCTGTAAGTGGGATGTAAAGTCCCCTAATATTACTGCATTACTATTAATGAGTTCTTTTTGTTTGTGCTTCCAAGTTGAAGGCATAAATATTTACAATTGTTAAATCTTATTGTTGGAGAGACCCTTTCATTATGATATAATGCCCTTCTTCATCTCTTGTTACAGTTTTTGGTTTAAAATGTAGTTTGTCTGATACAAGCATGGCTACTCCAGCTTTCTTTTGATGTCCATTTGCATGATACGTGGGTCTCTATTACCTCACTTTAAATCTGTAGATGTCTTTAGGTCTCAAATGAGTTTCTGTAAGGCAATACACAGGTGAGTCTGTTTTTTTTTTAATCCATCTGACACTCTGTGTCTTTCATTGGAATATTGAGTTCATTTTCATTCAGTGATACATATGAACTTATACATATGAACTTAGTGCCATTTTATTGTTTGTTTTGTAATTGTTTCTGGAGATTTTCTGTTCCTTTCTAGTCTCTTGTCACTTTTGGTCTTTATTCCCCACTCAGAGTTCCATTTAATATTTCTTGCAGGACTGGTTTAGTGGTCACGGATTCCAAGAAAAATCTTGGCTGAAGATTTTTCCCATTCAGCACATTGAATATATCATGCCACTGCTTCTGGCCTGCCAGGTGTCTGTGGAGAAGTCTGTTGCTAACTTTACTTATCTCCCCCTTTTAAATTAGGGACTTCTTATGTCTTGCTGCTTTTAGGATTTTTCTTGTTAATATTTTGTAAATTTAGCTACAGTATGTCTTGGTGTTGTCCTGCTTTTATTAATTTTGATGAGAGTTCTCTGTCCTTCCTGTATTTGGGTATCTCCTTTCTTCCCTAGATTAGGAGAGTTGTGAGCTATAATTTCCTCAAGTAAACATTCTATTCCCTTGCCCCTCTTTTCTTCTTCTTGGACTTCTATGATATGAATGTTATTAAGCTGAATGGAGTCACTGAGATCCTTAAGTCTACTATCATGATCCCAGAGTTTTCATTCCCTCTTTTGTTCAGCTTAGTTATTTTCCATAACTGTGTTTTATATATCACTTATTTGTTCCTCTTCTTCTTCCCTTCTTGTGGTCATTATATTCAGTCAATTTTGAATCTTAGGTTATTATATTTTATGTTTTGGTCTGAGAATTTTTAGCTCTTTTATTTCTACAGTAAGGGTCTCCCTTACAAATATCTTCTATGCTTTTCTCAAGCGCAGTTTCTTTATGCTTGTTGCTTTAAAAACTGGGATAGACATATTATTTATATCTGTTTCAATAAGATCCCTGACCATGACCTTTTCTTGTTATTTCTTTTGGGATGAATTCCTTTGTCTTGGCATTTTATCTTCTTGTGTGTGTTAGGAAAGCCTGTTAAGTTTCTTGTTCCTAAGAGTAATGATTTTATGAAGAAGAGGTCATACTTCGAGGGCCTGGCACTTCAGGAAGTTTTTTCTGCTGTGCTGTAGGCACTCTGTTGCTGTGTTATGGCTCCTCTATCCCTCAGGTCCCTCCTATGCAGAGGTTCTCCTTGCCTGCAATGTGGAATCTTTGGGCCTTGACCACAACGTGGCAAGTTTTAATTATGTGTGTGCTGGTCGGCTTCTTTAATAAGACTGAATGCTACTTCTCCTAGAGCAAAAGTGTTGCAGAACTCTATGATCAGTAGATATGGTGCATGTAGTTGTTTTTGCTGGTCGTCTGGTGGAGAGGCCCACTAAGCTGGTCATTTGGCACACTTGCTCGAGAAAAGCAGTACCAGCAGAGCTCAGCAGTGCGAGACTTGGTGTTGTTAGGCAGTTAGTGTAGGTACAATGTTTTTGACTGAAGTTCATTTATGCTGAGGACTGGGGGAGGGAAATAGTGCCAATACACTCCTTTATCCTTGGAGAGGTGAGTTCCTGCTTGCTGCTTTCAAGGAAGCACTTGGGGAAGAGTGAATTATTTCCCCTGGTACATTACAGGCATTTTTCAGATTGCTGATTTCATATCATTCATCTCTGGATCATTGCCTGCCTGGAGCACCACAGTGCATTTGGAGCTCCATACCACACAAGACTGCTTTTTTTTTTTTTTTTTTTTTTTTTTTTTTTTTTGTTAGCCTGGTGACTTTTAAAACTCCAAACTTTAGGGACCTGGTGTGGTAGGGACCTGAGTTGGTCTTCTGGGAATTGTCTCTCTGCTCTGGGACTGGAACAGGTTTGACCCAGAAGAGCAGAGTTCAGGGGCATGGGATTTGGAGCAAGCAGGAAAAACAGCCAGTGTTTTGGTGAGCTGCCTTCAGCAGGTGTCTCTGTGCCAATGCTGAGGGGGCAGGGGACGGAAATTGCTCCTTCCAGTGCCACCTCTCGCAGATGCCCTCCAAAAAAATTAATAATAGCCTCTCCCCATGCAGATTGCAGAGTCCAATGTGGGATTGTTTGCCTGCCTCTGCTCCTAGAGTATAGCATTGTCCTCAGGTCTCTTTCCCAGCCAACATCCAGGACCATAGAAACTGAAGTCTTTTAGGCTCTCTGCTTGCAAAAACTTATGAATATAAGCCTCTCTTGTTTTCCCAGCCAATAGCCTTGGGGAAACGTTCTCGTTGCACTTGTCCCAGTGTGCTCCACTTTCTCCATATCTAGGGCTCCCTCCTGCAGTTTCTTCTATCAGTCCTCAGATCAATGTAAGGAGTATACAGAATGATTTGATAGTTATCTACCTGTGTTCAAGAGACAAGACAAACCCTGGATCCTTCTATTGCACCATTTTAGCTCCTCTCCCATTCACTACTTTTTGTTATTATAATGAGGAGAATGTTTCACTGAGTTGAATAACATAAAATTTTTTACAGTATGAAAAAAAGAAGTTGATTTAATTTCTTCTCATGATTAGCCCCATAATTCAGACTCGTTTCAACATGCAATATCTTCCAAATTGGGCAAGTCAGAGTTTAGTTGTCCCAACAAATATTCTTGATTGGTGAGTACTAGAACGGAAAGAGATATGTATGTAAAAGTTGCATTGGAAAAGGTGGAAAGATGCCTTAGAGTTATAGTCAACTATTGGGAAGTGACGAATTGAAAATTAAAGCCATCTAAAAAAAATAGAGATGTCCATTTCTCTTGACCAATAATTGCTTTCCTGTAATAAAGTGGAGACTGCTTGTGGCTTCCTCATCCTGAATTCCCATTCTGTTTTCCAGAGAGACATTTTGAGTAGATATCTAAAAATACATCTTGGACCTCAAATGGAAATTTGGGTAAACAGCATCTAAGATAAGAGGAAAACATTACCAGGCTTCAGGTAGACTAGAGTAACCACAATTTTCCTCCTCTCTAAAACTTTCACATGCAGTTGTTCTATTTTATACATTTTTGTATTGGCTTATTTTCTTTCTTATTTGTACATACATCTGCCTCTATTTCAAGCACACTGTGCAGCTGGGAGCCATGTAATATTTCTCTATACATTAAGAGTGAGAAGAATAATTATTATGTTACAAGGTTGTTGTAAAGATTAAATAAATTAACTCATTTAACATGTTTTGAACAATATGAGCCACATACATCTTTTTATTTTTTATTTATTTAAAAAATTGATGTTTATTTTGAGAGAGAGAGAGAGAGCGAGCTGAGTCGGGAGGGGGAGGGACACAGTGGTGCAGAAGGAAAGGCACAGAATCTGAAGCAGGATCTAGTCTCTGAGCTGTCAGCAGAGAGCCCAATGCATGGCTCGAACTCATGAACCATGAGATTATGACCTGAGCCGAAGTCAGATGCTTAACCAACTGAGCCACACAGGCACCCTATATGAGCCACATAAATCTTAATAAATGTTAGCCCTTGTTTTGACTAGACCAGAGAGAATTGATGTATTGTTTAAAATCTGCTTCTTCCTAGATTTCTTGGCCATATTGAAACTTGTATCTTCACAAAAGAGTTTATAAAAAGCTGTTTGAAAACTTTTTCTTGCCTTTCTCCTTTCATCTTAACCAGCTCTAATGGACACAGGAATGCATTGAACATAATATTGGTTCTGCAGATCACTGTCTAGTTTCATAAATTTCAATGCTACTAATGGTCCTACACCTCATTTAGGCAACCCTCAAACATTTACATTCTTACCCCACATATTCTCTTAAACAGAAATTGTGATGAAATGAAGAGCATTTTAATAGAAAAACAAAATTTGCAAGACGTTATTTTCTATATCCTGATAATAATGAGAGCTATCAATTTAAAACTGAATGACTCTGTGTGACATGGTTTTAAGAAATTTTGTGTTTGATAACTTGTTTAATTTTCAGATCATTCTTATAAAATAGGTATGTTAATCTCTACTTTTTAAGTAAGTTGAGGCAGACGGAAGTCAAATAATACCACAAAGATTAACAAATTAATAAATAATGGAGTTTGAATTTAAATCAGGACTACATGTTCATGTTTTATCTCTTAAAATATGCTGTTTTTTTTTCTGTTGGATCCTATTTTTTTAAATTTATTGAAAGAGTTAAGTATTTATACCCTGTTTTTGTACTGCAAGCATTTTTATCCTTGCTTATCATCTTGATAAAATTATTCTCTTCTTTTTCATATGTAACTTCATAAAATGGTGCTTAAATTACTCAGTAGACTTTCCCCCTTCATGTAAATCTGAACTGATATTAAGAGAAATAAAACATTCTTTCCATGTTCAAATATTTAGGTCTCTCTGAATATTCCCCTTGAGGGGTTCTCTTCCTCTCTACCTCATAAATCATATAATCACTATCCGATTTTGTCATGTCAACTAAGTACTTATAGATATATCACTAAGTGACATGTGATTTATAGTTGTAGTAGGCAATCTCTGATGGCAAATATCCTTTAATGTCTTCTTTCATAGGACTAAGTGCCCTTTATTAGTGATTTCTAGAAGTTTAAAAAAATTGAATAATAAATTAAAAAAAACATAAAATATAATCGGAACTTCTTCAATGCATTCAGTCAGGCAGTGTGTGTATGTGTGTGTGCATGTGCATGCGTGCTGTATCTGACCTCTTATCATATGATTAAACTTTTATTCTTTGAATTTAAAAGAAAAATACAATTCCTGTGTACAACCAGAAGAACGTGTGATTGCTATACTCTTTTTCTAAGTCTTGAATTTCATAAGTTTTCAAAAACATTTTAATGAGGTATTCATATTGCTTTTAATTTGAAAAATAACTAGTATTTAAAGATGAATATATATAAATATAAATATTTATATAAATATACACAAATATTTATATAAATATAAATATATAAATATATATTTATTAAATATATAAATATATATTTGTTAACTATATAAATATAAATGTATATGAATATATATAAATTATATATATAAATATTTTTAAAAGATGCAAGAAATGGACCATATCTTATCATACCAATTATTATAAAGAGCTATTTAAAGGTTTTATTTTCACAAGTTTAGTGCTATACAGAAGTACTATTGTAATTCTCAAGTAATTTGAAAATTTTTTAATGTTTTTTATTTATTTTTGAGACAGAGACAGCATGAGCAGGGGAGGGTCAGAGAGAGAGGGAGACACAGAATCCGAAGACAGGCTCCAGGCTCTGAGCTAGCTGTCAGCACAGAGCCTGATGTGGGGCTCTAACCCACGAACCGTGAGATCATGACCTGAGCCGAAGTCGGACGTTCAACCGACTGAGCCACCCAGGTGCTCCTGTAATTCTCAAGTAACTTGGACAGCTGGAATCTATGTCTGAGAACAAACATTTGACTTAGTAGTATAAAAAGAATATCTGTACATTCTCTCAAAGATACTAGAAATAAAAATCTTTTAAATAACAGTCTATGTGAAGTTATAGCTACTATTTACTGACATTTCTCTAATCTTCATGTATTCATGAGGAATACTATGCTCCTCATGTCTGAGGAAGTGTTCTTTGATTTCATCCAAAAAAACCCCCACCCCAAAACAAAAAAAACTTTTACAAACCACATTTGATATCTCTTTCAGACTTGATTTTTTAATGTCCTTTAGCCACATTTCTTCACACTCATATGTGCCAGGCCACGTCAGGGTCCCTGCAACATTACCGAGACTTGAATTCAAGGGTCCACGGTTCTGTGGTTTATCAAGAGTTCACCCTTCACAAAAATGTGTAAAGAAATAATAAAGCAAGAAGTGAAATGTGCCCCGAGCAAGGATGAGTTTTCAGATAAAGTCTAGCTTACCCTTAGCCTGGTCCATAGAGGGGTGGGTACTAGACCATAAACTGGAGCTGTGCCCTCCACTCACTCACCCCATCCATCGTTTTCCTACTAACGGCATGGTATGCAAAAATCCTCATCTCCATTATGTGCTTTTACATACTTATTTATAAGTGTATGGTATAAATATAATGAAATTTAGTATACATATTCCTTGAGATTTTGCTTTTAATACTTTCTCAGTGTAGCTTGGGAACTTTTACCAGTATATATAGGTTTATGTCACTCTTCTTACTAGTTGTAGAATATTCCAAGACATAGTTGCATCATGTTATGCTTAAAACCTCTCCATTGATAAAAAATATTTCCAAATATTTAAGTACAAAAACTAAAGCAATAACAAGATTCTAGCTTTCCTTTATGTATGTTTCTATGAAGGGGTACTAGAATGTTAAGAGAATGAAGAGGGTAGAAGAGATGAAAGGTAAGCAGATTTTTAAATTTTGTTTTGTTTATTTCCCCCAAATTGCTGTTTTTTTAAGTTATCAGAACAAGTATTCTTTTATAAAGTAGAAATAATACAAAGAATGGTATTTAAATGGTAATAAAACTATAAATTAATAATAAATTAAATTAAGGATCAAAACCCTCCCAAGAAAACTTTGGAAACTGTTCATTAAACAAGACTTGTGTCAAAGGAGAATGCAAACTGAAATTGAGGAAGTCCTAAAAATAACAACAGTGAAAATCTCTATATCAAAATCTAGGGATAGAATTAAGCATAGTGCAATAGGAAGCTGATAGTATTAAATATTTATCAGAAAAGTGAATAAATGAATTAATGCATAAATTAAAAATGCATTAAATGAAAAGTGAACAAAAGGAAAAGAGAAGCTAGAAAATAAGAAAATAAGAAAAATAGCAAACCAATAATTAAACAGTAATACTTTAAAATCATTAAAATACAAACCATACAGAAATTGAATAAAAAAAAAAAGGGAAAGGAATCACGTATATATAAAAAAATAAGTAAGGAGAAAGTAACCTCTGAATGTCAGAAAACTGTTTAAGACTTTATAAGAAATTATTCTGTACAATAAAACTAATTTGAAAACATGTAATAATTTCTTAAAAAATATTTAATTCCCCAAAATCAATCCCTAAAAGAAAGTTTAGTTATATCAATTCCCATATAAGACAGACAAAGTTATCAATTTATAAAAAAGAACCATGCATAAGACGTTTTGCAGGGGACTTTTTCCTAAACTTCATTTTGGTCAAAATTTTTAGTGAAAGAATAACATTACTTTAACTTACATTTCATTGAATATAGTTGGGTGGATAATATTTTCATGTATTTATGGCCCACATCATGGACAATTTTATTTTTACAGATATTATTTGTTACTTATGTTGCCAATATTTTATTCCAATCTTATATGCTTTTTAATATTGTTTATGGCTACTTTTAAACAGAAGTGCACAATATTAAAGTAATCAACCTGCAGTCTTTCTTTGTGGTTGGGCCATTGCTCTGGAACAGGAAGGTCTTCTCCAATCTAATTTGTAAAAAAGGTTCCCTTACAGTTTCTTTCAGTACTTGAAGAGTACTTAAAAAGAACAATTTTTGAAATAAGCCTGAGATATATTATTGAGTACTGTGTGAAACAAGGATCTAAACTTGGGTCATCCTTCATATAGATAGCATTGTTCCAATATTAGAATTACTGTTTTCAACACAGACTTGAAGTCCTGTCTTTAATATAATCATAAATGTTATCCATATGTTTTTGTTTGTGAGCTCTATTCCAT
Source organism: Cryptoprocta ferox (assembly GCA_028646485.1). Taxonomy (NCBI): domain Eukaryota; kingdom Metazoa; phylum Chordata; class Mammalia; order Carnivora; family Eupleridae; genus Cryptoprocta; species Cryptoprocta ferox. The sequence continues at coordinate 64,415,127 of CM053572.1, forward strand.
TTACTATTTTTCTGTAGTCACTAGCTAACATTTTATATCTTTGTAGTATCTTCAGTAATTTTTCTTACATCTATGAAATACATACATGCATAAAAGATAAATAATAGGTATTATAGTAAGATTGTAATGAAATACAGTGCCCTGCTCTGTTATACTCAACTGCCAGAGGGAGGTACCACTTCTAACCTTATTTTTGTTGTTTCTTAGAGTGTACCTCTAAATGATAAAAATAAATTTCATGGGGCACCTGGGTGGCTTAGTCGGTTGAGCGTCCAACTTCGGCTCAGGTCATGATCTCACTGTTCATGGGTTCGAGCCCCACATCAGGCTCTGTGCTGACAGCTCAGATCCTGGAGCCTGCTTCCGATCCTGTGTGTCCCTCTCTTTTTGCGCCTCCCCTGCTCATGATCTGTCTCTCGAAAATAAATAAATGTTAAAAAAAATTTTTAAAAATGAACCTTTAAAAAACAAATTTCAGTTGATATATATGTATATATATACACATATATACATACACACACACCCATATATATATATATATAGTTTGCTTTGATTCTCCTTGTCTCTTCTCCCTCATCCCAGTATGTTCACATCACTATTTTTAGCCATTTTATTGTTTATTGGAATTTTAAAGAATGTAGTTAACTCTTTTTTTTTGTTCTATTCACTAGAGTGATCTCTTAAATCCTGACACTTTAAGAGAAGGGTATTAGCACTTCTAGAATTCACCACTTTCATCTTCCAATTGCTTTCACTTCTTAAATAACTACTCCCCTTGACTTTTATAGGTTGATTCTAAGTCAAATGTTAATAAATAAAATATTATGACTACATAATTATTTCTTACTGAAGATCAAAGTAGTTAATACTAATGTATTTTATTTCTCAAGATAGTTTTTAAGGGTTTTTTAGCTAGTTTTTTTTACAATAACTTTTTTTAAATTGAAGTCCAGTAATTCTTCCAATATTTCTAAAATTATGTCAGGTGCATTAAATCTCTTTTTTTCCGGGGTGCCTGGGTGGCTCAGTCTGTAAAATATCTGACTTCAGCTCAGGAAATGATCTCACGGACAGTGGGTTCAAGCCCCACATCGAGCTCTTTGCTGACAGCTCAGAGCTTGGAGCCTGATTCAGATTCTGCCTCTCCCCCTCTCTCTGTCTCTCTCCCACTTACACTCTGTCTCTCTCTCTCTCTCAAAAATAAATGTTAAACGTTATTTTAATCTCTTTTTGCCTTGAAAACACCTCTTAAAATACTCTACCTCCTGCCCTAGTCTGCATCCAGTACTCCCTGGTCCTATTGTTTATCACGAGATTTCTCATAATAATTGTCTTTCAGTGGTTTACATTTTTTCTTATTCTTAAATATTTCACTTTTTCTCCTATTTTTCCATTAATTTATCTAGTGAGAAATTTCTTGTGTGTCTGAAATATTCATATTTGCACTCATATTTTATTCTATACTATATTCTATATTCCACCTAAGCTTTTAAACAAATTTAATGCAATTGTGATTAAAAACTCTTATAAGTGATCAGTTTCTTTCTCCCCTTTTTCTCTTTCTATCTTTTAGGAAGATTTACCATTTTCCATTTGTTCTTAGGCTTCTGAAATTTTATGGCAATGTATTTTGATGGGAGTCTGTTACTTGTTTTTATTTGGGTTACTGAATAATGATATTTTTAATTTTTAAAACCCATGTATTTCCATTAAGAAGAATCCTAGTAACATAACACTATAGAACTACCATTTGCATAGTGCTTAATCAAAGCCAGGTGCTACTCAAAATACTTTTGCTTTGTATATCTGAACTTATGAAATCCTTCTAACAACATAATAGTAAAGGAGGTTCTAAAGTATTCCCTTGTACTTCTTTCTAGCCAGTTTCCCTGCTGGTTCCACAGGTAGCTCGTATTCTGATTTCTCTCTGTAGAGTACTACTGACTCTTTGGAATTTCATGGAAATAGAACAATAAAACACACTTCTTGTGTCCAGCTTTTTTCATTTATCACTTTTTTTTTGTGATTAATATTGTTGCATTAATCAGTTTCCATGTCAATAGTGATTGGTAATTTCCTGCGTGAATATACCATGGATTAGACATTTGAGGTTCTTCCAGGTTTTAGTTACTTAAGAAAAAGGCTTCTGTGTACATTTGTGAGAGATCTTTAAACATATGCTTTCCTTTATCTTTGGCAAATAACTAAGAGTAGAAAGGGTAGGTGATAGGGTAGTTGCATGCTTAGCATTGTAATAAATATGCAAACTGTTGTCCAGAATTATTTGACCATTCCCATTTTGTCTAGTAGTATATAAGCACACAGGTTGCTTCCCATTCTCACCAACACTACATGTGGTCAGTCATTTTAATTGGAGACTTTCTAATAGGTAGATATATTGTCATACTGTGGTTGTAATTAAAGTTTACCTAATAATTAATGGTAAACCTTTTTTTAATGTGCATGCTGGGAATTCATACATCTGCTTTGATTAAGAATATGCTCATATCTTTTGATAATTATTTTATTTTTATTTTTTAGAGCAGTTTAAGGTTCACAGCAAAATTGGGGGAAGGTACAGGTATTTCCCATATACTTCAACCCCACATATGTATAGAGCCCCCCGTTATCAACCTCCCTTAACAGAGTGGTGGATTTGTTACAACTGGTGAAACTACATTAATAAACATCCATAATCACCCTAGTCTATAGTTTACTTTTGAGTCCGTTCTTTGTATTTTATACTCTCTGGGTTTGGAAAAGTATGTAATGGTGCGTATTTACCATTTTAGTATCATAAAAGAGTTTTTTCACTTCTCTAAAAATCTTCTATACTCCATCTATATATACATCTCTACCCACCACCTCGAACCCTGGGAACCACTGATCTTTTCATTTTCTTCATAGTTTGCCTTTCCCAAAATGTTATGTGTTTGGAGATTTATGTAGCTTTTACAGATTGTCTTATTTTGACCTAATAATATGCACCTAAGTTTCTTCCATGTTTCCTCAGGGCTTGATAGCTCAGTTCTTTCTAACATTTAATAATAATCATGGTAATAATTTAACATTTAATAATAATAATAATAACATTTTTAGATATACCACAGTTTATTCACTCACCTAATTAAGGGCATCTTGGTAACTTCCAAGTTTTGGCAAATACGAATAAAGCTGGTACAGATATTCATGTGCATATTTTTCTGTGTAAGTTTTCAATTCCTTTGAGTAAAAACCAAGGAGGATGATTTCGGTCTTTCTCAATCTGTATGCTTTTTATTTTCTTTGCTTGTCATATTGCATTAGCTAGAGCTTCCAGTATGATGTTGAAAAGGACTTGTGAGAGGGGACATCCTTGCTTTGTTACTGATTGTAACGAGAAAGCTTGATTTTCTTATGTATAATGGCAGCTCTAGGTTTTTGTAGATATTCAGAATATTTGAGTAAGTTGCACTCTATTCCTAGTTTACTGAGTCTTTATCATGAATGGCTTTTGGATTTTATCACATGCTTTTTCTGCATCTATTGATATGGCACATGATTTTCTTTTTTAGCTTATTGATGTGATGGATTACCTTCATTAATTTCAAGTGTACAACAGCCTTGCATATCTGGGAATAAACACCACTTAATCATGATTTATAATTCTTAATATACTGTGTTAATTTCAATTTGCTATTCTTTTGAGAGTTTTTACATCTCTGTCCATGAGAGATACTGCTTTATAAGGCTTTTTTTTTTTGCAGTGTCTTTGATTTTGATATTCAGATACTGAGATAACTCATACAATGAGTTAGAAAGTATTCCCTCCTCTTCTTTGCTATGAAAGAGACACAGAGAATTGGTATAATTTCTTCCTTAAATGTTAGGTAGAATTCAGCACTGAAACTATCTGGACCCGGTGCTTTCTGTTTTGGAGGCTTATTAATTATTCATTTAATTTTTTAATAGATATAGGCCTATTCAGATTGCCTATGTGAATTTTGGGAGGCTATGACTTTCAAGGAATTCCATTTCCTGCAGGTTATCAAATTTAAGTGGTTCAGAATATTCCTTCATGATTCTTTTAACACCCATAGAAACTTTATTGGTCTTTTGTCTTTCAATTCCGATATGAGTGATTTGTGCCCTTTTCTTTCCTTAACCTACCTGACAACTGTCTTACCTGTTTTATTGATAGTTTCAAAGGGCTAGATTTTGGTTCTGCTGATTTTCTCTATTGATCCCCTCTTGCCAATTTCACTGATTTCTAGTTTTGCTATTATTTTTTCCTTCTTACTTCATATTAATTTGCTTTCCTATTTTTCATTTCCCAAAGTGGACACTTACATTATTGATTTTACATCTTCTTTTTTTAATAGACACATTATATGCTGCAGTATTCCTCCTAAGCAGTGATTTTGCTGCATCCCACACATTCTGATAAATTGTTTTTACTTTTTATTTAATGCTCCAAATTTTAAATTTCTCAGCATTTCTTCTTGGATAGTGTGTAATTTAGAAGTGAGTTATTTAATCACGTATTTTGGCATATGCCAGTTATCTTTGTGTTATTAAGTTCTAGTTTAATTCTTTTGTGATTTGAAAACACATGTTGTTTTCTATTCTTTTAAATTTATTAAGATGGGTTTTATGGCCCAGAATGTGGTCTATCTTGGTGAATGTTTTATGTGAGCTTGAGAAGAATGTGTATTCTGCTGTTGTTGGATGAAGTAGTCTATAGATGTCAATTATATCCAGTTTGATTGATGGTATTGAGTTCAACTATGTCCTTCCCGGTTTTCTGCCTGCTGGGTCCAGTAATTTCTGATAGAAGGATATTGATAAGTCCCCAACCATGATAGTGGATTCATTTATTTCTCTTTGTAATTTTATTAGCTTTTCTTCACAAAGTGTGGACACTCCTTTGTTGGATGCACGGTTAATGATCATTTTGTCATCTTGAAGAGTTGATCTATTTATAAATACACACCCATTTTTTACTCCTGGTAACTTTCCTTACTTTGGAGTGGTGTGCTTCCTGAAATTAATATAACTATTCCTTAATTCTGCAATTACTTTTGATCTATCTGTGTGTTTATATTTAAAGTGATTTCTTGTAAACTACATATATTTGGATTTTTTAATCGATTCTGTTAATCTCTTTTAACTGTTATATTAAGGTCATTGATTTTAATATTCATTACTTTTTTCTGATTTCTGCCTTTGTTCTTAGTTCGTGTTTTAGTCTTCCATTCTGTTTCTGACTTCTGTAGTTTTATCTGAGAATTCTCTGTGATTCCATTTAATCTCCTTTCTTAGCATATCAGTTATATTCCTTTAACACAATAATGGCTATTTTAGAGTTTGCAATATATATTTATAGCTATTCCAGTTTCAGATAACGTTATATTAGTAAGTAGTGTGAATACTTTATAATAACTCAAATATCATAATTTTCTCATTCTGTTCTATCATTGTCATTCGTTTCACTTATAAGCATATATAAGTATTTTGTATACATAAGAATACATAATCAAATACATTTTTGCTATTATTTTGAACAAACTTTTCTGTTAAATTAGGAGTAATAAAAATTATTTTATCTTGTTACTCTTCTTCAGTGACTTCTTTTGTTTATGCAGATCTCAGTTTTCAACTATATCATTTTCCTCCCCTCGGAAAATCTTTTAACATATCTTGCCAAGTAGGTCAACTGATAACAAATTTCCTTATGAATTAATTCACTTATAAAGACAATTTTGCATGGTATAGAATTCTAGGTTAATAGCTTTTCTCTCACCAATTAAAATATTTCACTCCACTATGTTCTTGCTTGCATTGCTGAAAATGACTAGGGGCAATTCCCACCTTGGGTCTTCTATGTATAAGGTGTTTTCCCCTCTGACACCCTTTCTGGGTTTATACTGCTTGATGCTCTCTGAACTTCCTGGATCTGTGGCTTGATGCCTGACATTAAGTTGAGGGAATTTGTCATTATCGTTTCAAATATTTTATTTGTTCCTTGCTCTATTTCTTTTTCTAGTATTCCCACCATATATATTATATCTTTTGTAGTTGTCCTACTGTCTTTGTTCTTTTTTTTCAGTCTTCTATGTGCTGTTTTCATAGATTCTATTGATCTTCTCCCTTAGAAATTCCTCCCTGAGTTGCATCTAGTCTACTAATAACCCCATCCAAGACCTTCTTTGTTTCTATTACAATGCTTTATACCTTCAGCATTTCTTTTTGTTTCTCTGCTTACATTGCCCATCTGTTCTTGTGTGTTATTTATTTTACTCATTAGAGACTTTGTCATGTTAATTATAGTTGTTTTAACTTCCCACTCTGCTAATTCTGACATCTCTGCCATGTCTGGTTCTGATACTTGCTCTATTCCTTCATATTGTGCGTGTGTGTTTTGTTTTCTTTTGTTACACCTCTTAGTTTTCTCTTGGTAGCTGTACATGATATACTGGGTAAAGGAACTTTAACAAATTGGCCTTTAGTAATGTGTTGGTGAAATGGAGGGTAATGAGAAGTGTTCTGGAGTCCTATGGTGAAGTTACAGTCTTTAAATGATCGCTGTGCCTCTGGCCTGTCAACTGGACAAGAGTTTCTCAGGACCTTTCTCCCCTCTTAGATGGGGCAGAATGGATAGAGCTGACTGGGATTGGTTATTTCCCTTCCTCAAGTACAGTTAAATTTTAACAGTAGTCCAGCATATTAGACCCTGGTTAACTAGTATACTTTTAGGGAAAGCCATGTCAAGAATATAGTATTCTATAGTTAAAAATGGCTCTTTTTCTCATTTCCATGCCAGAAGCAAAAGGGAATTTTTCTTTGATATGTACTGTGGAAACTTGGTCAAGTTTCTGTAGTAAATTTGACAATATTTTCCACCCGACCCTTGACTGAATCTCCCTAGTGCCTTTAATCGTGAAATTTGTTCACATCAATTTTTCAATTACATTTCAGGTTTCCCTATGACAGCACTACTTTACTACATGGTTTTCCCCTGTGAATTCTACTATGGTAAGTTGAGACTTCCATATCCACTTTCTATATTCCCTGACTTAGAAGCAGTGGTTTTCCCTGTGTCCTCTCGTTTGTGAATCCAAGAAGAACTGATTTTTCAGCCTGTGCAGTTTTTACTTGTTTTTTGGGGGGGTTGGAGTGGTAACTTCTAACTCCTCACATGTGGAAATGATGATGAATTCTGCTACTATTTCAATTCAGTTTGTGTGTGTGTTTTAGTGAATTTTGGGTTTTCTTTATATATTCTGGATACGTTTATTTTACCAGATACACAATTTATAAATGCTTTGTATTTTCTGAAAGTATATGGCTTGTCTTCTTGTTTTTTAAAATGACTTCCAAGGATCAAAACTTGTTAATATTTATAAAATCTACTGTTTTATTTATGTATGTATGGTACATGGTTTGGGCACCACAAAGAAGACTATTTGTCTTAAGGTAAGGTTAAAAATATCTTCAGTTTTCATCTTAAAAGTTTTATAGGTTTTGATTTACATTCTATTTTTCATTTTAAATAATTTTAAATATGTCAATAAATATGGTTTAAAGATACTTTTGCATATATATATATATATGCAGTACATGTTAAAACGATTGTCTTTTTCCATTGAATTTTTAAAGTATACATTTACCATATACATGTGAATCTATTTCTAGACTCTCTATTATGCTTTAGTGATCTATTACCATGCCAAAATTCAAAACACTTACTGAAGTTAGGTTGTGTAAGTTCTCTGCCTTGGTTCTTTTCTAAATTTGTTTTGGCTATTATAGGTCTTTAGGTTGTTTTGGCTATTCCAGATGCTTTACATTTTCATACAAATTTTAGAATTAATTTGTCGATTTCTTCAAAAACATCTGATATATTTATTGAGACTATGTATCGATAGATCAATCAAGGAAGAGGTTTTATTTTAAAAGTTGTGAGACTTCACATCATAAACACAATATGCCTTTGCATTATTTGAGTCTTTTAAATTTCTCTAAACAGTGTTTTATATTTTTCAGTATAAGAGACTTGCACATCTTATCTTGGACTTAACCTTAAAAGATTTTTTTTTTTACTTTTATGCTGTTATAAATGGTATTTAGTATTTAACTTCAATATAATTGTCCTTTGCTAGAAACAAAATTGATTTTACTTCGTTAGTCTTGTATCTTGTAATTGTCCTAACCTCACTTACTAGTTCTATGTTCTAGTTGATTTTGTGACAGTCAGGTCATTTGGAAATACTTTTACTTCATCTTTTAGTTTCATCACTTACTCAGGGTTGGATAGGAAAGTACTTTAAAATGTGAGGGCTCAAAACAATGATTTATTATTGCTTAGAATTTGTGTGTTGGTAGGGTGGTTTTATATTGGTTTTGCCAGGGACTCACTCATATGACTACATCAAAACTGCCTCTGTATTACCAAGTTTCTATGGACAAATTTGTATAGACTGAGAAAATTTCTTGGGTGATTTATTTCTTAGGGAATAGAAAATAAGTCTAAGACATCTTGATGGGAGAAGCCACAGAGAATATTTCTATGTTTATCAGAGTATTAATATATCATACTTTTACATAATTCTTGATTCTATTAATATTTTATATAAATTTTGCTCAGTATTTTTTTGGGATTTTTGCCTGAGTGTGTTGCATAGTTGTAAAAAATATATGTTAATATAATGAAATTTCTGTGGGTATTAATGATCTAAGGTTAATTAATCTCCCAATGTTCTACAGAGCTATTCCATCTTTTTTGTTGATATTGGTTATTGCCTTTTTCTATTTGATCAGTCTTGCAAGGTGGTTATTACTTTTATTAATTTTTGTTTAAGAATCAACTTTTGGCTTTCTTGATTTTCAGTGTTATTTTCTGCCTCAATGATTTGTCATCTTTACCTGTGTATTTGTTTCTTTCACATATTTTTGTTCATTTTGTTCTTTTATTGCACCCTTTTAAAAATATTAGATAATTCATTTTTTCAAAAACGTTAAAACTACTATTTTTATTTTTAGCTCTTACCAAAATTTCATTTTTGTACATTCTATTTTTTATATTATTTGCTTTAAAATGTGTTCCAATCTTTTAGTTTTACTGTGATTCATGGAGTATTAAAAATTGTATTGTTTAATCTTTAAAATTTGAGTGTGTCTGCCTATATTTTATTTTTTCTAATTCACTGTTTTTTAAGGTCTGAAAGTATACTCTTTATAATTTCAATCCTTTGAGCTTCATTGAGACTTGTTTTATGGATTAGCACAGGTTGCATCTTGATAAGTGTTTTATATGCACTAGAAAATGTGTTTCCTGCCATAGTTGAAAATAACATGCAAGAAATTGGGTCATAGTTGGCATTTTCTTACAAAACTAAACATATCCTTATCACATGGTCCAGCAATTGTGCTCCTAGGTATTTACCGAAAGGAAATGAAAACTTCTGCCCGTATAAAATTTGCACATTAATGTTTATAGTGTATTTATTCATAATTGTCCAAACTTGGAAGCAACCAGGATGTCATTCAGTAGGTGCACAAATAAGCTATGGTACATCCAAGAAATTGATTATTATTATTATTATTATTAAATGGTAAAAAGAACAGAGATATTAAGCCATGAAGAAACACAGAAGAACCTTAAATGCATATCACTAAGTAGTAAAAGGAAATCTGTAAAGTTTATATACTTCATGATTTCAACTATATAATATTGGGGGGGGAAACTATAGAGACATTAAAAAGTAGTTGACAGGTGTTGGGGTGAGGATCAGAGAGAAATGAATAAGCAGAGTTCACAATAATCTTAGGAGAAATAAAAATACTCTGTATGATGTAATAATGACTGTAAGTCATTGTACTTCGCTCAAACCCATAGAATGTACCACTCCAAAGGTGAACCCTAAGGTACTGCACTTGGGGTGATTATAATATGTCATTGTGTGTTTGCTTTTTGTAAAAATGGACCATTCTGGTGAGTGATGTTGATAATGAGGGAAGCTATGCATGCGTAGGCCAGGAATGAGAAATCTTTGTCCCTCTCAATTTTGTTATAAAACTAATACTTCTCTAAGAAAATAGTCTTAAAAATAATGCATTGGGTCATGATAGTTGTGTTTCATTCTTTTTATATCCTCACATTGCCCATTATTCTAGTATTGAGAGAGTATTAAAGTCTTAAGTATGATAGATTTGTGTATTTTTCTGCCATTAGTCTTTCAGTTGACAAGAAGTGATTAGACTACAGTTATATTTTAAATCTACAGTCAATAGGATTCAGAGTTACCATTTACTGAGTTGAGAAAGAGTGCTGTATGATATCTCCAGATATCAATGATCCAAGAGAAAAAGTGGCTTAGACCGTGTTTTTTGGTAATATATGTGGAATATGGAAAAAGTATTTGAACAGAAAAGTTTTGAGGGATGCAAGTTTGGGAAGTTTCCAAAGTAAATGTATAATTACTGTGATGAACTCAAAATAAAATTCTCCCAGAAATCTTTATTCAGTAACTATTTTTGTGAAAATTTCTTTAGCATTTATATATGCAGCTAAAAATATATTACTCAGTTTGTTGACATATTACTTTGATTTACTTTTGTACTATTTTCTATTTTACCTAGTCTAAGTCTACTTAAATGTTAAGGCCAAATGTTTGCTCATTATTTTTCATTTCTGCCTGGTGCCCAGAGATCTCTAATCTTTACGAGCTATCAATTTATTAATCAAAAAATACCTGTGTTAAAAGGAATATCAAAGACCTAATCTGAATGTCATCTGTCATGAGCACCCCAACTACAAAGTACCCACCATGGGATGATCAGTCTTTATGAATAAATTTCCAGTAACAAGAATACATGTTCCCTTGTGACAGGTATTTCCTTTATTGATCAGCTAAAAAATACTCAACATTGACTGAATATCTTGTAATTACTTTGTAAAATTAATCAGAATGCAGGTATCTATAGTTTTTAGAAAATACCATGTGTATTAAAATCTGATTCACAAAAAGGTTAACCATGGGATGATGATAATTGGCTCTGTTACAGCTTTCAGATTATTTACCCACACAAGTATATCCCCCTAAACACAAACTAACAAATCTGGGTATTAGAATCCTGTTTCCAGTACAGTCAGACAGGATTTATCCAACAATATGGCAGAATATTATCAAGTTTCAAGTGAAAGTCAACCAGAACTTAAGAAGCAAAAATCAATGAATAAATGCATGAGTGAATTGAATGAGTGAGTGAATTCTCTATTGGCTCATATAGCTTATAAACTTGGTAAATCTGACATATGTCCCAACTGATCAATCAAACTACCAGGATTGTAAATAAGGGAGGGGTGGTTATCCAGGGAAACATGTGCTTTATATTTGTTTTATTATCAAAAGAAAGGAAGGTGGACAAGAAGATACAGTAAATGTCCATTAAAGTGAACAAGAATTTGTAACAGTAAATGGACAGAAAATTAATTTCAGTAACAGGGAGAAGCAAGATCAACTAATGGCCTATTTTATGATACACCTTGCTTTAGGTTGGTTCCCAAGGGCCTTGATAAAACAACATAGGCAGCAACAGTGGCCATGGACTTGTTCTCAAATTACTTTAAGATAGTGACCAAGAGTTTCAGTCAGAAATAAAGAAATAATTTCAAGTCATATAGTTCAGCTTGTGCTTTCCAGAATATAGACAGCATTTCATTACTGTATGTATGTGTGTGTGTATGTATGTGTATGTATATATATATATATATACACATATATAGTCCAAATATTATATAGTTACTAGCAAGTTATTTGCCATTGGTTGTATCATGGCATTAAAACAATTTTAGTAAACATCTTTTGTCTGTTAAAATTCATATTAGATTTTTAAATAGTGTTAATTTATTTTCATTCTACAAATATTTCTGTTTTTTTCTTAATATAGGTTGTTTTATTTGACAATAATCTTCCTTAAATAAGCAGTCTTTCTTGCACTCTCATGGAATGGTGGTCTCCACACATTTCTCATGGTTCCTTGGTGGGATGGTCACTTAATGATCAAATTAGAGTTCATTCAACCAGGTCTGTGGTAACAATCCTTACTAGGCTCCAGTTCTCTTTTTCAGATTTACAGAACATTCAGGTGGAGTTCATTACTGTGAATCACCCAGCATGGTCCCCTGGCAGTAGATTAAGAAAACAGTCTAAATTAGAGATGGCTGCACTGCTAAACTTATTCCTCGTTCAAAATGTAAGGCCCCCCTAGTTGAGTCACATACATCTTATCTGTAGTAACCTTCTATCCAGGGAGGTCTCTATTACTATTTGCTGCTGCATTTGTACAATACCTAAAATATTTATGAATCTGAAAGTTGAAAAATTACGGATTTGTAGCTAATACATTCCACAGTTGTATGTTCTTGGTTTGCAAATTTATAACTGGGAATTTACTACTAACAAATTCCAGCTTTTGAACAATCGGATGTATTTCTCCAACTCTCTGTGTTGCCCAGTCTTTTTTAATCTCACTCCCCAGGCAGGGATGGCTGCAATGGTGGTACAGCCTCTGGGGATGTAGGGCAGAGGGATGGATGGAACTCTGCCATCAGTCACCAACAGCCCCTCTGGCTGATTAAGTAGCAGGTGTTAATAGGAACCCAGGGGAGTGCTCTCCAGTTGCTTTTAGCTGGAAAGATAGTGACATGATTCAAAGCCTAAAGGGTTTAGGGCCCTTTTTGGGAAGGGGGAGGAAAGTGGACTTGTAAAGTGGAAAATAATAGAAGGGTATGTTGTTTTGAAATTCCCTTCCTAATGTTTGAAAGATACACAGTTTTTGAAGACTTGAACATTGAAAATTCTGATGCAGATGTGCCAAACATCAAAAAAGGAATGAGGGAATATACTAACCTTTAAAAACCCTGCTCACTCTATAATTTTGATTTCATTGGAGTTTTGTAATATACAATATTATAAGATTTGTTTACTAGGTAAATCTACTCAGTAGATAGATAAGGAAATCGATGTTATAAAAATATGGCAGAAAAAAATACAGTGGAATGATGTCATTGCCTGTGCAAAATTACATAGCATAATCTTATACACAAAAGCATAAAATCAATAGATGTGATTGATAATCCAAGTAAGTGATGATTATTAAAACAATATCTGGAGTTTATTATTTTTAATCTGTGTAATTCATTTGAATCTTATGTCTTTCTCAGAGGAGGTTTTGAAACATGAGTTTTAAATTTGATATACACTGTATTTAAATATTTTAAGGACTTTATTGATATTAGCACCACCAAATACTGTCATACTTCCTTCTGTTTGCTAAATGTCACCCCCAATTAACTATTACCTGACTGCTGACAGCATTGATCCGTCTTTGTACAAAATCTTATTCATAGATGAATTTTATCCTTTATCTAATACATTATATATTCCTTTATGCCTAGTTTAGTTAACATATTTTGAGATTTATGAATACTGCTATATGCAGTTATAGTTCCTTATTACTTTTATATAATATGTAATTGGGTAAATAAACATTATATAATATACTATTGGTGGTTGTTGAATCCTTCCCAAATAGATATTAAGTATAATATTGATGTGACCCTTCCAGAGTATCTCTGGTTGTAGGATAGGTATACATTTCTATTTGGTATAAGCCTGGGAGTAGATCATAGGATACATAGATAATCACCTTGAGTAGACTTCGCCAAAGAGCTCACTTTATTACAGTGTCAGAGAGTTCTGATTGTTACACATTCTCATAAACATTATTTTCTTTCTCTTTAATTTTGCAATTATAGTGAGTGTGTAATGGTTTCTCCTTATGGTTTTTATTTTCATTTGCCTAATAATGAATAAAATTTACCACTTTTTCTTATATGAATTGGACACTTGGATATCATATTTGAGAACTAGCTTTTCAAGTCTATGGCCCATTTTTTATTTTTTATGCCTTATTGATTAATAAAAATTCCCTGTAAATGCTGAATGTAAGTCTTTCTCAGAAATAGGAATCAGGAATATCTTCTCTCACACTGAGGCTTTCCTTTTCACGTAGTTAATAATATCATTTTCATTAAACGAATATATTTTAATGTAGTCCATTTGTCACTGTTTTCTTTTTTTAATTTTTTAATGTTTGTTTATTTTTGAGAGAGAGAGAGACAGAGAACAAGCAAGGGAGGGGCAGAGAGAGAGGGAGACACAGGATTGGAAGCAGGCTCCAGGCTGTTAGCTGTCAGCACAGACCCCAACACGGGGCTCAAACTGACAAACCGTGAAATCATGACCTGAGCCGAAGTCAGAAGCTTAACCGACTGAGCCACCCAGGCGCCCCAGATTTGTCACTATTTTCTTGTGGTTAACACAGTTCTTATTCTGGTAATATTAGACTCAGAATAACTTGTATGAACTTTGAAAAAATATGAAAGTATTTAAGGCTTTGGAATGACCAAAAAAAAAAACAAAACAAACAAAAACAAAACAAAAAGCAAACAAACAAAAAAAAACATAGAAGAGAGTTAAACTATAAGAATTGGTAAATTCATTGAGTTAGATGTGCATTTGTTAGTTTTTAACATATGAGAACTTCTAGTTCATATAGCCTGGAACTGCTGATGTTAAAGCAGAAATGTACATCTCATGAGTCTTAAAGACTCATAAACTAGAATTCAGGGCTTGTACAGTAATTGGAAGTAGGAGAAAATCCGAGAAAAGAAAGAGGCACAATGGGAAAAATGAAAAAATCTTGTAAATTCTACTCCAGCCCTTGGTAGACCTCTGAACTAGGTATAGATAGTGAAGATTTTAAGGAGCACTGCAGAAGACAGCAGCTGAGGTAAGGAAGTATAAGTTTCACCTGTTACCACTAGAGGGAAAAGGAGTTTGTAGTTGTAGTCTAGTCAGTTAACACTTTATAGAGAAAGATAAAAGAATCCAGAATTTCTACAAAGTATATAGACAATAGAAAAATAAAATGAGGGGACATGTGAGAAGTAGGAAAATATGACCCATAGTAAAAAAAAAAAAAAAAAACACCACACAAATCAATAGAAATAAGAACCAAAACGACAGGTGTTGTAAGACTAAGGTTTTAAGGCAATTGTTGTAAATATGTCCAAGAAAATAGAGAAAATTTTACAGTAAATATTGAAAAGATGAGAAACTTAAGCTTAGAAGTCAAATATAGGGGCTCCTGGGTGGTTCAGTTAGTTAAGCATCCAACCCAATTTGGGCTCAGGTCATATTCACCATTTGTGAGTTTGAGTCCCGCATCAGGCTTTCTGCTGACAGTGTGGGGCCTGCTTGGGACTCTCTGTCTCCTCCTCTCTCTGCCCTCCCCGTCCGTCTCTCAAAAATAAATAAACATTTTAAAAAAAGTCAAATACATAAAAGAAGGATAAATAGAAGGGCTCAGTAAGTTGAGCATCTGACTCTTGGTTTCGGCTCAGGTCATGATCCCAACTTCATGGGATCGAACCCTGCATTGGGCTCTGTGCTGATTGTGGAGGCTGCTTAAATTTCTCTCTCTCTCTCTCTCTCTTTCTCTCTCTCCCTCTCCCTCTCCCTCTCCCCCCCTTCCTCCCTCTCTCTCTCCCTCTGTCCCCCTCCCCTCCCTGCTCTCTAAAATAAAAATTTTAAAAAGGGATAAATAGATATTCTAGAATTTAAAAGTATATTATCTATATATTTTTTTAAAACAGTTGAGCTTAAAAGTAATTAAAGGTAGCAAATGACAGTGTCTGCAAAAATATAGATTAATAGAAATCATACCACTAGAAGAGAGGTGCAAAACTGAAAACAAATAACATTCTCCATTGACTTGTGGGACAATATCAAGTGGTCTAACACACATGCAATTATAGTAACTAAAATTTCCCAAATTTGGGGAAAGCATTTAAAAATTCAATAAATTTTTCCAAATACAGGCTAGATAAAGACAAGGAAACCACATCAAGGCACTCCTAAAAATTACAACTGAAAAAAAAAAACCTGAAGATAGACAGATAAATGATAAATTATATATAGTTCAGAAAAGCTATAAATGCCTAATTTCTCCATGAAAATATTGAGGCTAATAGACAATGAAATGGACATCTTTAAAGTGCTCAGAGAGAAAAAAAGTCCAAATTTTATAGCCAGTGAAAATAATCTGCAACAATGAAGTGTAATCTCATAGTTTACTACTGCTGTTGTAACAAATTACCACAGACTCAGTGTTTTTTATTTTTTGGGTTTTTAAATTTATTTTAATGTATTTTTGAGAGACAGAGCATGAGCTGGGGAGGAGCAGAGAGAGAGAGAGAGAGTGAGACACAGAATCAGAAGCAGGATCCAGGCTCTGAGCTGTCAGCACAGAGCCCCATGAGGGGCCTGAATCCACCAACTCTGAGCTCATGACCTAAGCCAAAGTCAAAAACTTAACTGACTGAGCCACTCAGGCGCCCCACCACAGACTCAGTGTTAAGCAAGTTTTCAGTCCTACAGTTTTGGAGGCCCAAAACTTAAATAGATGTCATTAGGCTAAACAAGGTTGTGTGTGTTTCTTCTGGAGACCTGGGGCAAGGGGAGGAATCCAGTTCCTTGCTTTTTCCAGCTTGTATGGAATGCCTACAGTCCTTAGCTCTTGGTCTTATTCAAAGTCAGCATTAACACTACTATCACTTGTACAATTATCATTATATCTCCTCGGACTCTGATTGTTTCACCTTTAAGGACTTTTGTGATTGTATTATGCGTATCTAGATAATCCAGAATGATCTACCCATTTTAAGATTCTTAAAGTAATCCTGTCTACAAGTCCCTTTTGCCCTGTAAGGTCCTCTGTTCATAGGAATTAGGAAGTTGATGTCTTTGGGGGCCATTATTCTGCCTATCCTACCTTTAACATTGAATAAAGTCATTTTTAGATAAATCAGAGAAAATTCTGTGCTAGCCAGAATATTAGGAATTCCTGGTCAGTTTACCAGCATCCTGCTCTTGGGGGAGCTGGGGGGGAAGCTAAGGAAGTTCTTCAGGCAACAAAACAAAACATTACCAGGTAGAAACTCCTAAAGGAACAAGAACATTAGAAATGGCAGATATTTACTATGTTGGCAAACATAAAAGATTATCTTTTTTTCTCTTAATTGATTTTGTGGTTAATGTCTTTTATACCATGTTTAAGGAGTCCTTGCCTATGCAAGGTCAGGAATTTTCTATATGTTGATTGTTTTAGCATTAACACTTAGAGTAGCAATTCATCTAGAATTCCTTTTAAGGTAAAGTTATGTAAAGGTTAAAATATACTTTTTTTGTATAAATATCCAATTAACTCAGTAAGTATTAAAAAGACTATCTTTCTCTAATAGAAATGCAATGTTAACTTGGTCACAAATCAAGTGACAGTTTATGTTTGGTTCTGCTGGGCACCTCAATCTTTTCTAATGGTCAGTTTCCCTACCTTTACATAATACTCTGTTAATATAGTAGTGTTGCTTACCTTTTTATAGCAAATTAGTTCCTCAGTTCTTTATTGCTTTAATTTTTCCAGGTTTATTCTTCTATAGTATTGCCTTGGCTATTCTTGGTTTTTAAAATTCCAGTATAAATTTTTAAATCAGTGATCCAACTTACGCCCCAAGTTTTATAATTTTGATTGATATTATATTGAATATATATAATGATGTAGGAAGACCTAACATGTTTACAATATTGGTTCTCATCCTTAGGCATCTATATTTTTCTAGTTGTTTTCAATTTCTCTTAATAATTAAAAATATTAGCTTAAACTTCTTGTATATCTTGTAAATTTATTATTAGATATTTAATATTTTGAGACTATTACACATTATATTACCTTAATTTTTGTTTTACTTATTGATATGTGGATTTATAATTTTTATATATTAGACATATTCAATTCTATATTAAATTTATTAATTTGGATAATTTGTGGATTCTTTTGGATTTTCCAAGTACATTATCCTGTTTCCACAAATAACAATTTCACTTCTTTATTCTAGTTTGAATGTAATTTTTTTCTTATTGTATTTATTCACCAGTAGAATATTGAATCATAGTGATAATATCACAGGTCCTTTTCTCATGCTAGACCTCAGTGGTACAGATATTAGTGGGTATACTAAAGTAGGATTTTAATTAATATTCTTTATCAGATTAAGAGAGTTCTAACTAATTCCTATATTGCTGTGTTTTTATTCTGAAAGGCTGATAAATTGGTCACTATTGAGATAATCTTGTGAATTTTCTCCACTTTAGTATTAACATATGAGTTATACTTACTATATTGAAATAAATAACAATAATCCTTCCTTACTGAGGAATGCACACATGGACGTTTATCACTTGATTTGATAATATTTTGTTTAGGATTATTCTGTCCGTGTCAGAGGTGGTCTATAATTCTTCTTTAGTATAATATTCTTGCAATGTTTACAAATCAACAGATTGTACACTCTTTGTCTATTCTTTAAAAGAGTTTAAGCAAATCTTATTTCTAAATATTGTAAATACTGGAAAAATTTACTGATGAAGCCACTGATTCCTAATTGTTTTAGTGTGGGGGGAGAGGATTTGTGTGTAAGAGAAAGAGAGAAAAAGAGATAGCTTTTTTTTTTTAGCATATACACAATTACTCATGTTTATATCTTTTCTTCTCACAGTTATTGTAAGAGGAATTTTTCAGACATTTCTCCATTTCATGAAAATTGTGAAATTTATTTGCACATAGTAGATATACATTCTAACTAATTTGATAATGTGTAGAATCCCATTGATTTTTTCATTCCTGATATGAATAATTAGTTTATTTGTTTTTTAATCAATTTCCAAAGATATTTCAAACTTGTAAATTTTTCAGAGCACATCTTTGTTTTATTTTTCTTTTATGGTAGGCCTGCTGGAAGTAACTATCCTCAGTTTGTCTGAAAATTAATTTATGACTATTTCAACATCATTGTTTGAGATATTTGATTGTTTAAAGCAGTGAATTCTGAGTTAGCAGTTACTTTTTATTTTGACACTCTAAATATTTGCCCCATTCACTTCTGAGGACCATGATTTCTAGTGACATGTCAAATAAATTCAGTCTCTCTCTTTTCCTCTCTTTTCCCCCATTGAAGGGAATGTGTCTTTTCCTTGGATATTTTTTAAGGTTATTCCTTTGTTTTTATTTTTCATCAGTTTATCATATGTCTAATTGTAGTTTTATTTGTATTTATTTTGCTGTGGCTGCTGAGTTTCTTGAATATGTAAGTTGACATCCAATGCTAGCTTTTGGAAATTTTCTTCTATTATCTTTTCAATGTTTGTTCTACCTCATTACCTCTCCTCCCTTTCTTAGGCTCTAATGGGATGTTTTCTTTTAATCTCCCTTCAGGTTTAGTAAACTTCTGTTCATTTTTCTCTAATTTGATAGAGAAATTACCACATGTATGGTGTTTTTTTAATGCTATAGTGCCCATTTTATCTTTGTTTACAGATTTCTGTTTTCCATTTATGTTATCTTTTTCTTCTGTCTTGTCCATGATTTTTCATACTTTATTTAACACACTGATAGATATTTCAAAGCATTGAGTTTTTAACATCTCAGTCATCTAATGGGATCATTTTTATTCTTTTTTTTCAGTTGAATAAAAATCAATTTTCTTTTGACATGTATAGCAATTTTTAGTTATATGCTAGAACTTGCATGTAAGTTATCCATGGGCTTCAGATGATACTGTCTTTCACTGGGAAGTTTTTTTCTTATATTCTGTATTAGAAAGTTCGGGTGAGGGACAGATCACATCAATCTACTTAGTAATTGTAATTGAGGGTATTTTGCAGTTTTCATAAGATTTGGTCTTTTTCTGGTCAGTCCTAATCCTAGAATGTGGCCTTTGGAACTTTTAATAGCATGTCCAATGGTAGCTTCTCCCTTAGGCCTGAAAGAGTATTGGAGATTGAGCTCTGTTCTCAGCATAGTTTTCAGCCTACAGCCCCAACAAACATCAAATCTGACAAATACCTTAAGTGAGACTACTATATGCTTGAAATTTATCTCTACTGCAGAAAGTATTTGTTTCCAAAGCACTTGTGACTGTAGGAGATTTACTCCTTATAGAAGTTTTTGTCCTAGCTCTCCAGCATATTGTGCTATCCCCAGAATTCCTGGCTACAACTCCAGCTTCATGCAGCTAGGATTTGGTTGGTTTTTCTTTCCCCCAGTAGAGGCTCGTTGCTTATATGAATCACAATCTTCAATTTAAGCCTACAATTACTAAAAGCCTTGATAAAAACAAATAAAAAATAAACAAAAATGAATGGTTCTGGAAGTGGGGTCTGAAAGACTCTCTACTCTCTGGAACTTTATTTATCTAGTCTTTGTTGCAAATGCATCTCTGTGAAATCTTTATTATTCTATAATTCAATTGAATGCCTGGCTTTGAAGTGGGAGCATTTTCTTTTCATGGCCTACTATATCTTATCCAAGCAGGGAAATTAAGTAATTTTACTTATAAGGTGCAAATATATGCTGTGTGTTTATCTATGTCAGAAAAACAGCAGTACTTCTGTGGACCTTTAAATCAGGGATGTGCTGGTTATTGTGTAGCACCCAGCTCTCCAATGGGAAAGTGAGTGAGATAAAGACCATATTAACAGGTTTGCTCATTTCCATGGTATAAATCTTCCCACTATGGCCATTTTCAGGCTACCACATGCCATCACTGAATGCAGATTTAGGAAAAAGTGCAATCCTGCTTAAATCATTGCTTAAAGTTGCAATATGTTAAAATGAATTTCTGTAACCGCTAAGCATTGACACCATAATTTGCCCTTTTATTGTTTTGGAATTTCATTATGTTGACCTTTCAACTAGAAAAAAAAAAGCTTGTGACTCAAACTCAATCTTCGGACTTGTATGAACAAAATTAAATATTGAAAAACAGTAAATATATATTTAATCATTACTATCATTACTATACTGTTTTATCAGTATTATTTGTCATCATTATCATAATTATCTTAATGTATCTTCTAATATCAAGATGACTACAGCAGTAAACATTAAATGACATTTATATACATAAAATATTTGTGATGTCTCAGATATTTTCCTTTGAATTATTATAAATATTGATAATTATAGAAATGTGTCAAAGATATTTTAACTGAAGAATAATAAAGTTAAATTATGACAGAATGGTATAAAAGTAAACAAAAAAGTTCTTAGAAGAATGTATAACATTCAAAAAGACAATAGACATTACTGTTGTACAGAATATTGAGACATCCTATTCTTGGGGCTCTATAAGTAGAGAATAAGACTAAATGGTTAAGAGAAAAAGGCCGTCCACCTTGTAAGAAAGAAGAAAATAATTTGTTTCTGGGTAGCCTATCCAGGCTTTTCAGCCAGCAGAATCTGTGCTGAAAGAATTCCAAGTAAACCTGAAATAGAAAAGTAAAGGAAAGAAAAGGAAGGAAAAGGAAAGAAAGAAAGAAGGAAGCCAGCCAGCCAAAGAAGGGAAAAGAAAAATGAAGGGAGGAAGGAAGAAGAAAGAAAACAAGGAAGAAGGGAGGAAGAGAAGGAAGGAAGGAACAGAAGGGAGGAAGGGAGAAAGAAAATATATTGTATGGTTTACTTTACTGCTAATGTAGGGGATTGTGCGGCCAGGAGTAGAAGGACAGGCACACAATCCGAAGAAGTGGCCCACTAAAGGAAGCTCTGCTTCCATCAACTGCTAAAAGCTATAGCCTGCACCTGTGGCACAGGACATCAGAAACTACCATTCAACCCACTGACACTGCTGAGTTCTGAATTTAGTCCTGTTGCACCTAATACCACTGAAGAATAGTCCATATGATTAAGGGAACCATACAATCTGTTGCCCCACCTGGGACTTTCAGATAAAAGGTTATTAATAGCATTAATATTTAAACAGGGAAATAAGCAGGAAGCAGGGTGTCCCAGGTAAAACAGGATGTATGAATATACTTCTCAGGATTCTCATGTTGCTGTGAAATCGCCAGAGGCCTCAGATTTGAGAAACCTGTTACCGTCCCAGTCTGAACTTAAAAAAAGAAAAAAGACAGTCTATATCTACATTTTCAGCTTCTGAGTTGAGAATTTGCCTCATTTGGTTGGGAAAATTCCCTCCAAAAAAGAAGTGCTATGTGCTGGGTATTCAAATAGGATGACAAATATAAATTGCGGCAGTTTCAAAGTAATTTGTTTATCAAACCTGGATAGTTGAATTAAAGTAAACACACATTAAAGTAAGAAGACATTCCCATCTGAATGACCATACAAGTTCTTTAAAACTCTGTACCCTAGCGATAGAAATTGGAATTTGTACTTAGTTATCATTTTAAAGTGATATTATAACATAAAAATTTGCTTCTGTTGATTTTCTAATGGCTTATTTAATCCAAGATTAATATTACTCAACTGAATAGTAATATTCTTTTTAAAATTTTTTAATGAGAGAGAGAGAGAGAGAGAGAGAGAGAGAGAGAGTCAGAGCATAAGCAGGGGAGGGGCAGAAGGAGAGGGAGACACAGAATCCGAAGCAGGCTCCAGGCTCTGAGCTGTCAGCACAGAGCCCAATGTGGGGTTCAAACTGATGAACCATGAGATCATGACCTGAGCTGAAGTTGGGGCTTAACCAACTGTGCTACCCAGGCACCCCAAGAATATTATTTTTAAATGTTCATCCTAGGTCATTCAGTAAATGTAGAGGCTTGGATTTGTAATCTATTTATAACAAACATTTCCAACAGATTGTATTTTATGTTGTCCAAGAACGACACTTTGAGAACTAGTGATAAGAAGCACAGTACAGGTTCAATTCAAATGAGAATCATTATAGGCCTTTTCCTGAAATAAATAATGGTGTGTGTATTATCCCTTCCCTCAAATTACTTGTGTTTATCGTCTCATCTCAGAGAGATTTTTCTACCTTTCTAACTCAGGTAAACAACTTTTAGACCCACTATCCTAAATAAATGAATCTTATCCATAGTTTTATCATACTTTTGCAGTAAAATCAGCTGGCGGTCTCTTTCAACTAATTTATCAGTAATAATAAAGTAATGAAATTTGAAAATGACTTATACATCATAATAGATCTACATATAAAAATTAGAATAGTTTGAAAATTATATCATAAAACAACAATCCTTATTTTCTTTTTCTGACATCTACAGACTCCTGCTTTAGGTCAAGGGGGCTAACTAGCATAGGTCAAGTTTATTTTTTTTTAATGTTTGTTTATTTTTGAGAGAGAAAGACAGAGAGAGAGAGAGAGAGAGAAACAGAGCACAGGTTCGGGAGGAGCAGAGAGAGGGAGACACAGAATCCGAAGCAGGATCCAGGCTCCGAGCTGTCAGTACAGAGCTTGATGTGGGGCTTGAACCCACAAACTGTGAGAGCATGACCTGAGTCATGGTCACTCACTTAACCGACTGAGCCACCCAGGTGACCCAGCATAGATCAAGTATATGATGAAGATAAAAAAAACATTAAAATTTGTAAGATTTGAAGACTACTCTTTTTCCAAGTATAAACAATTATACATAATTATATATTATTAAAATGAACAGTCAATATATTAGCATTTTCTTGAAATATAGCATTTTACCAGTGACATATCTTTTGATGTAATTAGGTTTTTAAGCGCATTGTCACCATAACTTGAATAGCTTCTCATACATTTAGAAAAATTGAGTTGGTAATAACTTTAGTTTATAGAAAAGATGAAAATTGAGAAGAATAAAAGTCTTTATCAAATATGCTAGAAAGATAAATCTTCATAAACACTCATCAAATAACCATATTAAAATAAATTTTATTAATATTTGTAGAAGCAGAAGTGGTTCTGAGAAACTTTGGAGCAATTGGAAATCATTTATTAAAATTAAAATAATAAAAAATGTAAATTTGAAGAAAACTTTGGGTTTCCTATGCAACAGCATAAATCTGGGCTAGATTCAGGCTTTACCAATTTATTTTATACACCTAAAATCACTACTCCAGTTTCTCCAGGTTTAAAGTGGGAAATAGAAAATGAAAACCTTAAGCTTTTCTGGGGAAATGAGAATAAATTCATAACTTAATCTGTAACTCAGAATAACAGAGGCTTTAGAGTAAGTTCCGAAAAGTTACTTCCAATTAGCTCTGTAAAATCTGTAAGTTTTGTTTAATTTTATCTGATGCCTTTGAAGAAGTAACTTCTGAGTTTAGACATAGTCTTCCTCATTTTCCATGGCATTCCAGTTAACCAAGTCTTACCATATGGATCTTTGTTTCTCAAATTGTGTTCTGCATAAATGTGCTACTAGGAGTCATGATGAAGCAAACATGAGTGGAACAAAGTTAAGGTTTTTTTTACACAGATCTTCCAGAGCCTCTAATAGCTAATGTGCATTGACTTTAAAGAGAGGGAGGAATAGGCTGTGTTGGGAGCATGTAGAGAAAGAGAGAAAGAGACAGAAGGGAATATTGGCTGTGTAAGCTAATTTGAACATGCTGTTTGGATATTGCAAAGTATATTGTGTCATTTCTTCTGAAATAGCAGTTACATTAAACTTTGCTAACTTACTTGCTTCCAGATTTGTAAATCATCAAGCTCACTTCATGTCTGTTTCTCTTTAAAGAACTTACACCTTAATGAGGCTCCACATTCCCCAGAGATCCAAAATCTTTAAAATATTATTTATTGATATTTCCTGCCTTAGAAAGTTTTCTATAGCTTTTTTTGTTTTACAATTTCCAAAAGTGCAGGTGGCCAAATCATTTCTTTTAGAAGTATGCAGATTGCTGCTCCTCAAAGCCTGCTCACTCAATGAGGCTAAATACACATCCATGCAAGACGAGGATGGTATTGAGTCATAAAAATCTTGAAGGACCAAGAGACTAAAATAAACATGTTTTCAACTCTTCTGACATCTGGTACTCAATGTTAAATAGCAATATTGAAAAATTACTAAAAGATGCTTGTTTCGAAAGTTTGATTCAAATAATTATATATTAGTATCTACCAGTGTCAATGACATAGTGATCTAGAGATTATTCACTAGTGTGTTCGATTTGACAAAGCAATTCTCAAAATAATACTTTATTATAGTACAATTTAGACATGATGATTCATTTGAAAATAGTTTTTGTTAATAACAAGAGGACGTTCCCCCCATTCCTTAATTGGACGATACAGAGAATACTTTCTGTGCCTATAAGCTAAATCATTTCATATTGCTTAGCTCAGTATGGCTCTTGTTATAATTGTTCAGAATTGTATTACAGTTAAAATTACACTGTAATAGAAAAATGTCCTTCTTTCCCTTTAAAGCAAAGCTTAGTCCTGGCAGAAACAAAAAATTCTAAGTTGGGAAATCTTCCTTTCATTAGCCAGAATGCTAAAAAAATGCCTAAAATATGAGTAAATTTGTTGAGATTTTTTTCTACATAGTCAAGCTAACTGATTTTTAGATACTTGGTTTGTTAATTATTCACTCAGTATTATATGAATATTTATTCTCACTATGTATCAGAAACTAGTCTAGATGGCAAAGAAAAACATAACATTTATGGAGATAGTAGTTTAGTGGGAAGAAATGGAAATTAAAAAAAATAACATCAGATAATGAAAAATTCTGTGCAAATATATTATGTGACTCTCATTCATTGTGGGGGAGGACTCAGTAAAAGGTAACATTAGGTTAAAATCTGAATGGTACATTAAACCACTTATGCAGAAATTGGTGAGAAAGTGTATCCTGCAGAGTGAGAAGCTAGCACAAAGATCCTATGGCAAAAACTAGCTTGGTTGAGAAAGATGAAGTCCAATGCAGTGGGAGAAATGGATGATGGGAGAGGCAGACTTTGGGGGAAAAAAAGAGATAGGCACCACAGAGATAATTTGAAGCCAGATAAAGGAGTTTGTAAATGATTAAAGTGTCTTAAACAGTGATTGATAATCTTTGGAATTTCTTTTGTAGGGGTACAACTATAAGCAAGGAGTTATTAAATTCCCCTATCATCTACTAAGTTGAGTAGGCATAGATGATAGTGGAAATGAATAGCCTTGTGGCATTGCAGTCGAGAGAAGTGGACTGTTGAAAGAAATATACTGGCATTAGAGTCAATGAGGACTGGCCATTGGATTGGACATAGCATGGAAAAATAAAGATAGTATTGCAGATCAATAAAATAGTCTCACCTATTCAATTATTGCTCTCAGTTGTTATTTACCCTATTGTGGTGTGTTTTGAGAAATATGAACAAAATTCATATTTAGTTTACCTGATGAAGAGCAGGGAAAAGAAGATTCTTGAAAGAGAAGCCAGACCAAGATTTAAGAAGTCAGAAGAAGGTAATGAAGCCAAAAACAAAAAACACAATAAAGCAGTATCATTCTCTGTATTAAAAAGCTTCATGTACTTATTCCATGTTTATATTGGAACCTTCTAGTTATCAATTGGAATAATAAAAAAAAAGTGCCATAATCTGTCTTTAATACCTAGGTGAAAATTCAAAATGACAGTATGTAATCCATTGTCTTCAAAAGTGTATTCCTTGGAACACCAGTCCCATGAGATGGTGTTTATATATTTGTGAAACATTGCATATTTAAAAAATATTTTATATATACAAGTGTACACATATATATGCATTTATATCTATATATGTATAATATATATATGAAATAGGTAATATTAACATTTAAAATGTAAAAATTCCTGGGGAAAGCTGGCATAAATTAATACCCACTCTAGACTGAAATTATCATTTTATTATGGAGTGGCAAAATTATATTACCCTTTACCTGCCACTAATAATAGATCTTCAGGAAAACCATGCTACTGATAAATAAGTTAAGTTTGCTCAAAAATAGAAGGAGTATCCTCTCTAGAAGTTACTTTACATAATTATGTATATATACCACCAAGAGGTAAATTCCGAAATCACTGAATTAATAATCAAGATTTTTAGGACTCCCTGGGATGCCAAAACCAAGTAATAGTTTGTCAGGAATATTAAGATCAAAAACCAGCTTAAGCAGTACAAGTATGTAGCAGGTATCAATTTGCTCTGCTTGGCTCCAAGTAAGATAAAATATGGAGGAACAAGAATGGAGGTTAACAATTTTTCCACAAACACAAATATATCGCGTCATAAACTTTAGGGCAAAACCCATTAATACTTGCTGCTAAAGATTTGGATTATTTCAATCTTTCTAGAAGTGTATTTTATTTTGTTTAGTAAACATGCCTGACACTAAGAATAAGAAAGTAGATTTCTCCTCAGAGCTTTGCCTTTGTTATTGAAAATTCAACTCATCTTGGGAGTGGAATGGAAAACATTTGTGTGGCTTGATTTATGATTGAATTTTAACCTGAATTTGGAGGTTTTGTAGTTGAAAGGTCAGTGGATCTTGTCTTTCATTTCAACATTGCTACCTACCAGTTGGGACTCTAGCCATTTTGTATAAAAGTTATCCTTATTGTCTTCAAAATAATCACAAATGGTAACTATGTTCATCTGACAGGCTAGGCTGTGTTTTATTAAGATAATGCATACAAAAACACTTGAAAACTACAAAGTTCTGTACATCTCTATGGTGTTGCTATTATTTTTATTATATTTGCCTTAATGAGATGTGAGCCTTTGGAAGAAGAAATATAAAAAAGATTGAAAGTAGGCATCAGATTGAATTTGGGAACTCTCATTTTTTTACTCTGGATCCCTTTAGACACTTAAATTATTGAATACCTCCAGCATGCTATGTGTATGCATTATGTATACTGTTGAAATACAAAGTTGAAACTGGGTAAATTTGAAGATCTAATCAGCTTCATTAAACAGTTCATGAGGCAGGCAACATCCCACCTACCAGATCCAGGGGAGCTCTAAGGAGCTGTACAAAATGGAATATTTTTATTGGAAGGAGGGTGAATTAAGAAAGTTATTAGCACAAGAAAAGGATATTATTCCAGGTAAGATTGCTTTCTCCTAAGAGGAAGAACAGAGGAGTTGATCATGCAGATTATCTCATCTTCCTTTTGGGGATGGAGAAGACCCCTGTGGCACAGTACTTCTCTGCACTTACCAGAAAATTCCTGTAATTTCTGAAAATTCCAGAGACTACATTTCTGGGAGAGGTTGAAACTGCAATTAAGCCCTAGTTTGGGGATTCAGCCTGACTCCATTTTGATCCAGTGGTTTTCTTTTTAACAATACATTGGTAATAAATTAGAGGTTAAATCAGAAATTTAAAAAAAAAGTTTGTATTTATAAATAGCTATAAGAAGCCTCTGACCCATTAATATAAATAATACATTCTATTTTTCAGAGCTGAAGTTTAGCAGGAGGAGTACTATTGTTTTAACATTTTGCAGTTTCTCTAAAGTCTGGCTTACAAGAAGACAGCTGGACTCTATCTTGTACTGTATTCATTCTGGTGTGACATGTTGCCTTAGTTGAACTATTTACAGAAAATTCATTCTCACACAGGTATATGATCAGAAAAGGGAGTTCGTCATGGACTGCTCCTAAGCTCTTAGAGACCACCCAGTGTTTTCCCACTACACTTTAAGAACTGCTGCTCTAGAAAAAGACAACTGAAAGGATTAAAATGTTAGATTTATACCATTTAACTATTTCTAAGTGTCTTGATATAAGGGTAGGCATGAGGACTTTGATATTTTGGTTGATGGAAATCATTTTACCCCAACCTTTATGTTTTTATGACTATCAGGGAACAGTTCTTTGATTCTGAGGGAAAATACAGTTTTTAATACGAGAAAAGAACTTTAAGTTGCCCAACTGAATTCAGAGTCACACTTTAAAATCTAATGTAATGTTAGGTAAATTTTACTTGCTCTTGAGGGATCCTTCTGAGAATCAAACGAAGTAGGATGTTCTGAATAAAGAAAAGTCTATCTTTGTTATCCTTCAATTTGAAAAGAGGCCATCCAAGGTGGAGATACTGAAATATTGGAATTGAGATATTGCATAGCCCATTTGCTAAGTGAGATATTTGGATTTAAAAACTGTTACTCAGAGGCCAATTTCAATGACTTTGATGTGAAGTAGATGATGTGGGAAACAAAGGCACAGGGAAATGTAGATGAAATTAAATTTCCTTACAGCCTGCAGCCCAGTGACAAACACTTTAGGCAGCTATAGAAAAATATTTCCTGAAGAACTCCCTACTGTCTTGATGGTAATGCTTAGAATAGAGGGGAAAACAACATTAGTTGTTGTTGACAATAGTTTGGTCTCCAGTATCCTATGTCTTCTTAAGCATATGAAAGTCCTTTGGAAACTTCCCCTTACCTTTACCTCCCCCAACTTCCAAGTTCAGTAAAACCTTGGATTGCAAGTAATTTGTTATGCTAGCAAGCATTTCTGATGAATTTTTACTTGATAAACGAGTGATATCTTGCAATATGAGTAGTAGGTGATGCCGAACCATCACATGATCACAACTAAGCCAATGGTTTTCCCTCCCCCCCCCCCAACTTACTCCCTTGCTGCGGGATCATGGGTGATCATCTCCCATGCTCAGATGCTCAGTCTCAGGTCGCGGTGTGTGGCAGAAATCAGTGTTTTTTCAGAACGTGGGAAGGTGCCCACAACTGGCACTAGTGTATTTTTTATCAGTTCAAAGCACCTGTGAATAGTCCTTTGCTTTTCCACACAAGAATAAGCTTAAGAATGTTTTGCTTTATTCTGGGTCAGGCTGCCTGCAGATATAGACCCTTTTTTCAGGTACTTTAGTGCCAGTTATATTAAATAAAGTATATGATAAGAGTTTTTTAATATTATACTGAAGTCAACATTCGTTAGTGATAGTGAAAGTTGTTCTACACAATAACTCTCCTCTCTCATTTACCTCACACCAGCCATGAAGGTTTTCAAAGGTAAGTGCAGGTTAATTTATTTTTCTTTATATTTTGTATTTTCTTTATTATTGTATTTTATAGTATTATAATCATTTTTATATGAATATTTTTGAGTTGTGGAATGAATCCTCTGAGTTCCCATTATTTCTTTTGGGGAAATTTCCTTTGATATATAAGTGGCTGGGATTACAAGCACATTTCTGGGACAAATTATTCTCACACACCAAAGTTTTACTTTATATAGTCAGTCCCTCCTCACAATTCCAGGGGATCGCTTCCTGCCAAAAGGTCTGTCCCTGTGCTTTAATAAAATCACTTTTTTGTACTGAAGAGGTCTCAAGAATTCTTTCTTGGACATTGACTCCATACCCCACCACCACTCCAAAAACCACATCAACAGAAATTAATGATGGGTCTATTGTTTGTAGATGGAGTAGGTGGTGGACACCCTCCTGTCTGGTAAAACAGGGAATATTGGGTCTAATTCAGACACTGTAAGCATCAGAGCATAATGTAACACTGTATTTGACCTCTTCACCTATGATATTTCCTACACCCTCACAACTATCTGGAAATGAATGTTATTATTTTCTACTTAATATACAGATAAGGAATTTGAGACCTACCAAAGTCAAATATCTCTCTCCAAATCCCTGATCTGGTAAGCAACATGACGTGAAATTGTTCCCACAGCTATCTGAATTTGAACTCCTTGTTTTTTTCCCGATCATTTTTAAAGATCTTTAGGAAGAAATTATTTCCCATTTTTAAGAATTTATTGAAATAGGGAGTAAAAGGAAGTCAGGTGCCCACAGTGCAAGTGTGAGACTTGTCACAGCAGGTTTCCCAAGGAAGAACCACTGTGCAGGAGGCTGCTGAAAGTATTCAAGACTTAAGAGATCAGAAATACGGCTGAACAGAGGTTCAAAACTTCTTTACTGTTCCATGTTAGGTATCTCAATTATACAACTAAAAAACAAAAATATGCAAACATGCATGTCACTGACAAACCTGGTTAGCTGCTTGAGCCATAATCTGTACTCTGGAAGAAAGGCTTTTATGACTCTGTGGCAAATTTGGCAATTAAAATACTCTGAAAATAGGGGCACCTGTGTGGCTAAGTCAGTTATGTGTCCAATTCTTGGATTTCAGCTCAGTTCATGATCTCATGGTTTCAGTGAGTTCAAACCCTACACTGAGCTCTGCACTGACAGCACTGAGCCTGCTTGGGATTCTCTCTGTCTCTCCCTCTCTCTCCCTTTCTCTGCCACTACCCTCACTCACATTGTCTCTGTCTCAAAATAAATAAACTTAAAAAATGCTTAAAAATTTAAAAAAATTAAAAAATAATTTGAAAATAGAAGGTTTCTGGTTTGCAGATGATTATGGGTAGTGATCAGATTGCTTAGTTAGTGGCTGATGTAGGTTGGATCTAATCCTCACCTGTGTACTTTCTATAAACTTGTGGGAAGAACTCTGCTTTGATCTTGTTAGGAAAAACCGAGAGTAAAGGATAAAGTAAAAGAGAATCAATTCTCTTGGCAAGTATGAGTGAGGGTGACTATGCCTTCTCTATATTTAAAGACAAAGTCAATGTCTCTTTGAGCTCTAGAACTAATACACTTTAACAAGGTGCCTGCTTTACTGTGCCTTTGTGAATATATCACCTTCTGATTCTCTAATGATTCAGATGTGTCAGATTTTACTCTCATATTACCTTCCCCTTACCTTTATCTACAGTATAGAGTAGGCCGTTTGAAACTGAAGCATATAAACTACACAAACAAAGACACAGGTTTAAAGATATAGAAGAAAATTCTTTTCAACAGCATTACGACAGAATCTGAAAAGCACTTTGTCTCATAGTACTAATAAATTCCCTGTTCAGGTTCTTCTGTCCTCTGTTCCACACAACAAGTTTTAGATGATGCAACCCAAGTCTTGGGGGAAAGAGTATCAGTTGATTTTTCTTTGCCCCTTTTAACAGAGTAATAGGTATGTGATATTCTGCAAGTAAATTTAAGCTATTTATCAGTGATGTCCCCCATTCTCACCAGAAATTCTAAATATCATTAGTCCCTTCATTTCCTTTTGTTTTTCTTTCCTTCCTTTTTTATCCTGTCTCATTATTTTTCCTAAACAATATTATCACTATGGTAGCCTTTGCCCCAGGATCAAAGTTGGGGTGGTAATACTTTACATATATTTTGCAATTTTCTAATTTCTTAAAAAATGGCTTAAGAACCTTAGAGTGTTGAACAGGAAATTAATATAATGAACATACATAAAAGGAACATTTAGAAAAAAAATAAGTACATGGATAAATCATAGGTGAGCATTTAGGGAATTGAATAGTGAACAGTTTTCCTGGAAATGTTTTTCTCTCCCTGATTAAATGAGCATTTTAGAGAGGTTTTCTGAAAATCATGACAAATTTTTATTTCTGGAGGCTTTCCACATTGTTAATAATAATTGCAGCCAAAAATACACACACACACACACACACACACACACACACACACACACACACACACAGATGTATGTACCCTCTCCAAGCTTAAATTTAATATATATATGTATGTATATCATTAATATAGATATAAGGGTGTACAGGACGCGTGTTTTTCCATGTGATCTATTACAGAATGCTTGACTATTATATAACAATTACTTTTTTCCTGCCATCAAGAAAGCCTTCAAGAGAAATGGGATTAAAAAAACAGTTAAATTGAGAAAGTCATTCATTTTGAAACTTGATTCCGTGTATTTAAAAAATGCCTACCAAGTTTACATCTTTACATCTTAATATATTTTGGTATATTGATAACAGCAGTATGGGAAAATGAAGAGCAGTCTTTCAATAGTATTTTTAGGTTCTTTAGTTACAAGAATTTCTTTATTATCAACACATAGAAAATACCCTTGCCCAGTTCTTGATAAAACCTTTTAACATTTGGACTCAGTTACACATGATCTAAGAAACAAAAACCAATTACTTAATGGCTTAATACAAGTATAACAGATTTATTTTCTCTCCAAACTAGATTACTTGGTATTGCCATTTTAATGAAACTTTTTAAAAGAAATGATCAAGGATATGATTTCTTTATTTCTATTCTGCATTTCCATTTATTTACTTTTTAACATGGCTCATTACATTGACAACTTTTTAAAGAACTAAAGTGCTGTGGATGGCTAGAGGCATCAGCATATGACTTGGAAATATTATGAGGGATCCTGAACCTTGGCTGTGCTTTATTGATTTAGTCACAAGGCACTGAAGCACATAGTACCCTTTTGTACTATAGGAAGTTGAAAAGCTTTTCCTGTGCAGTTAAGGTTGCAACTTTTACCCCAATCAATATTTAGTTAGCAGCTCACAGAAACGGTGGTAAACTTCGTCCTACACCAGTATTTTAGGTAATAAAATATTAAATCATTTCTTGAAATATAACAAGATTCTATTTCAGATTTAATGTGACAAGATAGTATTTTATACTGTTTTATTAGCAGTATAACAAATGGTGAGTAATAAATTCAGATACAGTGGCAGACACACTCAGGCTGTCAGAAGTACTAGGGTGGGTTTGTCTAGCTATTAGAGCATAAAACCAATAGGGAGAATACACGGAGAAATTCTTTTTGTTCTTGACAGCAAATGGAAAATATTTTAGGGTATTATTTCGTAGTTATTTTCTGTGTGGTATTATTACTACTCATATTAATCACATACTCCAGGATATTCAATTATGGCATAAAATACATATAAATGATTTTCAGTTTCTATAGAAATTGGATATTTTCTAATATTCTCATTTGCCATTATTTAACTATAGATGCTTTAGAGAGAAAGACATCTTATTATACATCATATTTTTCATGGTACCTAGGAAAATGTTACCTATTTGTATTTATTGACAAGCAAATATTTGGCACGCAACTGTTACCTGAAAAAATGTGAAGCAGAGAACTTCTAAGAATGGTGGAATCACATCTGTATTAGGATTCTATAATTGCCACTCACTGGCTATGTGTGTTTGAGTTAGTTACTTAAAGCCTCTGGATTCTCAGTTCTCTCATCCATATAATGAGGCAAGATTTTTTGAATGTACACTTAAATACTAGCAGTATTTTCCACAAAGATGGTAAAATGGCCATGTTTAAATTCATTCTCTTTCAAGGCAACTTAAAATGAGAACAAATAAAATGAGAGAGTAAAAAAAGAAACTGTTACAAATCTTGTATTGTGCGTTGTTAGGTGCATCCTTAGCTAGTTAAAGGAAAGTGCACTGATATATGAAAACTACTGAAAAATGTACCAGAAAAAAAGATAATCACACACATTTTATACTCGTGTAGGCTGAACCTCAGAAGTAGTCACTTACCTTTAGGACAGATATTTGAATATTCTGGTATAGATAATTTAGATTAAAAATTCTTAGAGAAACTAGAGTAGTTGGTGCTGGTTATAGTAAAAGCTTTCTCCCCATCTGGCAATTGAATGCTACAGGATAATGACTCAATGTACAATACACACCAATGAAAACCTGCCACTTTTCAATAGTTAACCTTCTATTACTCATTTTTAAATATCTTATTAGTTTATGCAGTTAAACCAATATTTATACCCTCCCCCATTTATATGTTGAAATCCTAACTACCATTGTGATGGCATTAGGAGGTGAGATTTTGGGACTAGGTCATGAGGGTGGAGCTCTCATAAATGCAGTTAGTCCCCTTATAAAAGAGACCCCTTTGCAACATGGAAAAGGATGAGCTCTCACCTAAATCCAACATTGCTGGCACATGGACCTTGGACTTTCAAGCTCTGGAACTATGAAAAATTATTTTTTGTGGGTTATAAGCCACTTAGTCTGTGGTATTTTGTTATGGAGCCCAAACTGATTACACCTTTTTCTAGGAAGGCTGTAACTACCATAAACTGAGTTGGTTAAGACAGTAGAAATTAATTTTCTTCCACTTCTGGGAGGCAAAAATCTGAAATCAAAATACCAGCAGGTCTATCCTTTCTTCAAAGAAAGATTCAAGGAGAATCTTTCCTTGATTCTTGCAGCTTGTGGTAGTTTGGGGTGTTCAGGGACTTGTGGCTGCTAAACTCACATACCTACCTGCACATTTGCGTGAGTTATTCCTCCTCTGTATGCCTCAAATTTCCCTTTGCTTTTTCTTATTATAAGAACACCATTCACACTACTTGGAGGCCACCTGGATAATCCAGAAGGCTTATCTCAAAATCCTTAATTACATCTGCAGTGAAAGATGAATGAGAATAGAAATAAGATGACATAATACCCTTTTTTAAAGTTTTTAGGTTTAAATTCCAGTATAGTTAACGGTGTTATATAAATTTCAATGTACAATGTAGTTAATTCAACCATTCTAAACATTCCTGAGTGCTCATCATAAGTGTATTCTTATTCCCTATCACCCATTTTACCCATTTCCCCACATACCTCCACCCTGGTAGCCATAAGTTTATTCTCTGTAGTTAAGAGTTTGTGTTCTTGGTTTGTTCCTCTTTTTCTTTTGTTCAGTTGTTTTGTTTCTTAAACTCTATGAATAAAATCATATAGTATTTGTGACAGATTCAACTTAGCATAATATTCTCTAACTCCATCCCTGTTGTTGCAAATGGCAAGATTTTATTTATTTTATTTTTTATTTTTTTTATTTTTATTTATTTATTTTTTTAAACATTATAGTTTATTGTCAGGTTGGTTTCCATATAACACCCAGTGCTCTTCCCCACAAGTGACCTCCACTAAGACCATCACCCCCCTTTACCTTTCCCCCTTCCCCTTCCCCCC
>CM053572.1:64451342-64523770 GCA_028646485.1 Cryptoprocta ferox
ATATGGGGAGATGGGCGGGGATGAGATGCGTTCCCGCTGGTGGCCTCCCGGCCGGCTTGCGCCACCCTTTTCGCGGAGCCGCCGCTGCCGCTTTTCAAGGCTCCCGCTGCCGCTGCACCCAAGGAAGAACTCGCCGGCCAGATCGGACGGATTTCTCTCCTGGCGCTCGGCAGATATATATGGGGAGACAGGCGAGTTTTTCCTCCCTTAGAGATGGTTCTAGGTGCGTTTTCCGTCTCTCTTTGTCTTCCCCTGGTCTCTCCGGGGCACAGCGCGCTCTCCCTGTGTTGGGCTCGGGGGCTCCTTCCCCTGCACCACCGGGACCGCCCGTCCCCTAATTTCCCAGATCACAGTCACTCACTCAGGCATCTTTGAGGTTGTCTTCTTTCTGGCGTCTGTTTCTTCTTTCCCCCACTTGCAAATTCAAGTTTTATCCCTTCAGTCCCTCTCAGTTCAATCCATACGGGCGTGCTCGGATAACAGAGCTCCCTGCTCTTCCGCCATCTTGTCCTCCTCCCCAAGATTTTATTATTTTTAAAGGCTGAATAATATTCTTGTGTGTGTGCGCGTGTGAGCACGTGTTCATGAATTCATCTATGGATGGATACTTGGGCTGCCTCCATAATTTGGTTATTGTATATAGTGCTGCAGTAACATAGGGATGCACATATCCTTTCAAATTAGTGTTCTTATGTTCTTTCAGTAGTACTTAGTAGTGGGATTACTGTATAATAGAGTACTTCTATGTTAAAATTTTTGAGGAATCTCTATTCTCTTTTCCACGTTAGCCGCACCAGATTGCAGTCCCACCCAGAGTAGAAGAGGGCTCCTTTTTCTCCACTTCGTCACTAACACTAGCTCTTTTTTGTATTTTTGATTTTAGCCATTCTGACAGGTGTGAGGTGATAGGTCATTGTAGTTTAGATTTGTATTTCTCTGATAATGAGTGATGGATCATGTATCTGTTAGCCATGTGGATGTCTTCTTTGGAGAAATGTCTGTTCATGTCTTATGCCCATTTTTTTTATTGGATTATTTGTTTTTTGGTGTTGAGTTATATCAGTTCTTTATATATTTTGTATACTAACCCTTTCTTAGATATGGCTTTTTTAAATATCTTCTCCCATTCTATCGATTGTCTTTTAGTTTGGTTGATTCATTCACTTTATAGAAGCTTTTTATTTTAATGTAATCCCAAGAGTTTATTTTAGCTTCTATTTCCCTTGCCTCAGGAGATATATCTCGAAAAATGTTGCTATGGCCAACATCAGAGAAATTACTGCCAGTACTCTCTTCAAAGATTTTTATGGTTTCTTATATCACAGTTAGGTCCTTAATCCATTTTAAGTTTATTTGGTGTATGGTATAAGAAAATGGTCCAGTTTTATTCTTTTGTATGTACCTGTTGAGTTTTCCTGACACCATTTGTTGAAGAATGTTTTTTTCCTATTTCATATTTTTGCTTCTCTTGTCAAAGATAAATTGACCATAAATTTGTGGGTTTGTTTCTGGGATTTCTATCTTATTCTATTGATATATGTGTCTATAACCATACTGTTTTAATTACTATAGCTTTGTAGTATAACTTGAAATCTGGAATTGTGGTATCTCCAGTTTTGTATTTCCTTTTCAAGATTGTTTTTGGCTATTCGGGGATTTACTTTTAGGATTATTAGTTCTAGTTTTGTGAAAAGTGTATTTTTTATTTTGAAAGAGGTTGCATTAAATGTGTAGATTGCTTTGAGTAGTATGGACATTTTAACAATATTGTTCTTCTTAGAATCTATGAGCATGGAATATCTTTTCATGTGTCTGTGTCATCTTCAATTTCTTTCATCAGTATTTTATAGTTTTCTGAGTACAGATCTTTTGCCTCTTTGGTTAAGTTTATTCCTAGGTGTTTTATTCTTTTTGATGCAATTGTAAATAGGATTTCTTTCTTTTCTTTTCTTTTCTTTTTGTTAATGTTTATTTGTTTTTGAGAGATCACAAGTTGGAGAGGGACACACACACACAGAGGGGGATGGGTAGACACAGAATCCCAAGCAGGCTCTAGGCTCTGAGCTGTCAGTACAGAGTCTGACATGGAGCTTGAACCCATGAACTGGGAGATAATGACCTGAGCAGAAGTCGAACACTCAACCAACTGACCCACCCAGGCGCCCCTGAGATTGCTTTCTTAGTATCTTTTTCTATTGTTTTGCTTTTAGTGTATAGAAATGCAGCAGATTTTTGTATATTGATTTTGTATCCTATGATCTTACTGAATTCATTTATGAGTTCTTGTAGTTTGTGTGTGTGTGTGTGTGTGGAATATTTAGGGTTTTCCATATATAGCATTATATTATCTACAAATAGTGAAAGTTTTACTTCTTCCTTACCAATCTGATATTTCTTTTGTTGTCTGGTTACTGAGCTAGGACTTCCAGCACTATTGATTAAAAGTGGTGAGAATGGATCTCCTTGTATTTTCCTGATCTTAGGGAGAAAGCTGTGGATTCTTCATATATGGCCTTATTATGTTGAGGTATATTCTCTCTAAACCTGCTTTGTGGAGGGTTTTTATCATCAATGGATGTTGTACTTTGTCAAATGGTTTTTCTGCATCTATTGAAATAATCATATGGTCTTTAGGCTTCTCTTCTGGGTGTGTGTAACATTTATTGATTTGCCAAATACTGAACCACTCTTCATCCTGGGACCAAATCCTACTTGATTGTGGTGAATGATATTTTAAAATCTATCGTTGGATTCAGTTTGCTAATATTTTGTTGAAATATCTATGTTCACCCGAGATAAAGGCTGCAGTTCTCTATTTTTGTAGTGTTTTTTTCTGGTTTTGTTATCAGGGTAATACAGGCCTTGTAGAATGAGTTTGGAAGATTTCCTTCCTTTTCTGTTTTTTTAGAATAGTTTAAGAAGAATAGATCTTATCTCTTCTTTAAATGTTTGATAGAGTTTGCCTGTGAAGCTGTCTGGTCCTAGACTTTTGTTTGTTGGGAATGTTTTGATTAGCGATTAAATTTCATGCTGTTATCAGTCTGCTCACATTTTCTATTTCTTCCCGATTGAATTTTGAGAGATTTTCTGTTTCTAGGAATGTATCCATTTCTTATAGATTGTCCAGTTTGTTGGCATATAATTTTGCATAATACTCTCTTAAAAGCGTTTGCATTTCTATGATGTGGGTTATTTGTACTCTTTCATTTCTGACTTTGAGTCCTCTCTCTCCTTTTTTTGATGAGTTTGGTTTATTATTTCCTTTGTTGTGCCTGTTTGGTGTTTCATTTGTTCTTTTACTAGCTCCTTTATGTGTAAGGTTTAGGTTTGTTTATTTGAAATTTTTCTTGTACTTGCGATAGCCTGTATTGCTACAGACCTCCCTCTAGAACAGCTTTTGCTGTATCCCAAAGGTTTTGGACCATTGTGTTTTCATTTTAATTTGTTTCCATATGACTTTTGATTTGTTCTTTGATATTTTGGTTGAGCTAGCCATGGTTGAGTAGCATGTTGTTTAACATCCATGTATTTGTAGTCTTTCCCAATTTTTTCTTGTGGTTGATTTCTAGCTGGATAGCCTTGTGATCAAAAAAGATGCATGGAATGACTTTGATCTTTTTTGAATTTGTTGAGGCTTGTTTTCTAGCCTAATATATGATCTCCTTTGGAGAATGTTTTATGTGCTCTTGAAAAAATGTATATTCTCTTTTAAGATGGAATGTTCTGAATATATCTGTTTTAATCTGGTCTTATGTGTCACTCAAAGTGTCTGTTTCCTTTTTGATTTTCTGTTTGGATGATCTACCCATTGAAGTAAGTGGAATGTTAAAGTCCCATACTGTTATTTATTACTATCGATTGGTTCCTTTGTATTTATTACTAACTGCTTCAAGTATTTGGGTGTTCCCATGTTGTGTGCAGAAATATTTGTAATTTTTATATTTTCTTGTTGGATTGTCCCTTGAATGATTATATGGTGTTCTCCTTTGTCTCTAATTACAGTCTTTGTTTTAAAATCTATTTTGTCTGATATAAGTATTGCTACCCTGGCTTTCTTTTCACTGAAAATTGCATAATAAATGTATCTCCATACCTTCACTTTCAATCTGCTTGTGTCCTTAGGTCTGAAATGGGTCTCTTGTTGGCAGCATACAATGGGTCTTTTATCCATTTTTGCTCTGTTTCTTCTCTTGCTCTCTTTTCTCTCTCTTTATGTCCTTGTCTACATAGAAATTGATAAAGACTGGATGAAGCTATTACTAGATTAATAAGTAAATTAAGCTAGATTTAAGAATCAATATACATATATCAAATATGTATTATAAATAAAAAATAGCAAATAAAATAGGATTTTTGAGGGGGGAATAATTTTAAGAAAATAAAGAAGATTTAAATACATAAAGAGGGGAGCCTGACAGCTCCATCACTAGAGCATACAACTCTTGATTTTGGGGTTGTGAGTTCAAGTCCCATGTTGAGCATAGAACTTACTTAAAAAATTGGATGGATGGATGGAAAGATATACCATGCTCTTAGAATCAAAGACAAAATGCTGTTAAGATCTTTATAGGACAATTTTTCCCACATTGATCGATAAATTTAATACATCCTCAGTCAAAAACTCATCTAACTCTTAAAAGTGAAAATTGATACATTGTTCTAAACTCTGTTTACTTTCTTAAAATTCACCTTTATAGGGACATTGTATAACAAAATATAATTAAAAAGAAGAATGTAGGAGGATTTATATAAGACTTTAAGATTAAGATTACTGAAAAGTTGGATTTAAGAAAATAGGCACTATTTTAAGAAAATAAAATATTTCATGAAAACAATACAATTCAATAAATAGAAGAACACATATATGTTGATTCATTTTAAATACAATGTCAAATAATTCTATGGAACAAATATTTTCAATAAATAGTGCTGGAACAACTGGATATCCATTTGGGTGGGAAAATAAGCCTTGATATTCATTTACATATGTACAAAATTAAATTTGAAATGAATCATAGACTTAAATATAAGTATTACACTGTAAAGTTCCCAGAAAAAATGTAAGTGAAAAGATTTATCAGACTGGTCACAGAAAGCTACTATAAAAGAAAAATGTTAAGTTAAACTTTATTAAAATCAAAATCAGATCCTCAAAAAGCATTATTAATGAAATAAGGTGATATAAACACAAACTGGGATAAAATCTTGTCAAAATACATATTTAACAAAAGTCTCATATCCAGAATACATAGAGTCCCTCTAAACTCCTCAATAAAAGACAAACAACATAATAAAAATTATACAAATTATTTGAAAACAAACTTTGCAAAAAAATGCATGTGCATAATGTATGATGCATGTTAAAACATCTGTTATAAGAGTGTGGATATGTCACATGGGTGAAAATAACTCGATACAGAAGAATAATCTCACTGATGTAAACCCTGTACAGCTGGTGAGAATGAGTTACCTTTACCGGTTTGAAAGTAAGATGATATCTCTGCCACATCTCTTTGAGGGAGAATTCCAAGACCTTATTATTCTGAAGGACAAGACTCTTTCCAGCAAAAATCTATTGTGAGTCTATATATAGCAACTATTTTGTACATGCTTTGTATTCAGAGTCTGTAGCTTACTGGGCCATGTGGTCCTTTCAAAACATTTAATTATACATGACTGGATATTAGAAAGATGTCATTTTCTGGCTGAAGCCAGGCCTTTATCATGTGGCCTAGGTTCAGTTAACTGGCTTGTTTCCCCTGAATTTTGAAACTCCAAGTAGTGAATAAAAGATACAAGAACAGAAGCTCTTCTAGGTGGTAGTGGTATAGAGAGGAGTGCAGCTTATCAACAGTGTGTTAATGGCAGTAGCTTTACCAACATCATTTTTAATGTACTTCATATGTTGATTCTTGGCTTTCCTTTTCTTACCTTATTTCCCCTATTTCTCAAACCTGGTTCTCCAGTTTTTCTTATAATCCAGTCTGGTATGCCTTAGTGTTTTAACAATCGCTTTTTTCTGCTTAAGTTACCCAAAGCCAGTTTCTGCTTTTTACAATCAAGATTGCAAGGTTGTTATTACCACCTGATGGTACACTTATACAAATCTCAGTACAGCTGAGCATATAAGTTTCAAGAAATACTCTGAATGGAC
Organism: Cryptoprocta ferox; assembly: GCA_028646485.1. Classification (NCBI taxonomy): domain Eukaryota; kingdom Metazoa; phylum Chordata; class Mammalia; order Carnivora; family Eupleridae; genus Cryptoprocta; species Cryptoprocta ferox. Next base: position 64,457,497 of record CM053572.1, read on the forward strand.
ATGGGTAGTTCTCAAATCTCTATCCATAGAAATTTTTAAGTGGTTGTTTGCCTATAACTGCAGTTAGATAATCTAATTGCTATAAGGGTGCTTCTCCCTGTGTTTGCTGTGTGCCATCTGCATGAGAATCAAGGGGTTCTGGGTGCAGGGGGAAGAGTGTGGTACTCATTGTGCATGCCTTCTCCTGGATCCCTCAACAGGTTTACTGAATCAGAATTTTTAACAAGTTCCCAGATGCATGTCAAAAATTGGGTTCTACTGCAGTACACAGCAAAACCTTGGTTTTTGAGCATAATTCGTTCTGGAAACATGCTTGTAATCCAAAGCACTTGTATATCAAAGCAAATTTCCCATAAGAAATAATGGAAACTCAGATGATCTGTTCCACAACCCAAATATATTCATATAAAAATGATTACAATACTGTAATATAATACAAAATAATAAAGAAAATACAAAATATAAAGAAAAATAAACAAGTTAACCTGCACTTATCTTTTGAAAATCTTCATGGCTGGTGTGAGAGAGACAAAGAGGAGGGCTATTGTATAGGATGACTTTCACTATCAATAAATGGAATCACTGCTATCTCTTGGCTCAATGGAATCTTTTCCTGCATGGGGGCCATTGTATACACTTGCACGGATGTTGACTATAGTACGATATTAATAAAACTTTGTCATATACTGTATTTAATGTAACTGGCAATAAGGCAGCAGAGGAGAGGGTCTATATCTGCAGGCAGCCTAACTTAGAAGGAAGCAAAGCATTCCTAAGCTTCCTCTTGTATGGAAAAGCAAAGGACTGTCCATAGGTGCTTTGAAGTTACAAAAAATACACTAACGCCAATTGTGAGCACCTTTCAACCTTCTGAAAAATCACTAATTCCTACCAAACACCATGGCCTGAGGCTGAGCATCCAAGCATGGGTGACAATCACCCACAATCTCAGAGAGAGAGAGAGAGAGAGAGAGAGCACGCGCGCGCACGAGCGAGAGCGAGCAAGCTATTGGCTCAGTTGTGATCAGGTGACATTCGATGTCATGTACTACTCATATTGTAAGACATTACTCATTTATCAAGTTAAATTTTATTTGAAGTGTTTGCTTATCTTGTGGAACACTTGCAGAACCAGTTACTCATAATCCAAGGTTTTACTGTATATGAATTTATTAACTTGAATTTCAAAGTGAATTGTTTCTCATAACTTTATTAGATTCTTAGTACAGATAGGAATAGGAACCTTTTTAATTTTTGAAAACTTGTTCTTTAATCTGCCCAGAAAATGTGCTATTTGAGTGACCCAATATATCTCAGTTGCTGTATACTAATATTTGTGAAACAAATAATACAATTTAAAGTCTTTAAAACAAGGCACTGTGATCTAGTTAAGGATTCGGAGATACGGAGAGTGGACTAAGGGTTGCCTGAATCGCTGTCTTAATGAGTGGGTTTCTGCAGAGGAAGGCTGACCAGCTTTTTCCATCTCCACTGAAGTTAGTCATAATAAATACAAGTGGACTGTTCTTAAACTAGATGTTAGAAGCTAGGGTAAGGTGGGTAGAGGACAGAGGAAATGGCTTACTCAAATAGCTTTAAATGTGGGAAAGAATACTAAGATGAATTCTGAAGTACATTTCTGACTAAAGAACAATAGAGATGGCTTACATTTTCTCCTGGGTTTCCTTTAAGCCCTTGGAGTCCAGAATGCAGGATCTAAGAGGAACATCCAACTTCTTAGCAGCCAAAGAAACTATATTAAGGAGCACATTTACGCCTAAATTGTTACTGAATTTAAAGGAAGCTGATGAATGGCTGGCAAAAGGAGGCTGTCTCATGATGTTCTGAAAGCAAAACCAGTTAAGAGGGTCAGCAGATCTCTAATTATAATGGAGCAGTTAACACCACTATAATTAAAGCTGCATCAGCATTTCCATTGCAAACTAATGTTTTTCATGGGTTGAAACTCAGCTGTAAAGATTCAATCTTGGCTGAAAGTTGGCAAATAGGACTCAGGAACTCAGCAGGGAAGGGGACAAAGAAGGGAGAGTTTAAAAAATTTATTTGCTGAACTGTCAAACACAAAATACAGCCATTAGGATCTGTTGAGGAAATAATAAATAATACATTCCCTCAAAATTAGTATGCATAGCAAACCCTGGGTGCCATAGCCATGGTGAAAAAAAAGCATTTAAGTGATACAGATCTGAAAACAAACAAACAAAAAACAACTTGAACTGAAGGATGAGTTTTTAATCCTGTGAGTCGTGTCTATTTTACAGAAAATATTTAGATGTTGCTAAAAACATATTTAGTGCTCTTAAATATTTATTTGCCCAAGAAATTTAGATGCCTCCAATGAAGCTGCAAAATGTACACCAGCACAGTGGGGTTAGTTACAAAGGATGTTATATCACTTTTTTCCTCCGATTCCTTTGATAGATAACTTTAATCTCAATTCCCTCATTTCTGTGAATGTTAGCACTTTTTTTTACACATGATTTTCTGTATATTTCTTAATAATACACTGATTTACTGTGATAGGCAATCTTTATTTTATACATACTCCAATTTTGTACTTAAAAGGTGCAGTTAATACTTGTTGAAAGAAAATCCTAAGACATTGAGGACCTACTATGCACCAGACACATGTCTAGGGGCTTGTTTTCAACTTTATAATGATTCAACTTTGAATTATTTTTTAAAATTGTTTTTAATGTTTATTTATTTTTGAGAGTAAGAGAGAGCATAAGCAGGGGAGGGGCAGAGAGACGGGGAGACACAGAATCTGAAGCAGGCTCCAGGCTCTGAGCTGTCAGCACAGAGTCCAGTGCAGGGTTCGAACTCACAACTGCAAGATCATGACCTGAGCCGAAATCAGATGCTCAAGTGGCTGAGCCACCCAGGTGCCCAAACTCTGAATTATTATTTATTTATTTACTTATTTACTTATTTACTTATTTACTTTTGAGAGAGAGAGAGATAGAATGCAAGCAGGGGAAGGGCAGAGAGAGAGGGAGAGAGAGAATCCCAAGCAGGTTCTACACTGTCAGCACAGAGCCCAATGTGGGACTTGAACTCATAAACTGTGAGATCATGACGTAAGCTGAAATCAAGAGTTGGATGCTTATTTTTGAATACTATTTTTACATTAAAATATTAATTTATATTTTTATTTTAATTTATAGTACTTTGTATTATTACTTTTTATTTTGCACAGTAGGAGCTGAAAGCTCTTTGTTTTTAGAGTATAGTAACACTACTATACACGTAAGGTCCAGTTTTCTCATTCTTGTCTAATCTATCACTTTATTATGATCAAGATTATAAAGCCTAGTAAGAAAATCTCAATTGAAAAGCTGTTTCAGATAACTCTGATATCAAGAAAAATAAACATTTAATATATATGGACAAGTATCTAGAAGGATAATTACCAAACTGATAAATGTGATTAGTGACAGGAGACAAGTATGTGAGAGCCCAGATTAAGGATGATATGACTTGGGGCACCTGGGTGGCTCAGTTGGTTGAGATCCGACTTTGGCTCAGGTCATGATCTCACGGTTTGTGGGTTCAAGCCCCGCTTTGGGCTCTGTGCTGACAGCTCAGAGCCTGGAGTCTCCTTTGGATTCTGTCTCTCCCTCTCTCTCTGCCCCTCCCCCACTTGTTCTCGGTCTCTCTGTCTCTGAAAAATAAATAAATGTAAAAAAAAATGTTTAAAAAGGATTATATGACTTTAAACTTAACTGTTACATTTTGAATTTCTATGGAGAAACACATTTTTGTACTCTTATGTTTTTCAGTAAATTTAAACAATAAAGGAAAGAAAAACATATTCTAGCAAATCTGGCAATTAAATAAATGAATGGAAGATATTAAGTTCAGTTGTACACATGAGAATAATATCTCCTTTCTACTGAACCTGCATTTATGGTTCAAATGACTGTTAAATATATGTTAACTCAGTATGAATATGAAAACCTATTACAGAATAAAAACAGTGTATTGATATAGTAAAAATGTTCCACAAAGTAACCCAAAAATATTTTGTATTTTGCTTGGACCCTTCCAATAAACTTCCTGGTAGGTGGGTGGTTAATTGCAATTAAGAAATTGCAATTAAGAGAAAAGGTTGTAGTAGATAATGGATTAGACACATCTTGTGGTTCTTTTCTAATCCACCAAACCCCTCACATGTGTTGCAAACTGTGTTTGAGTCAGCTCCATTTCTCAGGCAGTTATTCCATTAACAAACTCTTTGGGATGCTGACCTAAGTAGCTGCTCTCACTGCCTATAAGCTACCAGCAGGAAGAAAGTGGCGGTTATTACAAGTCAGATAAGAAAAAGTAAAAAGTAGATTTCAGAGGATGTGGACATAGGCAGGGGGTCTTTGAAGTAGGTCCAAACCTGGTTGGCCTGAATTGAGCAGCTATTACTCTACAAAACCTTTCTGAGAGAGAAAAGTTCACATTCATATTCTAGTTTAGACAGAGTAGTCAAGAATTTAGCCAAACAATATGCAGAAAATCAAGAACAAGAATTTGAAAACCTCAAAGAAACCATGGTGGAAGGCGGGGGGGGAATGTATATTAAAACCTCAAAGTAAAATCTAATCACGTCAGACTTGTTGAAGCTCCTGACTCCTCATTCACTGAGTCAGTTCTCCAGTTGATGAGTGTATTGAGCACCTATTCTATGTCCCTTTTGTTCCTGCCTTGAGGATATAAAAATAAATGAGCCATGATGTAATTTTCCTATTTATGATCATTTAAAACCCATTTTCTCACTTTAGATCACAACTTCCTGCTGAAAGCTAGTTTGCTATAGGGCTGATCAAAGTTGAAAGTTGTTTTAAGATTATTATCTTCTCTTTTTAGTGCTTTCTCTTACTTTGAATATTTTTTTCCTTCTTCAAATACTCAGTTTCTAATTCCATAAAAGTTTCATGTCAATATGTACACAAATCATGTTCTCCTAGGATAGAGTCAACCTATTAAAGGGTAAACAAACCAGTTTATATGGAGGGAATCAACATTAAAGACAAACAAAAAAGGAATAGATTAAAATGGAATTGACTTAGGTAGAAAATAAAATGGAAAGGGTTTCTAGTGGTATAGATTAGCATATATTTTATGTATATAATATATATGTATTCAGTTTTTATATATATTTATGCCTAAAGACTATTCCTTATGGTTATTTATATTTTATTTCTAATTGTTTCTAAAATTTTATTTACATCATTAGTAGATGATAGGAAGGCATGATGATTATTTTTATTTTTAACAAATACTAAGAAGGTACTGCCCATTTTTACCCATGCATAAGGTCATGGTCTCATAGCTTTTATCAGAAATAGCCCAGTAATTTCTATGAGACTTTCCTTTTCTCAGGTGGGTAAAAGTAGGCATATTTTCTGAGTATTTTTGAGTGGGGAAGAACCTTTAGAGTGTCTTATAAGATTGCCTGGTTCTTCTGTATTCCCAGGGTTTTTGATTAAGCTTTGATTATGTCAAGACATTTCAAACACTGATAAAGGAAGGACCATGAGATATTTTTTATTTTGCAGGAGAGTAGGATGATGGAGTTCTGTAGAAATATGAGTGAAATTAATATATTTCAGTGATCTTTTGATTACAAAAACCAAAAAACTAGCTTAAAGTAAAAATGGGACATCTTGGCTTACCAAACTAAATAGCAGAATGTAAAGCTAGATTTAGGTCCCTGCTGGGTCCATTAGCTCAAACTACCTCATCAGTGCATAGTGACTTATTCTGCATAAGTTACTATGTTTTCTTCTATTGTGATTTTATTCCTAGGTGTGGCTTCTAAGAAAATAAGTATCCACAGTTGAAGACTGATAGATTTTCAGTTTAACAATCTCTGAAAAAGAGTATTCTTTCCTAGTAGTTACAGCAAAATCCAGTATACTTGACTACTTCTAACTGGACTTATTGGATTATATTTAAAAACCTGAGCAAATCACCATGTCCAAGAGGATGCAGTGCCTACATATAACAAACTCAGACATAGAATGAGGTAGAGGAAAAATCTGGATTATTCAAAGAAAACTAAGATTTCTGCCTCTGGGAAGATGGAGTAGATGTACTTTTCCTTATTCCTCATACAAAGTACAACTAAAAACCTTGGATATAATATATAAAATGAACACAAGAAGACTGAAAGATGGAGAGAAGAAGGCAGATCAAGTAAGGATTCCAAGGGAAAACAAAGTGGTGAATTCCCTGGGTTTTCTTTTAACCTAATGTATCCCAGACTGTAGAGCTGGCTACCTGGCAAAAGCAATGGGTACATAGGAAAAACTTCCTAAGAAAATCCAGTCTTTCTAGTCAAAGGAATACTAAAAGGGCAGTCTAGCAAGACAGAAAACTTTGGCCTAATAGGTCTATATCAGCCAAATCACACATACACATGTAAAGAAGAAGAAAAACAGCTGAGGCTGCATACCCACTCTTCCAGCAAAAGTGAAGTAGAGAGCCGGAATGTAGAACCAAAAAGTAGTAACAGCCACCACTCATGGTATCGAGAGATCAGTGACAATTTTTATAACCTAAAGCTTGGGGAAGAACTTTAGACATGACACCAAAATAATCTCTGCAAGAAAAAAAATAAATTGGACTTCATCAAAATTATAATCTTTTGTTTTGGGAAAGACCATGTTGAGAGGATGAAAAGATAAACCATAGACTTGGAGAAACTATAAGCCATCTATCTGACAAAGGGCTCCTACAGAAAGTATTTAAAGAGACCTTAAAACTCAACATGAATAAATAATCTAGTTACAAAATGGGCAAAATATATGAAGAGATACTTCACTGAAGAGAATATAGGCATGGGAAATAAACACATATTAAGATATTCAACACCACTAGCCATTACGGAAATGCAAATGAAGGCTATGATGAGATAGCGTTATACACTTTAAGATAGGTAAAATAAAAACTAGGCCTAATACCAAATGCTGGGAAGAATACACAGAAAGTGGATCTCTTGTACATTGCTGATGGGAATGTACAATCGTAGAGATGATCTGGAATACAGTCTGGCAGTTTCTTAAAAACTAAACACAAATTTACCACACGAACAAGCAATTGCATTCTTCCTCATTTCCCCAAGGAAATGGAAACTTAATCTTTGTAAGTACCTGTATAGGATTGTTCCCAGCACTTTGTTTTAATTGTTCAAACCTGGAAACAAAGTAATTTTCGCTTAAAAGCTGAATGGCTAAACGAACTACAGTATACATACTATGAAATACTACTCAGTAATAAAAACGAATACAGAATGATGTGTGCAACAACTTGGAGAGATCTCAGTGACATTATGCTGAGTGAAAAGTCCAGTCTCAGAAGAACACGTGTTATATGATCCCATGTAAGCTGTACTCTATAAATGATAAAAGCTTTGGAGATAGAAAATAGATGAGTAGTTGCTAGGGATTAGGGCTGGTTGGGGAAGGGGAGTGGGTGTGAATGCAAAGGGTTGGCAAGAGAGAGATCTTGGTGGTTATGGAATAGTCTTATATCTTGATTGTAGTAGTAGCTGGGTAAACTTACACATGTGATACAGTGACAGAGAGCTATACACACATTGTACCAATCTTAAATTCCTGCTTTGGATATTGCACTGTAATTACATAGGATGTAACCATTGGAAGAAAGGGGGCATAGAGAACACGGGACCCCTCTGAGCTATCTTTGCAACTTTTTATAAACTATAAGTATTTCAAAGTATGTAAAAACTTTATAAAAGAAAAAAAACCCTGAAAGTCTGGTGAGGCTGTTTTTAGAAGAAGGTAAATTAGTTGGGGAAAACAAACATATATCTTCCACAGGGCAAAGACAAATTATTTAACACTTAGTTTCTACCTATGTTCAACTTCAAAGGAAATGATGCAGCTTCATAAGATTAACAGTTTTTTAATTTCTTTTCCTTTTTTTCCCTCACACTAAAAGACCAAATCCTCACTTCAGTTATGGTATTATGATTATTGCTGTTATTATTATTATTATTATTTTAGATTATCAACTTTCCTCTATAAAGTCAAACTTGAAAACGAGAGGAAATGCTGTTTGGAAATCCCTGAACGTATTCTCCTGTTATAACCAATGCTAATTCGTCCTTTCCAATCTACAGTAACATGCCTACTATTTCTCTTATGTTGTTTCCATCCAAATGAAGTGTGTTGGTGGCAGTTACTAAATAATTATTTAACTTTGTGAAATATGTCATAACCCAATTTATAATGTTTTGAGAATAAAGTGCTATTTCTGTGCATGTAAGAGTTAGTGAAAGCAAGAGAGGATTATACTATTTACCAAATGATTAACGAATTTTGGTGAATTGGAATTTTCAAGAAGAAAAGTTTTAAATCAGAATTGATAGGCTTTTGGAAAAGTATGTTTTGCCAACTATATTCAGAAATCAATAATAAACATTAAAAAGTAGTATGCATTTATTTATAAGTTACTGTTTTCATCATCTAAACATAGCCTATATGTAGAATTTTCTTGAACAAGCAATCTTACTGAATTGGTGCTCTGAACAGTTCATAATGAAATTATTTTTTAATGATTATATTTGAGAGAGAGAGAGAGAGCGGGAGGGAGGGAGGGAAAGACAGAGAACAGAGAGAGGGAGAGACCCAGAATTGGAAACAGGCTACAGGCTCTGAACTTCAGCACAGAGCCCAACGTGGGGCTGAAACTCACAACTCGTGAGATCATGACCTGAGCCAAAGTTGGACACTTAACCAACTGAGCCACCCAGATGCCTCATAATGCAATTATTTTTAAAGTTAGTTTATAGGCATTCCTAACTACCTAAGTAATTATCTAATGAAAAGTAGATTAAGGAACTTAAAAAATTATTCAAAACGATTTAGTAAAATTTCAGATACATTTAGAAACATTTTATACCAATATGTTCACTTCTTACACTACTCAAGGTTACACATAGCTTTAGTTCTTATTTTATCATTCACAGATATCACTACTGAATGCCAGATCTCCGTATTGTCAGAGTTCATGATTAAATGATGAAACATTCTCTTCCAAGTGGGCTGATTTTCTACCTGATAGTGGCTCTGGGAGTAAGGCACTAGAAATGGGTATCTATTAAGTTTTATTGACTATTCATAAAAGCTTATAATAACCACCTGGATCCTGTAAACTGCACGGTGGGTGTTCAACTATATTTACCATCAATTCTGTAAACAATATGTATACTTTCATTTCAGGTTAACTAGCAAAAATCATTACCCCAAAATTGTATAATCTTAGTGTTCCAAGCCACAGTTAGAAAAAGGCACAGGAAACCAAGGAAATAGTGTACACTTACTTTTGGATCTTTCAAAATGCATGGCATTGTTTTGGAAGTGCAGACATTTGAAAGGTATTATTCATTTCCATTTTTCCTTTGACATTAACGAGGAGTTTCAGCCTTCCATAGAAGCCATCTTAATAGAATGGATGAGTATAGAATAATATTTCTTTTTAATTTCAGATGTTTATGTAAGATTTGCTGTATTACAAGTGTCAAAAGATAAGAATATGGTTAAAATAAAATTTTCAAAATGGAAAAATCATGATTTTCATCTAATATTAATTAAACATGTATGAAATATTTTATTTAACTCTTTCATTGAGTGAATCAGTAACATGTTACAAACTGTTAGAATGAGAATGTGAATTATGTTTATTGCTACGGGACAGTTTTTATGTGCAATGTCATGACAGAAATCCGTTGTATTATAAGTTTTCTGCAATTCAATTTTTATACTATATATCAAACACAATTAAAAATGCACATGTTTATAGGATCAGATAATTTCCAGAAACTCCACTAGTCAATGCAATAATTTCTTTTTTTTCTTTTATAGTTTATTGTCAAGCTAGTTTCCATGTAACACCCAGTGCTCATCCTGACAAGTGCCTCCTCCATGCCCATCACCCCCCTTCCCCGCTCCCCCACCCCCATCAACCCTCAGTTTGTTCTCAGTATTGAAGAGTCTCTCATGGTTTGCCTCCCTCCCTCTCCCCAACTATTTTTCCCCCTTCCCCTCTCCAATGGTCCTTTGCTAAGTTTCTCCTGTTACACTTATGAGTGAAAACATATGGTATCTGTCCTCTGCCTGACTCACTTCACTTAGCATGACAGCCTCAAGTTCCATCCACATTGCCATAAATGGCCAGATTTTATTCTTTCTCATTGCCATTGTATATATAAACCACATCTTCTGGATCCTTTCATCAGTTGGTGGACATTTAGGCTCTTTCCATGATTTGGCTATTGTTGAAATTGCCGCTATGAACATTGGGGTCCATGTGCCCCTATGCATCAGCACTTCTGTATCCCTTGGGTAAATCCCCAGCAGTGCTATTGCTGGGTTATAGGGGAGTTCTACTGATATTTTTTTGAGGAACCTCCACACTGTTTTCCAGAGTGGCCGCACCAGTTTACATTCCCACCAACAGTGTAGGAGAGTACCCGTTTCTCCACATCCTTGCCAGCATCTATAGTCTCCTGATTTGTTCATTTTAGCCACTCTGACCGGCGTGAGGTGGTATCTCAGTGTGGTTTTGATTTCTATTTCCCTGATAATGAGTGACGCTGAGCATCGTTTCATGTGTCTGTTGACCATCTGGATGTCCTCTTTGGAGAAGTGTCTCTTCATGTCTTCTGCCCATCTCTTCATTGGATTGTCTGTTTTCTAAATGTGGAGTTTGGTGAGTTCCTTGTAGATTTTGGATACTAGCCCTTTATCCGATATGTCATTTGCAACTATCTTTTCCCATTCTGTCGGTTGCCTATTAGTTTTCTTAATTGTTTCCTTTGCAGTGCAGAAGCTTTCTATCTTGATGAGGTCCCAATAGTTCATTTTTGCTCTTGATTCCCTTGCCTTTGGGGATGTGTCCAGTAGGAAATTGCTGCGGTTGAGGTCAAGAAGGCTATTTCCTTCTTTCTCCTCTAGGGTTTTGATGGTTTCCTGTTTCACATTGAGGTCCTCCATCCATTTTGAATTTATTTTTGTGTATGGTGTAAGAGAGTGGTCTAGTTTCATTCTTCTGCATGTTGCTGTCCACTTCTCCCAGCACCACCTGTTAAAGAGGTTGTCTTTTTTTCATTGGATACTTTTTCCTGCTTTGTCAAAGATTAATTAGCCATACATTTGTGGGTCCAATTCTGGGCTCTCTATTCTATTCCATTGGTGTATGTGTCTGTTTTTGTGCCAGTACCATACTTTCTTGATGATGACAGCTTTGTAGTAGAGGCTAATGTCTGGGATTGTGATGCCTCCTATTTTGGTTTTTTTCTTCAATATTACTTTGGCTATTTGGGGTCTTTTGTGGTTCTATACAAATTTTAGGATTGTTTGTTCTAGCTTTGAGAAGACTGCTGGTGCAATTTTGATTGGGATCGCATTGAATGTGTAGATTACTTTGGATAATAATGGCATTTTAACGATGTTTATTCTTCCGATCCATGAGCATGGAATGTTTTACCATTTCTTTGTGTCTTCTTCAATTTCCTTCATAAATTTTCTATAGTTTTCATCATACAGATCTTTTACATCTTTGGTTAGGTTTATTCCTAGGTATTTTATGTTTTTTTTGTGCAACTATGAATGGGCAGTTTCTTGATTTCTCTTTCTGTTGCTTCATTATTGGTGTATAAAAATGCAACCTATTTCTGTACGTTGATTTTGTACCCAGTGACGTTGCTGAATTCTTGGATCAGTTCTAGTAGGCTTCTGGTGGAGTCGGTCGAGTTTTCCATGTAGAGGAAATCATGTCATCTGCGAAAAGAGAAAGTTTGACTCATCTTTGCCGATTCTGATGCCTTTTATTTCCTTTTGTTGTCTGATTGCGGATGCTAGCACTTCCAGCACTATGTGAAACAACAGTGGTGAGAGTGGACATCCTGTCGTGTTCCTGATCTTAGGGGGAAAGCTCTCAGTTTTTCCCCATTGAGGATGATACTAGTCGTGGGCTTTTCATGACTGGTTTTTATGATGTTTAAGTAAGTTCCTTCTATCCTGACTTTCTCCAGGGTTTTTATTAAGAAAGAATGCTGTATTTTGTCAAATGTTTTTTCTGCATCTATTGACAGGATCATATGGTTTTTATCTTTTCTTTAGTTAATGTGATGTATCACATTGATGGATTTGTGAATATTGATCCAGCCCTGTACCCCAAGAATGAATCCCACTTGATCATGGTGAATAATTCTTTATATATGCTGTTGAATTCGATTTGCCTGTATCTCGTTGAGTATTTTTGCATCTGTATTGATCAAGGATATTGGCCTGTAGTTCTCTTTTTTTGTTGGGTCTCTGTCTGGTTTGGGAATCAACGTGATGCTGGCTTCATAGAATGAGTCCAGAAGTTTTCCTTCTATTTCTATTTTTTGGAATAGCTTGAGAAGAATGGGTATTAACTCTGCTTTAAATGTCTGGTTGAATTCCCCAAGGGTGGCCATCTGGCCCAGGGCTCTTACTCATTGGGAGATTTTTGATAACTGATTCAATTTCTTCACTGGTTGTGGGTCTGTTCAGGTTTTCTATCTCTTCCCATTTGAATTTTTGGAAGATGTGTTTAGGAACTTGTCCATTTCTTCTGGGTTGTCCAGTTTGTTTGAATTTTGGGAAGATGTGTTTAGGAATTTGTCCATTTCTTCTGGGTTGTCCAGTTTGAATATAATTTTTCATAGTAATCTCTGATGATTGCTTGTATTTCTGAGGGATTGGTTGTAGTAGATCCATCTTCATTTGTGATTTTGTCTATTTGGGTGCTCTCTCTTTTCTTTCTGAGGAGCCTGGCTAGAGGTTTATCAATTTTGTTTATTTTTTCAAAAAGCCAACTCTTGGTTTCATTAATCTGTTCAACTGTTTTTTTTTTTTTTTTGATTCTATATTGGTTATTTCTGCCCTCATCATTATTATTTCTCTTCTTCTGCTGTGTTTGATGTACTCTTGCTGTTCCCCTTCTAGTTCCTTTAGGAACGCTCTTAGATTTTGTATTTGTGCTTTTTCTAGTTTCTTGAAATAGGCCTGGATTGCAATATACTTTCCTCTTAGGACGGCCTTTGCTGCATCCCAAAGAGTTTGGATTGTTGTATTTTCATTTTCAGTTGTTTCCATGTATTTTTTAATTTCTTCTTTAATTGCCTGATTAGGTCTTTTGTTCTTTAGTAGGGTGGTCTTTAACCTCCATGTTTTTGGAGGTTTTCCAGACTTTTTCCTGTGATTGATTTCAACGTTCATAGCATTGTGATCTGAAAGTGTGCATGGTATGATCTCAATTTTTTTATATTTATGGTGGGCTGCTTTATGACCCAGTATGTGGTCTATCTTGGAGAATGTATCATGTGTACTCGAGAATAAAGTGAATTCCATAGCCTTAGGATGTAGAGATCTAAGTATATCTGTCAAATCCATCTGTTCCAATGGGTCATTCAGGTCCGTTGTTTCCTTAGTGATTTTCTGTCTAGTTGATCTATCCATTGCTGTAAGTGGAGTATTAAATTCCCCTGCAATTAGCACATTCTTATTAATAAGATTGTTTCTGTTTGTGCTTAACTGTTTTATGTATTTGGGTGTTCCCAATTTTGGCACGTAGATGTTTATAATTGTTAGCTCTTCCTGATGGATACTCCCTGTAATTATTATATAATACCTTTCTTCATCTCTTGTTACTGCCTTTACTTCAAAGTCCAGTTTGTCTGATACAGGTATGGCTACTCTGGCTTTCTTTTGACTTCCAGTCGCATGATAGGTATTTCTCCATCCCCTTACTGTCAATCTTAAGGTGTCTTCAAGTCTAAAATTAGTCTCTCGTAGACAGCAAGAAGATGGATTTTTTTTTTTTTATCCATTCTGCTACCCTATGTCTTTTGATTGGAACATTTAGTCCATTTCCTTCAGTGTTATTATTGAAAAATATGGGTTTAGAGTCATTGTGTTCTCTGTAAGGTTCATACTTGCAGTGGTGTCTCTGGTATCTTGCATTCTTTGCAACATTTCCCTCATAGAGTCCCTCTTAGGATTTCTTGTAGGGCTGGTTTAGTGGTGATGAATTATTTCAATTTTTGTTTATTTGGGAAAAATCTTTATCTCTCCTTCTATTCTGAAAGGCTTGCATGTTATATGGCTGCATATTTTTTCTGTTCATCACATTGAAGATTTCTTGCCATTCCTTTCTGGCCTGCCAAGTTTCAGTAGATAGGTTTGTAACTACTCTGATGGGTTTCCCTTTGTATGTTAGGATGCTTTTATCCCTAGCTGCTTTGAGAATTCTCTCTTTATCCTTATATTTTTCCAGCTTCACTATGATATGTCGTGCAGAAGATTGATTCAAGTTACGTCTGAGGGGAGTTCTCTGTGCCTCTTGTATTTCAATGTCTGTTTTCTTCCCCAGTTTGGGGGAAGTTCTCAGTTATAAATTGTTCAAGTACCCCTTCAGTGCCTTTCTCTCTTGCTTCTTCGTCAGAAATTCCTATGATATGGATATTGTTCCGTTTGATTGTATCACTCAGGTCTCGAATTCTCCTTTCAATTTATGCTCCTGGATCAATTTATCTCTCTTTTCCTTGGCTTCCTCTTTTTCTATAATTGTGTCTTATAATTCACCTATTCTCCTCTCTGGCTCTTCAATCTGTGCAGTGGCCGGCTCCATTTTATTATGCACCTCATTTATAGCGTTTTTTAATTTGTCACAACTATTTTAAGGTCCATATTCTTTGTAGCAATAGTTTCTCTGATGTCTTCCATGTCTTTTTCAAGCCCAGAGATTAATTTTATGACAATTGTTCTAAATTCTTGTTCAGTTATGTTGCTTATATCTTGTTTTGAGCAATTCTGTAGCTGTGACTTCTTCCTGAATTTCTTTAGAGGAGAGTTTTTCTGTTTCATCATTTTGGCTAGCTTTCTGTCTCTTGTCAGTTTTGAAAGCTTGTTATGCACTCTCTACCTGGAGTATTGCTGTATTAAGGGAGGCTCATTGACTGTCCAGGGCCTGTCCGTTCAGGAGGTGTTCTTTTAATGGTGTCCCTTCGTCTCTCTTGTTGTGCCTTTGGTTATTTTATTTCTCTACTCATATGAAACTTGGGACTCTTCACAATGTGTATGTTGGCTTCTTTCTTGAGGTAGCTCTGAAAAGCAAAACAGACAAACATACAGGGAACAAAAGCATGCAAACACACAGACAAGTCAAGCAAACAAGCAAACCAGAAGGGGGGAAAAGGGGGGGGACAAAAACAACAAAAGACAAAGGACAGTCTAAAAGCATAAAACCAGAAATCCCAGCTACAAATAAAAAGCAGGGTGGAGGCAGTGCTGATGGAAGAGCATATACAAAGAGAGAAGTGACAGAAGAGGGGAGGAAGCAAAATTGAACATTGATCAGGCAGAGAGACTAAAAGGCTTAATTCAGAGAGAGAAAGAGGAGAATATGGTAGGAGGTGAGGAGGAAAAAACATGAAGATAATGTTACCGCAAAGAAACTATATAGTCTGATTATTCCAGAGAGAGAGAGAGAGAGAGAGAGGAAGGTAGCAACAGAGGTGTAGAATATGCATCAAGAGAATGGATTAAATGTGACTGTTCAAGAAAACCAATGACCAGAGTGCCCAGTCCACTGGAGGGGAGAGATAAGAATGAGATAAGGGAAAATATATCTGAATAGCAAGAATTGATCTAGAGTTAATCAACACAGTGTATCAATGTTGGTCTTGCCTGGGCTTTGGGGCCGGGGGGTGGGGTGGGGGGGAAGGCAGCTCTCCAGTGTGGATGGGCGTGGTTTGGTGTAGGCAGGTCTCACCTCCACTTTGGGTCCTGGGGGCCGCTCCCTGAGGCCCCACCTTGGTGATTGTGGGGAGAAAAATGGCGGCGCCCCAGTCCCTTCTCGAACCAAGTGTTGCACCTCACTCTTTTTGGGTCCAATCTCCCTGTGCCCTCAGTGTAGCCAAGGTGGGCCAAGTTATATCTCCCAAGCCCCGCCTTGTTTCCAGATCTTAGTCTTTAATACCACCCGAAATGTACTCCTGCAGGCCAGAGGCTTCCTAGCTGGGGATCGAGTAAGGGAAGTAGGGGAGGAGTTTCTTGTGGCGCCGCCAGGGGTCGGGGCACCTAGCCCAAGGAAAGTGTCACAGTTAGAGAAAAAAATCTCTCTCTGAATGCCCTGTGGTTACAGATGGGGTGATAGGATCCCTCTCATCCTGAGCCGAGGTTTTTCTCTTCTCCAGAGACAGTTTATAATAGTTTCAGCCACTCTTTCTCTTCCCCTCATCTCTCTGTGGCTCTCCACGGAGGGGGCTCCCCTCCCTCTACACCTCTGGGTCCTAGCCCGTTTATATCTTCCCCAGTTCACAGTCACGCACCTATGAAGCTGTGTTCTTAGTGGATTCTGTCTCTCTTCCTCCCAGACTCTTGTGGTTTAGTGTCTTATGGCTTCAGTCCTTCCTGGTTTTAGAGATGTGGGCTGGTGAAAATGTACGGAGGCCCCTACTTCTCCGCCATCTTGCCAGGTATATTGCAATAATTTCATTGAAAGGATAATCAGTAATATCTTTTGTCCTTTTCTAAGTTTGATGGTTTTTCCTGACAATATTGTTGGTTCACTGCTTACATAACCAGTACATAGGATTGTGCTTTGTTCTTTTGGTTAATATTTATTGAATGAATAGGTGAAAAATTCAAAGAAACTAGATAACACTTTTCCAAAACAAATGAAAAATCCAAACAAGCAAAGAAAACTTCGACTTTTAGAATGTACAAATTATTTTAGTGGTTATTTATCTTAAATATCAGGTATGAAATATAATTATAAGAAACATATATGTTAGAATAAGCAGTACAGAAGTTTGGTTCATATAGCAATTGTATTATTATGTCAAAGCTTTAACCGACAAATCCCTTCCAGTCCATGGTTTATATTACACTAACAATAATATTCTTGGTCAGAAATCTTAGCCCACCTCCTACTTTGCTTTCTCTGAGTACCAGACCCATTGAGGCCAAATGCAGTCATATCCTTTCAAATGGGGATTTTTTCCTTGAAAAAGCTCAAACAGTTCTGCATTGAAGTTTCATTTCTTAATTAGAGAAATCAAAAGAAAAGGGAGACAGGAGAAAGAGGAAAATAAGATCAAGTAGAGGAAAATGAAGGCTTATGGATTAAAGTTTAATCAGAAAATTTCTCTGTATTTCTCTCTTTAATTCTCTTCTGGAGATAACTCAATATTTTGGATAATAATAAATTCACAACACAGGTTCAATTGAAGTTCTTTTATTATACATTTAATAAAGTCACTAAAGGTAGATTTTATAAACTGCAAATTGACTAAGTGAATACAGACAAAACACATTTGACATCAAGCACTCACGTAACAAATGTCTAAGTATATGTGATTCAAGTGAATGCATTAAGGTTGGGTTTTGAATTTGGATTTGAATGTCCATCCATTTGAATATGTTTTTTAATTTTTTTAAATAAACAAAGGTAATGCTTCATGATGGGTACTTTTCATATGATAGATAACATAATTTTCAGGAATAGTAGTTGCTGATTCAAAAGTATTGTCTAAATCTATCCATGGTAAAGGATAGTACTGTATTTCTAAGGATTGTATCCCCCAAGGATGTCATATGATCCAAGTAAACTTTCTCAAAGAGATATGATATATTATCTTCTTTGAAAATGCTGCATAATGATCATTATTCACTAACTGTCTTACACAGTCATCATGGAGAGGGAGATTTAAATATGAATTACTATTCAGATTCATTAAGTGATTAAGAGTTGCTGAATGAAAGTGGTAGATAAAACTTTTCAAAAACAAATCTTTCTTTAATGTAGGTAAATAAAGTTTTGAAGAGGATATTTACAAGTGGGAAATGAAATAGAAACTTTTTATCATGATGTAACAATGATAGCATGTTTCTTTTATTTATCAAATGTTAGGAAT
Source organism: Cryptoprocta ferox (assembly GCA_028646485.1). NCBI lineage: Eukaryota > Metazoa > Chordata > Mammalia > Carnivora > Eupleridae > Cryptoprocta > Cryptoprocta ferox. The sequence goes on from CM053572.1 coordinate 64,475,483, forward strand.
AACTTCTACAGTTTGATCATTAGGAGCACTTACTATTCATAATAAAACATCAAACAACCTTGTGAAGAGACAAAAGACTATAAAAGGAGTCTTTTACACATTGATTTTTATAAAGCATTTTTCCTGTTGAATCGATAGATGCATAAAGGAATAAAAGACAATTGATTTTAGTGTATGAAAAGGGAGTTTATGAAGACTGTGGTCTCCAACTGCAGTATATCACTATTCCTTTGGGCATTTTTGCAGAGATTTAGGTGTTAAATGAAATTCTCTTGAAATTTTAAGTTAATCAGTGTCTTATATGAAGGTTATTACATTCTACTACTTATTTGAGTCATAACTATAACTTGAACTTTGAATGGTTAGATGTAGAAAATTGGATTTGGGGAAAGAGTCAAGAATCTATTTTGTATTCAAAGTTTTCAGAGCATTTGAGATCATGTATCTTTGGAAATAATTTTGTAATAAGGATAAGATTTAAGGGATAAACTAAAATTCTATCATATCTCTAATGGTTGAAATTATTTAATTATACTTAAAATATTCACATAAGAATTTATTACTTTTGCAAAATTTATATATATTGAAGTTTATTTATTTTGAGAGAGACAGAGACAGCAACGAGTGGGGGAGGGGCAGAGAGAGAGGGAGAAAGAAACTCAAGCAGGCTTCACACTGCCAGTGCAGAGCCCAGTGTGGAACTGAAACCCATGAAGCTATGAGATGATGACCTGATCCAAAATTGATAGCTGGATGCTTAACTGACTGAAACACCCAGGAACGCCAATGCAAATTTTTAAATAAGAACACAATCTTAGTCCATCCTTTAAAAAAAAAAAAAAGGTTTTGTATTATCTCTGGTGGATTTGTAGTAATTTGGAGACATTTTCCTGGACCCCTGAACATTAGTGGGTAATATATAGGTGGGTGGGTGGGTAGCAGATGGGTGGATAAATAAATAGGAAGGTGGAAGATGAATCTAGGTTTGATTAATGAGAAAGTATAATATTTGTTATATATATATTTCTTGACAAACATGTTTAAAGAACAAAAAAAATTAGAGTTTGTTGAATAGCAATTTCACTTTAAAGTATTAAAGTTGAGGTAAAGACTCATAAACCCTGAAATCTAAAAGTCATAAGCTACATTTATATTGGTCCCAGTTCCCTTACCTATATCTAACTTTATGGGGATGTTCCATATGTATCCATTAGACTAAGCCACGTATACAAGCACTAGACTCCAGGTTAAAGAAGAAACAGGCACCTTTTACCCTCAATTACATTTATATTTTTGATTAATCAAATTGGTCATCTTCCCCCTAACATCTATTCTTTCTACATGGCTCCACATTTTGTGATGTTTCCATGTTCCTTTTAGGCAAGGCTGCAGTAGTTTTTGGGATAATTAATCCTCTGACATTCTACTCACATCTTATCCAAACCAGTTCCTTGGTGTTTCAAATCTTAGGCTTCACAGTTCCAACTACTTCAATTCTATGCTATTCTCTACTAATCTTATTCTCCTTATGACTTTTATTATGTGTCACCTGAAGTTTGGCAGTTAAATTCATCTCCCCACCTCCAATCTCAACACATTTTAAAACCTAACCAATTTAGTTATGAGCTTGTTACTTCTCCACCCCTAAACCTAAAGAATAATATTTATAGAATAATTTTTTTCATGTTTATTTTTGAGTGAGAGAGAGCACACGTGTGTGGTAGGCAAGCAGGAAAGGGGCAGAGATAGAGGGAGACAGAGAATCTAAAGCAGGCTCTATGCTGTCAGCGCAAAGCCCAACATTTGGCTCAAAAACACAAACAGTGAGATCATGACCTGAACCAAAGTCAGAGGCTGAACTGACTGAGCCACCCAGGTGCCCCAGAGAATAAAATATGATGCACCCTTGAAACTTCCCTAAGATCTGATCCTTTACTACCTTCTAGCTTTTTCTCCTATTATATCCATTTGCTGTAAGTCCTATTCTTAAACAATTTATTGGTCCTGGAATGGAATGCATTCCTTCTACCACAGCTCCAAAGCTCTCACACCTATAAGCCTCAAAATTGAGCAATTTAGTAATTTTAGAACTTAAGTTAATAAATAGGTGAGTTAAAGATACTGTTTTAAGAGAAAAAAATCTCAATGGACATAACATCTATTTACCTTAACAATATATATTATAATATACTAGACAAAATTATGTAAAGTTAGTTCTGTTCTAAACAGCATGAGCCTGTAGATGACTGACGACATATAGATGGCCCCTCATCGAAATCATTGAAAACACTGAGCTGCAGGGCAAGAGGAAAGTGGTTAAGTATATGAAAACAGAACAAGTCACTCTATTTATCTGTTAATTTTTCATATTACTTGAATTAATGTTTCATAACAATTTTGCTAATTCTTCCTTTAAAACGTTTTTTTAAATTAGATGTAGTAATGTAATAGTCCCCATGAAATTTCACAAACTTTAGGAGATCTGAATTTAGAAAAAGTGAAATGTACTTGAAAGATTTTTTCATTTATGTTCTTTGTTGAGTAAAGCATTACCTTCAAAATTTTTTAACAACTTGTTTTTTGTGAAATATCTAAAACCATTTATTGACATTCTTTCGATGATGATGGAATATTTTGTTGTAAACAAGTAAAAAGAACGTAAACAGCTATGACAATTTTTAACATTATTCAAAACACAACATGAGAAAAAAATGAAGTGTCAAAAAAAAGGAATGAATAGGAAGATATATCAATGAGAGAAAATATTTTCAGTCTTCTTAGAGTATTGTACAATGGAAAGTAAATAAAAGCTTTGGAAAAAATGACAGCATTCTTTTCAGAAAATGTTGAAAACTAGAAAAATAAAAAAATAAAAACAAAAGAGGAAAAATAACTGCCTTAAATTTTTTTCTGTCTTAAACTGTCATGAAAATGTGAGAATAGCAACCAAGGATTTTAAGTCTTCTGTAGAAAATAAAGTAAACTTGTTTTTAATGCAGCAAAATATTTATTTTACATATTTTTTGAAGGAACAACTATTTTATATATTATTGTTTATACTGGACATAGACAAAACTTAGTTTTAAAAATTACAGTGCTTGAACCATTTTTGCCATTAGATTTGGCATAAGTTTTTATTTTCAGACTTGGTGTATAAGCTAGATGTGGAGCTTTAAATAAATTAAATTTAAAATATATGCTACTAGTCTAAAAGTAACATAATAGGATGAAAAATCATACAAAATAATGGACAAAAATATGACTTTAAAACACTTTTTAATTCTTCCAAATATAGTCATATTTCTTGGTTTAGATAAATATAATGATAGTTTAATTAATATGAAAGCAATTTAGACATTTCAAATTTACATAGAAGGTTTATCAGTTGGAAACTGAAATGTTGAAAACAATGTACTTACTATTTCATTTACTTTAAGAAAATTATTTCCTGGTTAGTATGTGGCAGGCACTGTGTTTAGCACCAAGGATGCCACCTTCCATGCACATGTGTGCTCACACATATCCATGTTATATATTTTCATATGTATGTACATACAGAAGTGCACATACATAAATAAACATTTATATCATTTTTACCGTCACATAGTAACACATGTATGCAGACATGTTGGCATACACAGACATGCACATGCATATGGACATAGACTCATGCACATTTGATATATATGCTTGTATCCATATATATACACTAATGCATACACAAATACTCTCAGTTACACACAAAATACACAGGTGCACTCAAAAAACCACAATTTGGATTAAGTGCTATAATGGAGTAAATACAGACTGAACTATGTATTCTATAAGCATAGTTCATAATTTAGGCCAATATTATCTGGATGCATTAATAAATAACAGCAGATTTTAAAATTAAAAAAAATACACCAAAGTATGTATTTTATTTCCTTTTGATTTCATGACACAAAATTGTCAAATTTGTCATATTTATATAATCTACATTGATCAAATTGAGTATTTATAACAGATTAAGGAATTTTCACAGTCTTCTTTATAAATGTTTAAATGTATTAAAAGTTTAAAAGTATTACATGTTTAAAAGTATTACATTAGGGGTGCCTGGGTGGCTTAGTTGGTTGAGCGTCTGACTTCAGCTCAGGTCATGATCTCACGGTGTGTGGGTTCGAGCCCCACATCCGTCTCTGTGCTGACAGCTCAGAACCTGGAGCCTACTTTGGATGATGTGTCTCCCTCTCTCTCTTTGTCCCTCCCCTCCTCACTCTCTTTCTCTCAAAAGGTAATAAACATTAAAAAAAGGTATATTACATTACCATTTTTCATAAAAACAAAAACAAACCTTCTGCTTCAGCCCTTGGGTGGCTCAGACATTAGGCTCTTGATTTCAGCTCAGGTCATGATCTCACAGTTCATGAGATCAAGCCCTGCATCTGGCTCTGTGCTGAGAGCACTCTGTTTCTCTCTCAAAATTGACAAACATAAAAAAAAAAAAAAAAAAAAAAAAACTCCATTCTGATGCATAATATTTTTTTCTTTGATCAGTGCCCCAGGGTTATGTAATAAATACCATTATTATTTCAAAATCGAGGAGAGAATAGATCTAATGAAAACAACAGTGGATAATCTCCCACAGTTAACTTCATGATAATAAACTTCATTATTGATAACATAAGTATTTGCAGCACTAGATTAAATAAATCACCTTTAACCAGTTGTCTTATAGGCTGCCATGTAAAGTACAACAAATTGTGTGTCTGTAACAACAGAAATTTGTTTTCTAAAAATTCTGGAGGCTGGAAGTCTGAGGGCAAGTTGTCAGCAGGGTTGATTTTCTCAGAAGTTCTTTCAATTTGGGTCTTTCCATTTCTGTTGGTTCTCGTCCTCCTATCTTCTTGTGCTCTGCTCTCTGTGTAAGTCTATCCTAATGTCCTATTTTTATAAGAACATCAAATGTATTGGATTACGGCCCACCCTAATCACTTCATCTTAGTGTAATTATCTCTTTAAAGAGATTCTCTATGTATATTCACATTCTGCAGCACTGGGGGTTAAGACTTTAACATATGAATTTGGGGGGGAGCATTTCTGTTCATAAAACATATATTTTGGGTCTCAAAATATACTAACACTGTACATAGATCTAACTCCAGTCAGCTGAATTTAAAAAAAATAGTAGTTTACACTGTATCAAAATTATTCAAATTCTTCATTTTTTGAGTTTGTTTTGGAGTTCTGTAGAGACGAGTCAATATATAATATGTGCAGTTAAGAATTTATATTAACCATCTTGAAAATGATGATGCAACTTATTTTACATTCAGTAAGTTCTACTGATCCACATCAGATGCTGTTCTATTTTGTTAACTCAAATTCATAGTTTATATAAAGTTTCACTCTTTGTGTTGTACATTTCTGACGTGTGCATCCTGTCATGTCTAGCATTATAGTATCGTATAGAATAGTTTTATTCTCCTAAAAATCTCTTGGTTCCACCTATTCATCCCTCCCTCAAACCACTGGCAACCACTAAGACCTCTATATTTTTGCCGATTCCAGAAAGTCATTTACTTGAAATCATATAGTATGTTTCTTAGACTGGCTTCTCTCATTTAGAAATATGCATTTAAATTTCCTCAATGTATTTTCTTGGTTTGATAGTTGATTGCTTTCTTGTAGCTGAGTAATATTCGATCATATGAATTTAAGTTATTTAATTCATCCATTTACTTAAAAAAATTTTAATGTTTATTTATTTTTGAGAAAGAGACACAGAGCATGAGCTGGGGAGCAGCAGAGAGAGAAGGAGACACAGAATTTGAAGCAGGCTCCAGGCTCTGAGCTGTCAGCATAGAGCCTGAAGCAGGGCTCGAACTCACGGACTATGAAATTGTGACCTGAACCAAAGTCAGATACTTAACCGACTGAGCCATCCAGGTGCCCTCATCCATTTATTTACCTTTTGAAGGACATTTTAGTTTCTTCCAGTTTTTAATGATTATGAATAAAGATGCTATAAACATTTGTGTATAGATTCTTAGTTGGACATAAGCTTTCACTCGATTAAATACCCAGGAGCCTAATTTCTGGCTTTTATGATAAGTCGATATTTAGTTTTGTAAGAATCTGCAAAACTCTCTTTGAAAGTGGCTATTCCAGGGGTGCCTGGGTGGCTCAGTCAGTTAAGCATCTGACTTTGGCTCAGGTCATGATCTCATAGTTAGTGGGTTCAGGCCCCACATCAGGCTCTGTGCTGACAGCTCAGAGCCTGCAGCCTGCTTTGGATTCTGTGTCTCTCTCTCTCTCTGCTCTTCCCCCATTCATGCTGTTTTTCTCTGTGTCTCTCAAAAATAAATAAACGTTAAAAAAAAAAAAAAAAAAGAAAGTGGCTCTACCATTTTTTATTTTAACAAGCAACAGGTGAGAGTTTCCCTTGCTCCACATAATAGCCAGTATTTGGTATTATCAGTGCTTTGGAATTTAGCCATTCTAATAGATTTGTACTGATAGTTCATTGTTTTAATTTTCAGTTCCCTATGACATGATTGTTTAAGCATGCTTTATATGTTTTTTATCCTGTATTTTCTTTGGTGAGGTTATCTGTTTAGATCTTTTGTCTACATTTTAATTGTTTCATTGTTGTTTTCTTCTTGTTTTTAAAGAGTTCTTTATATATTAGGGATACTAGTCCCATATCAGATGTGTGTTTATAATTATTTTTTCCTATTCTGTGGCTTGCATATTCAGTCTGCTAACATTGCTTTTCATGGAGTAAATTTTTTTATCTTAATAAAATCCAACTTATCATTTTTTTTTTATAGATCACACTCTGGTTATTGTATCTAAAAATCTCATCACCAATCACATGTTCATAAACATTTCCCTTATGAAATTTTTATTGTTTGCATTTCGCAGTTAGATTTATATTCCATTTTGACTTCATTTTTGTGAAATTTGTTAGGATGAGATCTGTATCTAGATTCTGGTCATCATTGTTATTATTTTGGCTCGTGGATGTCCATTTGTCCTAGTACCATGGTTGTAAAGAATATAATTTCCTTATGGAATTGACTTTGTGCCTTGGTCAAAGATTGGTGACGGTATTTGGATAACTTGATTTCTCGCTCTTTGTTCTATTGAGCTAATTGTCTATTATTTTCTTACACCACATTCTCTTAATTATTAGAGGTTTGTAGTAAGTGTTGAGATTTGGCATTGTAAGTCCTCCAACTTCAGTGTTTCCTATTCTAGGTCTTTTGACTTTCCATATAAACTTTAAATAAACTTAGGATTATTTTGTTGATATACAGAAAGTCATCTACTCAGTTTTTGGTTGGTATTGTATTGAATGTGTATGTCAAGTTGAGAAGAAATGTGGTATTAAAAATATTGAGTCTTTCTATCTTGGAACTTCAAATAACTTTCCATGTACATGTTTTATTTATATATATTTTTATATTTCCATATTTTATTAAAATATATTTCTTTATTTCTTTCATCAGAGTTTCTAGTTTTATTCATATAGATTTTAACATATTTTATTAGAGTTATAACAAAATATTTCACTTTTATAATTTTAATATAAGTGATGGTTTTTAATTTTACTGCTGATACAGAGGAAAACACTTGACTTTCGTTTGTTAACCTTGTACCTTGGAAACTTATTACACTCATTTACTAATATTTTTTGTCAGTTGTTTGGTATTTTGTTTGACATAGACAATTGGATCACCTGTGAGCAAAAACAGTCTTATTTCTTCCTTCCCAATCTGTGTTCTTAGGAATTTCTTTTTCTTGTCCTATTGCATGAGCTAGGATTTTTAGTACATTGTTTAATAAGAGTAGTGAGAAAAATTATTACTATGTTCCCGATGTTAGTAGAAAATCATCTACTGTCTCACCATTAAGTAGAATGTTACCTGTAAGTTTTCATAGATGTTCTTGATCAAGTTGAGGTAATTACTCTGTATTCAGTTTGTTGGGAGTTTTTATCATATATGGGTGTATGGATGTTAGATTTTGTCAAATACTTTTTCTGTATCTGTTAACATAATCATATGATTTTTTTTTAGTCTATTGATGTGATGGACTACATTAATTTATTTTCTAGTATTGAGCCATACTTGTATGCCTGAAAGGAGCCTCACTTGTCTGTGGTGTATATAATTCTTTCTATACGTTGTTGGATTGTTTGCTTACATTTTGTTGAAGATTTTTACATCTATGTGCATGAGAGATACTGGCTTATAGTCTGTCTTTTCTTGTAATGTCTTTATCTAGTTTTGGCATTAGAATAAGTTTCACCTCATTGAATGAGTTAGGAAGTTTCTTCTCTGCCTCTATTTTTGGAAGAGATTGTAGAGAATTGTCATTTCTTTCTTAAAACTCTATAGAATTCAGAGGTGAAACTATGTTTGCCTGTTGGTTTCTATTGCAAGGTTATTGACTTTGTTTCAAAATATTGGATATGGATTTACTCAAATTATTTCTCCATGTATGAGTTTTGGTGGATCACATCTTTCAAGTATAAAATACAGTATTGTTAACAATGGTTAAAGTGCTGTACATTGGATATCCAGAGCTTACTCATCTTGTAATTGAAGGTTTGTATCATCTGAGTATTCTCCACGTTCATTCATGTTGTTTCCTACTTTTTCTAAGGTCAAAAAATATTCCATTGTGTCTATGTGTATGTATGTGTATGCACAGATGCACAAATGTGTATAAAGGTGTATGTAAATAGTATATACATACATTTTTGTGTATATATCATATGTGATATAATCACGTTTTATTAATTCATTCATCTGTCAATGGAGAATTGTTTCTGTATTCTGTCTTTTGAGAATAATGCTGCAGTGAACCTAGGAGTGCAGCTATCTCTTCCAGATAATAATTTTATTTCATTCAGATAGATACACAGGAGTAGGATTGCTGGATTGTATGGTAGTTTTATTTTTAACTTTTTCAGGAAGATCCATACTCTTTATCATAACGGCTGTACCAAACTTACATCCTCACTGAAGTGTGAAGAATTCCCTCCTCTCTACATCCCTACCAATATTCTTCTCTCTTGTCTTTCTAATAACAGACATCCTAAGAGACCTGTTAGGTCTCATCTCATTGTGGTTTTGTTTGCAGTTTCATGATGATAAGTGATGTTGAGCATCATTTCAGATCTCTATCAGTCATTTGTTTGTCTTTTTTTGAAAAAAAAATGTCTATTCACGTCTTTTGTCCTTTTTTTTATTGGGTTATTATATTTTATTGGCTATTGAATTCTAAAAGTCCCTTATATCTTTAGGATATGAATGCCTTATCAGGTATGTAAATATTTTCTTCCATTCTGTGGGTTGCGTTTTCATTTTGGTGATGATATCCCTTTGCTGTGCAGAAACTTCTTAGTTGGATATAGTCCCATTTGTCTCTTTTTTTCTTTAGTTGATTCTACTTTTGGGTTCATAACAAAAAAATTCATTGTCCTGAGCAATGTCAGAAAACTTTTTCCCTAGGATTTCTTCTAATTGCTTTATGGTATCCTTTTACATTTAAATCTTTATTCCATTTTGAGTTGTTTTTATATACAGAATCTGCATGTAGAAATCCAGTTTTACAAACATTTATTGAAGACTACACATTTCTTTTTCCATTGTGTGTTCCTTGCTCTTGACAACTTTGTCAAAGATGAATCGGTTATAAATGCATAGATTTATTTCAGGGATATTTATTTCATTCCACTGAACTCTGTGTCTGTTTTTATCCTAGTATCATACTGTTTTGATTACTTTAGGTTTATAATATATTGAAATCAGAAAATCTCATGCATCTAGCTTTGCTCATCTTGCTCAAGATTAAATAACCTTTGGGGGTATTTAATGTTTGTTGAAAATTTTAGGATTCTTCCCCCCCAATTTCTGTGAAAAATTCCATTGGAATTTTGGGAGGGATTCCACTGAATCTGTAGATTTCTTTGGACAACATGGACATTTTTAACAATAAAAATTCTTCCAGTTAATTAACATTGAATATCTTTCCATTGTGTCTTTAATTTCTTTTATTTATGTTTCATACATTGTGATATGTCAATCTTTTACTTAATAAATTTATTGTTAAGTATTTTTTGATGCTGTGTAAATAACATGGTTTTTTAAAATTTTTTCTGATATTTCATCAATATTGTGTGGAAATGGCACAAATTTTTCTATTTTGATTTTGTATCCTACAGCTATTGAATTTGTTTATCAATTTTAACAGTTTCTTTCTGTGGACTATCAAAGGCTTTCTTTATATAAATGATGTCTGTAAACAGACATTTTTACTTATTTCCATTCTCATTTTAATGGCTTTTATTTGTTCTACTTGATTAATTGCTCTCAGTAGGACTCCCAGTACTGGTTGAATAACAATTAGTAAGAATGGACATCTTTGTCTTGTTCCTGATCTTAGAGGAAGAGCTAGCAGCTTTTCACCATTGAGTATGATGTTAGTGATGGGCTTGTCATATACAGCCTTGTATATGCTGAGATATATGTATTCTATACCTAATTTATTGAGTGTTTTAATCATTAAAGGATGTTAAGTTCTGTCAAGTGCTTTTTCTGCACTCATTGAAATAATCGGGATTTTTATCTTTGATTTTGTTAATATCATGTATCACATTGATTGATGTGCAGATGTTTAATCATTCTTACAAAAATGATTTCCCAAGGTGAAATCCTACTTGATCATGGTGTCTGATCTTTTTAATGTGCTGTGAATTTGGCTTACTAATATTCTATTGAGAATATTTGCATCTGTGTTCACTAAGCATATTTGCTTGTGATTTTCTTTTCACATAGTGTCCTCTGGATTTGTTATTGGTAATTCGAGATGTATTAAAATGAATTTGGATGTGTTCTCTCTTCAATTTTTTTTTGTAGGAGTTTTAAAAGAATTGACACTAATTCTCTTTACAAATTTTTAAAATAATTTTAATGCTTAGTTTTGAGAGAAAGGTGGGGGACAGAGAGAGAGGGAGACATAGAATCTGAAGCAGGTTCCTGACTCTGAGCTTTCCATAATGAACCTCATGTGAGTGTGTGAACTCACCAACTATGAGATCATGATCTGAGCTGAAGTCAGATTCTTAACCAACTAAGCCACCCAGGTCCCCTAATGCTAATATTCTTTAATTGTTTGGTAGACTCAGGGGTGCCTGGGTGGCTCAGTTGGTTAAGTGCCAACTTCGGATCAGGTCATGATCTCATGGTTCTTGGGTTTTAGCCCTGCATCTGGCTCTGTGCGACAGCTCAGAGCCTGAAGCCTGCTTCTGATCCTGTGTCTCCTCTCTCTGGCCCTCCCCCACTCACTCTCTGTCTCTCTCTGTCTCTCTCTCTTTCTCAAAAATTAAATATTTTTAAAAAAAATTAAAAATTAATGTTTGGTAGACTTCACCTGTGAAGCCATCTTGTCTTGGACATTGTTGGGAGATTTTTTGATTACTGATTCAATCTCCTTACTAGTGATTGGTCTGTCTGAATTTTCTATTTCTTCATAATTCAATCTTAGTAGGTTGCGTGTTTCTAGGAATTTATCCATTTATTATAGGTTATCCGATTTGTCAGTGTATAATTGTTCATAGTCATTTCTTGAAATCCTTTGTATTAGTGGTGTCAGTTGTAACATGTCTTCTTTCATTTCTGATTTTATTTATTTGAGGTCTCTCTATTTTTAGGGAAATGTCTAGAGTTTTTTTTTTCCTCCAAGTTTTTATTTAAATTCCAGTTAGTCAACATATGGTGTAATATTAGTTTCAGGTGTAGAATTTAGTGATTTATCACTTACATAGAACACCCAGTGCTTATGCCAACTGCACTCCTTAATACTTATCACCTGTTTTACCCATCCCCCCACTTCCCCACCCACCTCCCCTCTAGTAACTATCAGTTTGTTCTCTATAGTTAAAAGTATTCCAGTCTCTCTTTTTTTTCTTAGTTACTCTAGCTAAAGGTTTGCTAATACTGCATATGTTTTAAAACAAAAAACAAAAAACCTCCAAACCACAAATACCTAAAAAACCTCTTAGTTTTATTAAACTTTTCTACTATTTTCATAGTCTGTATTGCATTTATATCTGCATTGATCTTCTTTCCTCCCTTCTACAAACTTTGGGCTTAGTTTCTTTTTCCTTTTCTATTTCCTTGAGATATACAGTTAGGTTGTTTGAGATTTCCTTGTTCCCTAAATTAAGTGTTCATTACTATGAAGTTTTTTCTTAAAACTGCTTTTGCTGCATCTGGTAAATTTTGGTGTGTTGTATTTTCATTTTAACTTGTGTCAAGTTATATTTTGATTTCTTTTGATTTTTTTTATTTGAACCATTAGTTCAGAAGCATGTTTTTAATCACATATTTGCAAATTTTGCAACTTTCCTTCTGTTATTGAATTATAACTTTATACTTTTGTGGTTGGAAAAGATGCTTGATACTATTTCAGTCATCTTAAATTTATTAAAACTTGTTTGCCTAACATATGATCTATCTTGGTGAATATTTTGAGTGAACTTGAAAAGGATATGAACTGTGCTACTGTTGGATGAAATATTCTATGTCTGTTAGATCTATATGGTCTAAAAAGTAGTTCAGGTCCTTTGTTTTCTTACTGGTAGTTTGGATGGTATATTCATTGCTGAAAGTGGAATTTTGAAGTCTCCTACTATTGCTCTATCACTTCCTGTTTCTCCCTTCCAGTGTATTGGAATTTCCTTTATACATTCAGGTGGTCTGAATATGAATGTATATGAATATACCTTCAAGTGCTCATATATAATGGCCTTCTTTTTCTCTTGTTACAGTTTTTGACTTAAAATCTATTTTGTCTAGGGGAAGCTGGGTGGCTCAGTTGGTTGAGCCTCCAACTCTTGACTTTGGCTCAGGTCATGTTCTCACAGTTCATGAGTTTGAGCCCAGCATCAGGCTCTGTGCTGACAGCACGGAGCCTGCTTAGAATTCTCTCTCTCTCTTTCTCTATGCCCCTTCCCTGCTCTTGCTCTCTCCCTCTCAAAAGAAAAGTAAACTTTAAAATAAGTAAATAAAATCTATGTTGTCTAATATAAGTATATCTACACCTTTTCTTTTTTGGTTTGCATTTGTGTGAAATATCTTCCATCTCTTCACCTTCAGCCTGTATCCTTTTAAAGGCTGAAATGAGTATTTTATACACCACATATAGTTAGGGGCTTTTTTAAAATTCATTCATCCACTCAGAGTCTTTCAACTGGAGAATTTAATCAATTTAAATTTGAAGTGATTATTGATAGGTAAGGGCTTATTAGTATCATTTCTTTAATTGTTTTAGGGGTGTTTCATAGATCCTTTGTTCCTTTATTTCTTTCTACTTTCCATTTATGTATTGTTATTTTTTTTATTTGATGATTTACTGCTTTGATTCCTTTATCTTTTATGTATCTATCATAGGCTTTTGCTTCATAGTTTCCATGAGGCTTACATAACACATAATTAAAATAGTATTTTAAGTTGTTAAAAACCTACCTTCAATTACCTACAGAAGCTGTATGTTTTTATTTGGTATAATTTGTGATTCTTGCCATTCACTTATGCATTCACTCATTATTCATTATATGTTGGGATATTCAGACTTACCAGTAGTATATATCTGGAAGAACATTTCACTGATAACAATTTTTTTACTCATCTTTCTGTTTCATTTTCTTTACCTTTTTTATTTTCCCATAATTTCTTTCTAAAGACATTTTTGGATAAATGTACACCTTTTTCCCCCTTGTATATCTTACACAGAACATAACTGACCCCCAGATTTATTGTGTATACATCCTGAGACACATTAAATAACATTTTCAAGTATGTGAAGGTCCATTCTAATAAAGATCTTAACTTCATGCTAGAAGAAATTAAATATTCTTCCATGAGTGAAATTCATCTGTCTTGCATGTGACATATAAAACTATTTTTAAAGTTTTTCCTTTCATATATAATTAAATATAATACAAAATTTCTAAAATGTAGTAAAAAATGGCCTTTATGCAAATTCCATTTTATTGATGAAGAAATTGAGGCTCCAATTTACATGATTTTACTAACAGCAGTAAGTAGTATATGCACTTTTCCTAACAAGCACCATTATCATAGTATTATCCCCATTTTCCAAATGTGAAAACTGAACACACTGACTTCATTTAAGGTCTTAGAGCTGGCCAGCTGAAGAATTGAACCTATGAAATCTATCTCTGAATTCTGTCCTCTCGGTGCTATGCAGTATTACATATCTTTAAATTTGTATTCAATGCGCTTTCTCTAATATCCAGCTGTAACTTATATCTAACCTAGTCAGGTAAATAGAAAACTAAACTAAAACAGCTCTATAAATGAGGTTCTGGTTGCATTTTCCCTCTTTTGCCTGGGAAACATAATCATTATTAATAAAATTCAGGTGAGTTGTAGCTAGCCCAGGAACACATAAATGACAGTTCCTGAAAAGGATCTTTAACTAAGTTCTTTATGTAGCTGACAATTCAAGAGAAGAACAGACCCAACTTTCCAGAATATAAGCAATATTTGTTTTACTGTTTATCTTAAATATACATTAGGGTATTAAAAGATTTTAAAGCTAAATATGAGTATAGGTTTCTCCTTATCAGAGAAATAATGAGACCAATTACTCTTCTTCCAACTATTACAGCTCTTAAAAATGATATGCATTGTATGTACTACAAAGGGTCACCTTTATCCAGGGCCTCATAACATATACTTAAATAATGTCCATGCAAGCTCAAGCGATCAAGGTGAAAATGACAACTAAATCTACCAGGTGACTTTGACAAAAATTCTCCCACCTAAAACTAACCTTGGCTCCTGGTTCTCTCTCTTAGTTACACTGCATTCTCTCATGTTGCTGTAATGGGGATAATTATAATTCATTACTTATCATAAGTAGAGTAAATTTCTTATTTGGGTCCTGGCTAACACGACTGTTATGGGCATTTTATCATGAAAGTTGTCTCTTCACTTCTTTATACTAAGAAGTAATTAAGGGATTCCTGTTCAATGATTTAACAGTGTGCGAGCTCGACTCAGTTGTCAATTTTTATTATACCCATTCTATATAAAACGTTCAAGGAGAGAAAGCACATCCATTATGGAAAGCAAAATAACAAAGGAAAATCCTATTTTGATCTTTGTGATTGAGGAAGTTTTAATATTTATACACTGAAATGCTAATTACATTAGTATTTGGTTCCTTGAATTATGAACATATTGATCTTTGACTTTTTACCAAGGGATAGTATAATCTTACATGTTTCCCTTATTTAGCAGCTTAATATCAAAGAAAGGGAATTATAGATCTTTGAAAATCAAACATTTTATTATAAATTAGCCCTCTTAACTGTTTTCCCTTGATGGATCCTGTGTATAAAAATATCTTTGCCTATCAACCTACATTGATTAATATTTTTCCTATTTTAAAAAGTAAATACTATAACCACCAATAAAATATTTTGAACATATGAAAAACAATGCCATGATAGTGAAAAAATATTGTCCTAATAATTTCATTTAATATCAGGGAAGTTAACATTTTAATTCGCTGTGTAGCCTTATTTATTAAGGCTGTGTAGCCTATTTTATTAAATATTTTAAACTCCAGACAGAAACTTGCAGACTTCAGTTACCAATTTCACCATTCAAAGACTTCTGGAATCCCAAATTAGGCTTCTTTTATGAAGCAAGTTTTATTCATTGTCTGTTCTCATACCCTCCCTTGAAAAATATAAACTATTTCCATTTTTTTGTCAGTCAAAGAAGTTCTATAAGTACTTGCTCATTTTCAGATAACATGAAATATCTAATTTTTTGAATCCTTTCCTTTGGTGTTTTTAATGTTTCTGAATTCAAATGAACAAGATTTAACTACATGGCTCTAAATAGATAACAAAGCATATAAGCAAAATGAAAGTGTGAGGGATTTTACATCCTTAGGCCAGTTGCTTATCTACTGGAGCATGTTGGGTCCCTGGTGTGGCACAAAAACAGTTGATTTCACTCTTGCTTCAGGAAGAAATACCTCTGTATAAATGGTCCATGTAGCAATTTGATCATTTACAATTGAGGGACCACTTTAAACCAGAGTTATACACCCAAGAGAGTCATGGTTTCCACACAAAAAAAAAAAAAAAATCACAATACAGTTATGCAGTAGTTTCAGGCACCAGAGGGAACAACTTCTTTACAGAGAAAAGCCTTAAAACGAAGTAGCATGTTCCACAAAGAACAAAATGTCTCCTTAGAATGAACATGTAAGTTGCTTTTAATAAAACTACAGACAGTTTTCTCCAAAAATATTGTGGTTAACTGACCTATTTCCACTTCTCTTTGTCCTAAATCCTATCTACCTTGACATGCAGTGACATTATGAGAAGTCTGTCAGTAATTTTAAAAATAGAAAACTTTATTCATTGAGCTAAGTTATATTCCATTTTAAAAGATAAGACATAGTTCTATAAAGGATATTGTAGGATGGGCCAGGAACACAGGAGCATTTCCATCCCAAGTGTGTGTGAGTGTGAGTGAGAGTGAGAGAAAGAGAGAGAGAGAGAGAGATTTGAGTCAGACCAAAGGAGGTAGCAGGGAACCTTGAGAAACGTCAGCTCCAGTATCTTGATGTGAGTCATTAGCTACAGAAGTCTACTGTCAAAGATGAAGAAGAAGGAGTGTGAATATTCCTGGGAGGTCAAGTGTGATCAGGTTTCAGTATCAAGTTTTTCTGTATCGAAGTGGGCAGAAAGTAGACAAATCAAAACATATCACATAAAATTAAATATAAATTAGCATCTGGCCATGTCAGGAGATTCCAGTTCTGATTGTATACAGGTATGCTTTCATTTACTGAATAATTTGTAGAGCCAAATTGGCTGAAGAGTAAATTTCAGAGTGGTGTTCTGAGGTAGTGGAGAAAATAGAAGTTTTAAAATCAGATGGATTTAGAAATTAATCTCAGTAATTACACTCCTGATGGCTGAGTGAATTTGGATAAGATATTCACTAACCCCAGCCGTAGGTTCCTTATCTATAAAAGTGATCAGGTAAATTACCTTTTTCCAAAGACAAGATCAGATTGGCACACAACATTCTAGGTTTATCATATCGCAAGACTTGCACCTCTTCACTGACAAGAGTTCTTCAGATTTCCCTCTGTCATCACAGTGGGTTCTCAATATCCAATCATTCCCATCTCAAAATTAGCCTTTTTCTTTGGTATGCCTGTGAGGAATGTTGCACTTCCAAATAATCTGAGGCTGTATTTGGATTTAGTAGAAAAGAGTATCATGATTGACTCCAGTGTTTTATATATGCTAAGGTTGATACTTTTCCTTCTCTGGACTTGAGATGTGTTTAACAGTCAGTAAAACATCACAGTCTAATTGGCAGTATTTTTTCTTTGTTAATAAAACACAAAATAATGGTGTGTCTAATGAAGGCATCTTTGAATAGGTGAAACATGGTAGTAACGTCTGCTGTAGGCACAGAAGATACACCATAGATATGCCATCTGTTTTGATGCAGTGTTTGAAATAAAACTTCCCCAGGTGTTTAAAATATTTGCAGGAGTCATTGGTTTACTGTGTATTGTTTTGTTTTTCTTGTGTGCACTTTGTGCACTTATAGATTATTTTATAACTTAAAATGGTTTAAACATACATTCCAGAAAAGAGCAACCAAGTGTGAAGTATAATATCATTATATTAAAATAAGTTAAAGTAAGTAATTTATTTTAATATATCATAAAAATTATGGCCAACCTACTGTGGTCTATAGCTATAGCTATACAGATTTATTGGTATATGTTATTACAATTACACACGGTTGACCCTTGAACAACATGCAAGGTAAGGGCTTCAACCCCCATCTAGTTAAAACTCCACATATAATTTTTGACTCCCCAAAACTTAACTACAAATAGCCTACTGCTGACTAGCCCTACTGATAATATGAACTGTATATTAACACATATTTGTATATGTATTATATACTGTAATCTTATAATAAAGCTAGAGAAAACAAAATCATAAGAGAAAATATATTTACATGACTGTACTATTAAAAAATCCACATATAAGTGGACTCACATACTTCAAAACCATGTTATTCAAGGGTCAGTTGTATAATTATTTACATGTCTATGCATACTATATAACTCTGATTACATAAACATTAATTTTTGAGACTTTAATTTAAATTTTAAGCTCTTTAAAAGAAGTTATCTTATAACCAAAGACACCTTCTAATTGGCAGGGATTATTCTACCCCAGTGGTACCAAAAATAATTCTACATTCTACAATGAATGGAATCCTTGATTTAATGTAATGGAATAGAAAGGTAGATATAAAGGTAGATAAAATATAGATTGGTTTTGTATACATAGGTGCCTGTTACCATACTCTTTTTTCTTATCAGATAAACTACCCTTCTGGAAAACATATCATAGGACAATATGTTACAAACCAATAAAATTACCTGTAAGAAAAGCTAAATTATCCTCAGTTTCTATCTAAGAGTGCAAAGAGCTCAGTTACTATTTTGAAGGCATCCTTTTATTTCCAAAAGTATTACAGGGATCTTGACATTATTTAGTGAGTGAAAATATCTAGTAAAGGAATGCATATGGGGTTGATAGTATCAGTTATTTTATTGATCATTAATAATATTTTCTTTGCAAGAAACTGAGCTTAGAGATTAATTTTCTTAGAAGAAACAGATTTTTGAGAAAAATATTAAATAAATTGTACTCTTTTGACAGTACTTAATAAATTTTAAAATTGATTTAATTGAAAATGAATCATGAAGTCTATTTACAGTTTTATTAAAATATACATTTAAAAATAAAAGTACAAACACATTGATCAAAAAGTCATGTCATTTTGTTATAATTTACTAATTTGAGAATACATTGTATCGTTAGATAATTAGGCATGTGTATAATGATAAAGCTATGTGAACATTCTTTTTCCTTAATATTAAAAAAGTTAGATATTGAAATGTTTTCAGTTTATGACTTGAGTAAGTACATTATAGTTCATTCATACAACAGAGAGTATACTGATTTTAAAAGTTAGATTATTAAAAAACAAACCTTATATTTGTAATAGAAATCAGTTATTATCTATTAAGTAGTAGTATTCAAACTGTTAGAAAGCTACCCATGTTTTGGGAAATACACATACTATATTTCTAACATTTTAAAAAATTTGTACAATTCTGATTTTTCTATAGTGAATGTATCTGGTGTTATACCAATAAAAATAACTTAAAATATGAAATATACCATAGTGAACAAAACAATAGGCACAGCTAGGAAATATGAACAGAAATTTAAAGACAAACAATTTTGTCCTGTCATGCATATTCTTCCCTAGTTTGTGTAAAGAAAGTGTAGTAAGTGCATCATTTGGCTGATGATTAATTGAGTGCTTAACTTTAGGCACGCAAACGGATGTTGGAACTAGCACATGTATAAAAATAGCTTTCTCTACGTGTAGACATTCCTTGCACAAACTGTAGGACTTAGGTGATCAGCATCTCTCTTTCTGTCTCTCCTCCCTTTCTCTTTCCTCTCTTTCTCCCTAAATAATGACTTGATTGAACTTTGAAGCCTTCTTTTGCTCATAGTGAAAGTCATTCCCAAAAGAAGTTGGTTCAAATTGTATCGTTAGTATTTGAACTGACAGCAGTGACCTGATCTGAGCATAGGGCCTTCTTCCCGACCTTTGATGTGCTGTCAGAAGATAAGTTAAATCCCTGGCTTCTTGGCATCAGGTTTTAATTTGATATCGTGGAAATGAATTGCATACTCACTACTAGGACAGATAGTGTCTATTACTGATCTTGTGAAGTGGTTGGAAGCATTGCTTAAGCTGAACAGTCAGAGAAAAAATTATAATTTGTCAGCTTCATTATGTGTCTGGTAATTTACCTCATTCATAGTAAGTGTTTAGGACATTTTTGATTGGATGTCAGGTATTTATTGCTTCTGACACCAGACTTGGATGCCTGTGTACTCTGGGAAAGCACTAGTTAACAGCATATGGGAACTGTTTCTCCTGCTTAAAGAAACATTTAGCAGTACTACAGTTTTAGAAACTATGAGAAATCAAAGTGCTGAGATCAAAACAAAGAGCATGTAAACTTCTTACAATACTCAATTCATAAATGTCTCCTACTCTGTGATACACACACACACACACACACACACATATACACACACACGTATACACACACATACATGCACATGCGTATATAAGTGTGTGTGTGCATAGAATTTTAAAAGAATGTCGTAATATTTTAAAAGTAATAGGAAACCTCAGAAAATGAAATTCTAAGTGGGTTTCCCTGAACAGCAGTGCAAAGATGTGTTTTTAGGAAAAATTAAGAGCATATGTTCCAGAATTTAGCTCTAATTTGCAGTGAATTGCTTCAGTAAAACCACTTATATCAGTATTGTTAATCTTAATGGTTACAAGCGACCCACATTTTAATAATCCAGACCATCAGTTGACTACAAATCTCTTTTTTTTTTAATTAAGAATGTTTGACCACAAGAGGGAGTTCCTTGCCAACTGTTTGTTTATCCTGAATAGCTATTGCAGGCCTGAATTTACAAAGAAAAATACCTTGAAATATATTTAGTCTTTGCTTTTAGGCTAAGAAATAATGACAGTCTACTTAAGTTTAGGCTTTCATGAATTTCTAGAATGAAATATCATTTGTGCTATGAAATTTTCAGGCTAATACACTAAGCATTTTTCAGGAATGAAATAATGTGTCATGTCTTTTTAAAGTGATTCCAAATTTGCACCTGCACACTTGCAGTGCACAGGTTAGTGAACAAAATCTACACTGACACAAGGAGGCACCTTTGAGGACAGAGATTATGTTACTTTACCTCACTTTCTTGAATTTGCATGAGTAAAGATAGCTTTGTCAATGTAAATCTATGCACGCCTTGTTGCTGAATTTGGTAACATCAGTGAATAGAGTGCAAGATATGGAATGTGACTTTCAAAATACAAAATTAACATCTTTAAAGAGAAAAAATGTGTTAACTACTGAGCACCTTAGAATATCAATAAAGGTTATTTTCTTCATAATTAGGTGCATAATATACACAATAACTCAGCCATGTATTAGAAAACTAAAATTATTTCCTACCTCACAAATATTTGCCTTAAAATTATGTGTGACTCAGAGAATCCCAGTAAAATGTGCATTGATACAACTTTGAAAATTAGAAAATGCTGTTATTTAGTACTGTAATGTACTATATTTAGTACTGTATTGAGTACTGTAACTTCTTTTCATGTAAGGTAAAACAGCAGGGTTGTTTTAAAACTTGTAAATGATTCCCTCCCAGGAATGTGATTTCTGTTATGAACGTGTTACAATAAAGCATCCACAAGTTGTGTTGTTCCACAGTGTCCTTCCTCATCTGACAATTAAAGCCAGAATTGTCTCCAGGTCAAAACACATGGACATTTAGAGATAGACACTCCAGCAATACATATTGAGATAATTAATAAGTGTATCGGTGGTAAATGCAGTAATTTTGGCAAAACTTATTTGGAGAAAATGACTGTATCTCCCATTTGTTCCTGGTGTGCCTTTATGGCACTGGCTATAAATAGAGGATATGGGGAAAGAAAATACCAGTAATTCTTTTTGCTGTTCCCTCCCACCCCCTATGGTTCTTAGGATTGTATTATTTTAAACCATTTTTGACACATTTGACCACATGAAGTCATGCATTTTTAAGAGCTGTTCTTTTTACAGTAACTTGAACTGACAAGTAAGGAAAGCAGACTTCTTTGGTGACCCAAGTAGTCATGCAGCTCACTGAATGAGTTTTCCCCACCTGTTTCCAACACAAACACAGCAAGGAATAAAAGGATAGTGCAAGTTTACCTATATTCAAGAGTAAGAATTCTAGTGGAATAAAATGCAGGGTAAGTCACTAGACACTGTGAAAGCACATACACACAAATTATAGACAGAAAGATGTTTGAAATGAATATTCTTTGTTCGTGTAGGGATGAAGTCATGGTAAATCCTTCCTTTAAGTCTGAGATCAAAGTCAAGATGACATTAAGCTGGAGAAATGAAAAATCTTGCTCATTTTTTTCCACAAGTGGTTGTAAGATACACTATGTTATATTCTGTGGAGTAGGAGAGTAGGAATGTTTCCTCCTTCTCTCCATATCTCTCTCTCTCTCTCACACACACACACACACACACACACACACACACACATCATGCCTATACTCTTCTTTGGGGTTAGTAATATGGAGATCCTCAGGGGATGTATTAACAATATGCCTAGCACTAAAACTCAGTGAAAACATCTGGATGTTTTGGTCTCCATCATGTAAAAGATCCAGATGTTTGAAAATATGCTCACTGAATGATGTGTATTTGCGTATGTGAGTGTGTATGTGTATGTGTGTGTGTAATCCTTTGTGTCACTGCTTGGTATCATGAAGATAAAACCTTTATGCTCACATTTTATTACTATGAAACATGATGATTTCCTGAACTTACCTCATAATGCTGATACACATTTACTTTTTGAACATTTTATATTGGTAGGTACCTCACATTATCACTTTATTCATATTTGAAGGTGAATTAGAGATCACATCAGTCATCTGGAAGAATGCTTAAAGGCTTTTAAATTTATCAGAATGAAACAATGTAAAGAGGGGCACATAGAGTGACTTGTTCATAGGGCTATTTCCATCTAGCTCTTTCAAAGTTAGGCCTGACTCACAAATTCTTAACCTAGCATCATTACTTGATAGGATGGTATCCTGACAGAAAGGAAAAAGAATTTCAACCTAAAGAGTTGCACTATGAATTTCATGTGTATATATGACCTTTTAGGAAGGGGTCATGTGTTATTCTTTCTAATAATATCTTGGTTTGACTTTACTGATAAATTTTAAACATCAGTGTCATTGATGCCTTTGTTATCTTACTACATTAGCAAATTTTGATTTCACAACACATTTTACATGCAAACACAGTAAACACATTGCCTTAATATGAATCCCCAAATAAGAACAGCATACAACTTCTTAGCTCTAAGTTCCAAGCCAGGTAAGGTGAGTAAGTTTTTTAGATCCAAGTATCTTAGATAAATTCCAATAAGCTGTTCAAAAAAGCATGGTTTAAAATATGCCAAAATATCCACATGCTTCCACTGAACTGAGGGCTTCAGTTAATATTGCAAAAAGCTATCTTTAATAGCTATTGGATGCTCAGCAGGATGAGCAAGGCTGGGATTAGAGATAATGATACTTGTTGGAACAGCAGGGAGGCAGAGGAGAAAGTGATCGGCCTCCCTTGGTTTTGTAAAAGCATATTGGGAAGAAACTTAAATTCAGGAGGACATGATACTAGACAGTGATAAACTCGATAATATAAATACTTCTTTTTTTATTATCTGTGTAAGTGATTTCAAATTTAAATACACGATTAAAATACATTGTTAAGTCTCCATGTGGGTGCCTTCTTTTTTCTAATTTCTTGTCTCCATTCTGTTTCAGTTCTTGTCATCTAAATATTGGTGCACTGAAAATGTTTCCTAAGTAATTGTCCAACTCTCACGACCTCTCCAAAATGGTCCTCACGAATTGGGGAGGTCAGATTGATCTTTGTAATGGGCTCCTATGATTGTATTACTTTCTTAGTCTGAAACTTAGAAACTTTGCTCTCATATTAAACAAAACAGATGTCATACACTGGCATTTAAGTTCCCTTCCTCAAAGATATAAGCCTTTTCTCTCTCTCTCTCTCTCTCTCTCTCTCTCTCTCTTTCTTTCTTTCCTTTCATTTTTGTGAGTTTTGTTGTTGTTGTTTGTTTTTTAACTAACATTGCTCCTATGTGAAACATTCCTTGAACTACTGTGTCCTTTTGGACTCTTGTATCACAAAGATAATTTTACTAGAAAAAAATATCCATACCTTGCCTAAGGAAATGTATCCACCATTTAAGGCCTACACCAATTAGCATAAGTTCTATAAGTTTTTCTCCACATCTGGTATGTATGGATCCTCTATTGCTCATCTCCTCTTAGTGCTTTGTTTGTACCATTTATACAGAATTACAGATATCTGTGTATAGGTGCTACCTCCCCTTCACATTTTGCTCCCTCCTATAGCACAAACCATGTCACATCTAACTTTATCTTAGAAAACTGCCTATTTGCCAAATAAAATAAGCCACATAAGTTCTTTGCGAATTAATGAATTAGTCAATATTTGAATAAAGTAGTAAATTGCATAGTTGTTTCTCTTGATCAGAGGTCATAGCTCTCCTTGGGAAGGCCTCTCCCAAGCTCTCTCTCCAGGTTCCAAAAGTACCTCTTTCTCCTGCCCTTTATACCTAGTGTGGTACTTAATCTCTGTTAGTGATAGCAAGAGGCTGAAGTGTTTCTTGTGGTCTCTCCCCTTCGACTCATGCCACAGGCAATCCGTAAAGGAAACAGTCTTCAAATTTTCGTATTTAATGAAATCATCTGTTTTCTGAAAGGATTCTAAGTGATATGTCTACAAATGTGCATGTATTTTTGGGACACACCCATTGCATATCTACAAAATGGTAATTCTCAACAGCCATGGGGACTTAGATAAACTGAGAGATCACTATCCTTTACCAAGAGTATTGTAAAAAAAAATCTGATTTAATTCAGTCACCAATAACCATATTAAATGTGTGAGCATTAGTTTAAGTTGGCTTTTAGCCATTATTATGTAACAAAAGATATAAGTATGTATAAATATTTATCCTTTTCAGAATACAGAGTTACTGGAACTATTCATAACCTCTGCACAGCCAATGTCTATTTCCAATTAATGCCTATATAAAGTCAAGAGAATAGTTGTTCAAATTCATACTTCTAAATCATATTTGTATCTTTGATTAAAAAAAAAAACCTTTCATATCCATCACACTGCTTGCCAACCTAAAGTTGCTGAAATAATTTGTTATTCATCCAGATGATTGTGAAATTGTTCTTTAATATGTGTACACTACCTAGTGTCTTGTTAGAAGGTACAGAGACCTGATATTAATGCATTGTGCAGTTTATTGAGAGCTGGTATGGTAAAACTGTTAATGATACATTTACTTGAAGTAATTTTTTGAAAGTTTGTCAAGAATTAAAATGGACAAATCATATATATAGTATTGGTCTTCTGGTAGGAGACCACACAAAATCCACCAACATAAAATGTTGCAATAAACCAATTCTCTATCTTAAACCAACATCAACACATTCTTGCAAATTCAATTCAAGACTTGTATTTTAAAAGGAAACATTTTTAGTTAGTATGTTTCAGTGCTTTTCTACAGCTGAAATATGGCTGAACCAATTTGAATCCAATTTTGTAATTAAAAATTGCTCTCCCTCTGTGAACTTGCAGTAATGTTTCATCCAAAAGCAGATTATTACAACCAAATTATGAACTCCTAAAAAGAAGGGGGGCATTATAAATGGAAACACCCACACAACCTTAAGTACAATATAGCAATGCAAACAGCATTGCTCTAACGACAGTAATCTGCTTGCCTTAGCCGTATTCATGCAGATGACAATTTAGTACAGATGTGGCACACATTTGCATGGTTAATGGCGTCATTTTTTTCTCCTTTTCTACTCCTCTATAGTATGATCAGCTGGTATGCTTACCATTACAAATTCTATGTGCTGTTCTTAACATTAGTGGAAACATAAGGCTGGTAGTTTCCTTGTCAGTGATGTAGCTAAAACATGCATATGCACAAAAATATCATGAGGTATAGAAAGAGGGATGAAGGTGGAAAGAGGTAGTTAGTGCCTGGAAATCTCTTTCTGCTTACAAGAGATTCCCTTTCATGGATGGTTCTGGAATTTATTCAGATTTTAATACCTGAAAAACCTCCATAGTTTCCCTCTGTTTCAACTGAACATCCATAATATTCCACATACAAATTGAACTTACATAATAGTTTCCTCACCAGATTTATGTATATATCTCTACTCCGCATTTGTAAATATGAGGTTCAGTTCATGGAGAGAACATTTATTCTTTGTAAGATTGATGAAAATAAACACGAAAATATTGGCAGTTCAGTCTAAGAGGGTAACTAATAAACACAAAACAGTATTTTTTTAAGTTTATTTATTTATTTTGCGAGAGAGCACATGTGAGCAGTGGGTAACGGGGTGGCAGAGAGAGAGGGAGAGAGAGAATGCTAAACCGGCTCTGTGCTGTCAGCACAGATCTGGATATGGGGCTTGGTTCCATGAACTGTGAGATCACAACCTTAGCCAAAATGTAACTGGTTGCTTAACTGACCCACCCAGGCACCCCAAATATTTTTCTTTTTATTAAACACTTCTTAATGTTACAATTACCAGTGTGAAACAGAGAGCATGGTATTAAGAAGTAGACACATTTATGGCTAAGAAAAGTACTTGATAATCTCGTTTCCTGTTGTTCCACTCAAGGCACATGCTATATACATACATATATATAATATATTATATATGTATACACACATTCATACACATACAGACATATACACAGAGAGAAAGAGGAAAGAGGCAGAAGAGGAAAAGCTAAATGTTGTCATATGGTGAACACAAATCAGGTTACTTTGTTTAATGGGACACTGTAATAAAAATGTTAATTACTTGATTTTGAGGAATTGTAGTTTTCTTCATGTTCGCTTTTTAAGTAAAATGTGACTATAACACTTTAAATGTTAACTTTTCTCATCACCTTACTAAATTTCAGATTTATATTAGTTATTAAACATAAGAATTAAAAAGAGCCCTAATTCTCAATTAAATATATTATTTTCACAATTCTTATTTGTTTTACTTTTCCCAGAAACCATACAGGATACATGCTGTCCTGTCCTACTGTCCAAAAACACTCTTTTAATTTTTTTTGAAAATGTAATTCCAGTATAATTCCAATAATTGACACACTGTTATATTAGCTTCAGGTATGCAGTACGGCAGTTCAGCAATTGTATGCATCGCTCAATGCTCATCATGATGAGTGTGTTCTTAATCCACTTCTCTTATTTCACCCAATCCCACCCATCCACCATCAGTGGGTAACCATCAATTTGTTCTCTGTAATTAAGAGTCTGTTTCTTAGTGTCTCCTTTTTTGTTTGTTTGTTTGTTTCTTGTTTTGGTTTCTTAAATTTCACGTATGTGTGAAATCATATGGTATTTGTCTTTCTCTAACATTTCATTTAGCATTATAGTCTCTTTAATCCATGTTGCTGCATATGGCAAGGTTTCATGTTCTTTTGCTGGCTGAGTAATATTCCATAGAATATATACATATCAGTTATTCTTTAGCCATTCATCTATTGCTAGACACTTGGGATGCTTCTATAATTTGACTATTGTAAATAATGCTGCAATAAACATAGGGGTGCATATATATTTTTTAAATTAGTGTACTCATATTCTTTGGGTAAATGCACACTAGTGAAATTACTGGATCATATGGTACTTAAGTTTTTATTTGGGGGGGGATTTCTTTACTGTCTTTCAGTGTCTGCACCAGTTTGCATTCCCACCAAAAGTGCATGAGGGTTTCTTTTGCTCCTCATCCTTAGAAATAATTATTGCTTTTTTTTTTTTATTTTAGCCATGGTGATTAATGAGGTGTTATCCCATTGTATTTTTTTAAATTTTTATTTAAATTCTATTTAGTTAACACACAGTGCAATATCGGTTTCAGGAATAGAATTTAGTGATTCATTACTTGTATACAACACCTAGTACTTGTCATAACATCAGCCATCTAGCCCATCTCCCATCTCCCTCCTTCCATCAACCCTCATTTTGTTCTCTATGTTTACAGACTCTTCATGGTTGGTTTCCCTCTTTCTTTTTTTGCCCTTCAATATGTTCGTCTGTTTTGTTACTTAAACTCCACATATGAGTGAATTTATATGGTATTTGTCTTTCTCTGATTTACTTTGCTTAGCATAATTCACTCTAGCTCAATCAACTCATTTTAAATGGGAATATTTCATTGTTTTGTCTTTAAGTTGATTTATCTATTTTGAGAGAGAGAGAGCATGAGCAGGGGACAGGCAGAGAGAGAGGGAGGGAGAGAATCCTAAGAAGGCTCTGTGCTGTCAGTGTGGAGCTGACATGGGGCTTGAACTCACAAACCATGAGATCATGACCTGCGCTAAAATCAAGAGTCAGATGCTTAACCTACTGAGCCACCCAGGCACCACAAGATTCCATTATTTTTGATAGCTAAGATTCCATTATATATATAATATATACTTATATATACATACACATATTTACATACTGCATCTTCTTTATCCATTCATCAGTCAGTGGACATGTGGGCTCTCTCCATAGTTTGGCTGTTGTTGATAATGCCGCTATAAACATTGGCGTGAATGTAACTGTATTTTTGTATCCTTTGGATAATACCTAGTAGTGCAATTGTTGAATCTTATGGTAGTTCTACTTTTAATTTTTTTGAGGAACCACGATATTTTTCTCCAGAGTGGCTACAACACTGCATTTCCACCAACAGTGCAAAAGGTTTCCCCTTTCTCCACATCCTCACCAACACCTGTTGTTTCTTGTGTTGTTAATTTTAGCCATTCTGACAAGTGTGAGGTCATATCTCATTATGGTTTTGATTTGCATTTCCCTGATAATAAATGATGTTGAGCATCTTTTCATGTGTCTATTAGTCAACTGGATGTCTTCTTTGGAGAAGTGTCTATCCATGTCTTTTGCCCATTTCTTTACTGGATTATATGTTTTTTGGGTGTTTGCTAAGTTATTTATAGATTGTAGAAACTAACTCTTTATCAGCTATGTCATTTACAAATATCTTCTCCCATTCCCTAGGTTGCCTTTTAGCTTTGTTGATTCCTTCTCTGTGCAAAAAATTTTTATTTACTGAAGTCCCAGCAGTTTGTTTCTGCTTTTGTTTCCTTTGCCTCCAGTGATGTATCTAGTAAGAAGTTGCTACAGGTGATATCAAAGAGATTTACTGCCTGTGTTCTCTCTAGGATTTTGGTGGTTTCCTGCCTCACATTTAGGTCTTTCCTCCATTTTGAATTTATTTTTGTTGTACGATGTAAGAAAGCAGTCATTTTCATTGTTTTGCATGTTGCTGTCCAGTTTTCCCAAAACCATTTGTTGAAGACACTTGTTTCTCATGTGCATTCTTTCCTGCTTTGTCAAGAATTAGTTAACAATATAGTTGTGCATCCATTTCTGGGTTTTCTGTTCTTTACCATGGATCTATATGTCCACTTTTGTGCCAGAACCATACTTTTTTGATGACTACATCTTTGTAATATAACTTGAAGTCTAGAATTATGATGCCTCCAGCTTTTTTTTTTTCTTCCTCAAGATTTCTTTGGTTATTTGGGGTCTTTTGTGGTTCCATACAAATTTTAGGATTGTGTGTTCTAGTTCTGTGAAAAATGCTGGTGGCATTTTGATAGGGATTGCATTAAATGTGTAGATTGCTTTGGTTAGTATAGACATTTTAACAATGTTTGTTCTTCCAATCCATGAACAAGGATTTTCCCCCATTTTTTCCCCATTTCTCCCCATGTTCTCTTCAATTTCATTCATATGTATTCTATAATTTTCAGAGTACAGATCATTTATCTCTTTAGTTAGGTTTATTCCTTGGTATCTAATTGGCAGATCATTTATCTCTTTAGTTAGGTTTATTCCTTGGTATCTAATTGGATTTGGTGCAATTGCAAATGGGATCCATACCTTTATTTGCTTTTCTGCTGCTTCATTATTGGTGTATAGGAATGCAACCAATTCTGAACATTGATTTTATATCCTCTGACGTGGCTGAATTCATAAATAGAGTATCATGTCCTCTGCAAATAGTGAAAGTTTGACTTCTTGCTTGCCAATTTGGATGCCTTTTATTTCTTTTTGTTGAATGATTACTGAGGCTAAGACTTCCAGTATTGTGTTAAATGATAATGGTGAGAGTGGACATCGTTGGCTTGTTCCTGACCATAGGAGAAAGGCTCAGTTTTTTTCCCATTGAGGATGATGTTAGTTGTGGGTCTTTGGTATATGGCCTTGATGTTGAGGTATGTTTCATCTGTCCCTACTTTTTTGGGAGTTTTTATCATGAATGGATGCTGTATTTTGTCAATGTGGTTTTTTTTTTTTTTTTTTTTTGCATCTACTGAGAAGATCATATGGTTCTTATCCTTTCTTGTATTCATGTGCTGTATGACATCGATTAATTTGTGAATACTGAACCAGCTTTGTAGCCCAGGAATAAATCCCACTTGATCATGGTGAATAAACCTTTTAACATACTGTTGAATTTGATTTGCTAGTACCTTGTTATGAATTTTTGCATTTATGCTCATCAGGGATATTGTCCTGTAACTCTTATTTTTAGTGGGATATTTGTCTGATTTTGGAGTCAAAGTAATGCTGGCCTTGTAGAATTAGTTTGTAAGTTATCTTTCCATTTCCATTTGTTGGAATAGTTTGAGAAGAATATGTATTAACTCTTCTTTAAATCTCTGGTAGAATTCTCTTGGGAAGCCATCTAGCCCTGGACATTTGTTTATAAGGATACATTTTATTGCTGATTTCAATTTCTTTGCTGATTGTGGGTCTGTTCAAATTTACTATTTCTCCCTGTTCGAGTTCTGGGAGTTTTTATGTTCCTAAGAATTTATCCATTTGTTCCAGGTTGCCCAGTTTGTTGGCATATAATTTTTTATAATTTTCTCTTTTAACTGTTTGCATTTTTGTGATGTTGGTTGTGATCTCTCCCCTTTCATTTGTGATTTTATTTATTTGATCCTATTTTTTTTCTTTTTGATAAATCTGACTAGGCATTTATTAGTTTTATTAATTTTTTTCAAAGAACCAGCTCTTAGTTTCATTGATTTCTTCTACTGCTTTTTGTTTCTCTGTTATTTATTTGTGCTCTGGTCTTTATTTTTCCCATATTCTGCTAGCTTAGGCTTTATTTGCTGTTTCTTTTCTAGCTCCTTTACGTGTAAGGTTAGGTTGTGTATTTGAGACCTTTCTTGCTTCTTGAGGAAGGCCTATATTGCAATATATTTCCTTCTTAGGGCTGCCTTTGTTGAATCCCAAAGGTTTTGGATTGTTGTATTTTCATTTTCATTTACTTCAGTGTACTTTTATATTTCCTGTATATCTTGGTTAACCCATTCATTCCCTAGTCACATACTCTAACCTTCAAGTGTTTGTGGTCTTTTCAAAAATTTTTTTTGTTGTCAACTTCAAGTTTCATAGTGTTGTTGTCTGAAAATATGCATGGTATGATCTCAGTCTTTTTGTACTTGTTGAGGACTGATTTGTAACCCTGTATATGATCTATTTTGAAGAATGTTCTGTGTGTATTCAAAAAGAATGTGTATTTTGTTGACTTAGGATGTACTATTCTGAAAATATCTATTAAGTTCATTTGTTCCAGTGTGTCATTCAAAGCCATTGTTTCCTTGTTGATTTTCTGCTTGGATGATTTGTCCATTGTTGTTAAGTGGGATGTTACAGTCCCTTATGATTATTCTATTATTGTCAGTGAGTTTTTATATTTGTTATCAATTAATTTATATATTTGAGTGTTTTCAAGTTGGGAGTATAAATATTCACATTGTTAGAATGTCTTAATGGATAGACTCCTTAATTATTATATAATGCACTTCTTCATCTCTTGTTACAGTCTGTTTTAAAATCTAGTTTGTCTGACATAAGTATGGCTATTCCAGCTTTCTTTTGGAATCTATTATCATGATAGATGGTTCCATCCTCTCACTTTTAATCTGCTTATGTCTTTAGGTCTCAAATGAGTCTCCTATAGACAATGTATAGATGAGTCTTTTTTTTTTTTTTTAAATCCCTTCTGATAACCCTAGACTTTTGATTAGAGCATTTAGTCCATTTACATTCAGGGTGATTATTGAAAAATATGAGTTTAGTAGCATTGTATTACCTACAAAGTTGCTGTTTCTGGTTACATTCTCTATTCCTTTCTAATATGTCACTTTTGGCCTTCCCCCATCCTCCAAAGAGTTCACCTTAATATTTCTTGCAGGGCTGGTTTAGTGGTCATGAACTCCTTTAGTTTTTGTTTGCCTGGGAAACTCTTTACCTCCCCTTCGATTCTGAATGACAGCCTTCCTGGATATTCTTGGCTCACATTATCCCATTCAGCATGTTGAATATATCTTGCTACTCTCTTCTGGACTGCCAGGTTTCTGTGGACAGATCTGCTGACAACCTGATCTATCTCCCTTAAAGGCTTTTTTTCCTCTTTGTGCTTTCAGGATTCTTTCCTTATCTGTGTATTTTGTGAATTTGACTATGATATGCCTAGGCAATGACTGTATTTTGATGAATTTAACAAGAGTTCTCTGTGATTCCTTTATTTTTATGTCTGTATCCTTCCCCAGACTAGGGAAATTTTCAGCTATAATTTACTCACATAAACCTCTGTCCCTTTTTCTCTCTCTTCATCTTCTGGAACTCCTATGATAAAAATATTATTTCATTTTACTGAGACACTGAGGTTCCTAAATCTACCTTTGTGATCCATTACCTACGTTTCCCTCTTCTCTTCAGCATCATCATTTTCTGTAATTTTATTTCCTTTATCACTAATTCATTCCTATGCTTTGTCCATCCTCACTGTCATGGCATCCATTCAGGTTCGCATCTCAGTTTTAGTATTTTTAATTTCACCTGACTAAATTTTAGCTCTTTTTTCTCTTCAGTAGGGATCCTCTAGTGTCCTCTATGTATTTTAAAAGCTCAGTTATAATCCTTATAATTATTGTTTGAAATTCTAGTTCAGACATATTACTTATATCTATACTATCTATAGTGTTTAAGTCCCTGACCATCATTTCTTTTTGTTATTACTTTGAGGTGAATTCCTCTGTCTTGTCCTTTGCAGGAAAAATAATAATAACATAAAATAAATATTAAAAAAATAAAATAAAGGAAGCTACATCCTAAGTATGTTTTGGTCTACTTAAGAGAAGCTGGATAGAAAAAAGAAAAAAGAAAAAAGAAAAAAACAAACAAAAAAAATAGAATAAAATAAAACAAAAATTTGTTCTTTCTGTATCCAGGAAAAAACAAAAATGGAAACAAAAACAGAAGCAAAAGAAAATAATTAAATAAATGAAGCTAGTTATAGTTTCCCCTAGAGCTGAAGCTTTGCACCACTCTATGAGTAGTAGACTTAGCACATAGAATGGATTTGTGCTGCCCTTCCAGTGGAGGGGCCTGCTGCTCTGATCTTCAAGACAGATTTGCTGCCCTAGTGGAGATGTGCCCTGGGGGGAGAGGGGTTGGGGATTGGTGTAACAGCTCCATTCTCCACTTGGTGGCACTTTTTAGCTTATTGAGGTCAATCAGTGCTTGTGAGCTAATGGTGAAAATTACTTCACCTTGTTCTCTATTCTCAGGAGTGGTAAGATTTCTTCCTCATAGGTGCACAATCATTCACCCCTTCTGTGTCCCTAGCTTCCGTCAGCTCTCCACTTTCACCCCTTCTGTGTCCAAGTTCTGCTGCCTGCCTATCAGTTGTCCCTGCCCTCCTGAATTTTCTCTCAGGCACAGCTGGTTCAAAATTCTACACTTTAGAGACCCCCACAGCTTGGATTTGCACTAATCCTCTGAGGTAGGGTCTCACCGAAAAAATGGTAGTGTGACCCAGCAGCTGCTTGGAGTTCATGGTACATCATAACACACAGCCAGTGCCAGGGTTTTATGCCCTCAGCTGGTGTCTTTGTTCCTATACCAGTGAATGAGGCAGTTCTATGGCCCCTTCAGGGTCTTTTGCCCTTGGCAAGGTCATATCACCTCTACCAAATGCATTCCAAGCAGAGCAACCCCCTCTCCCCATGTGACCCAGAGGACCCTCAGACCATGCTGCCACTCCTGGGGCTCCACCCTGCTTCCTTGTTAGAGTACTATCAGGTACTAGTCTCCAAAACTTCAGAGTCTGTATTCTGCCATTTTTTAAAAAACTGGTGGTATTGAAACCCTCTCCCTTTTCGCCATCAGTGGTTTTGGGGAAGAGTTTTCTTGCATAGTCCCCTGCATGTGTTTTTACTCTTTCTCTCTAGATACTTTCAGGGGGAGTGCTTTTCTTACAGGAACCCAACATGCTGCCCTCCCTTCCCTCTCTCTTTCTCCTTTCCCTGAAAAGGACTCCCTCCCCTCTGCAGCACTGCAGCTCTTCTCTCCCTTAATTCACCTCTCCACACCATGTACCTGCCATGTTCTCTCCTTCAAATTATGCAGATCATTCTCATAATCCTTAGATTGATTTCCTAGATGTTCAAAATGATTTGATGTTGATCTGTGTTTAAGGGACGAGAGAAGCCCACGGTCCCCTTACTACTCTGCCATCTTAACTCCTCCCCTGACATATTAAGTACATTTATATGCGATAGACTTTATTCCTATACATAGAGATTTTCTGTATCTTAAAGGGATGTATAAATATAGAATATGATGATATCATTGAGAAAAAACTTAACATCAATGTGAATTGGAATGGGGAAGTAAATAAGCTAAAATAATGTGAATGACTCATGGTGACATACATAGGGAGATTTTTGTGCAAATAGGAAGAGGAAGTGGATTCTTGAGATGTTAAAAGAGTTTAATTAAAGAGAATTAGTGACTTCCACTTTCTGATTCCACATATAATAAGCTTGAGAGTCTTTGTTCCATCCTAATAAGTAAAAAAATAAGCTGAAAATCACCATCTCTTGTGGGATCCTAAAGAGAGGGAGGACACAGCACAAACCACTGCTTTCCCTACTGGAGGGGCAGAGAGACAAACACTGGGGATCTTCTATACAGGAACAGAGACTCACAGATATCTATGCTAGGGTAAGAAAACTCTAACTAAATGACAAACTATTGGGGGTGCAGGGTTGATGACTTGAAGAGCTAAAAATTCCAGAGGGACTTACACAAATGAGGATCCCAATATTGTGAGATTTATTTCCAGCTCATCCAGATTCCCACAGTAGAAGTCAGAGAAAAAATCCCTCTTGCTTCTGGGAGGATGAGAGGAAGAGGAAACATTTTTAATCACACTAGAGCACTTTGTTCTTAACAAGGCCCTCCCCTCAGAAGAGACCATTTAAAAAGACCCTAACCTGCTATTTCATTTTCTTGGCAACTGATCTGAGGGAGGAGAAATACCCAACTCTAGTGGGCTGTAGCTATCCTGTCCCTTCCATCACAGGGGGAAAATCCTAGGAAACTTCCATGAAATTTACTATTCAGAGACTCAGTTTCACTAAGGGACTGGGATCTAATCATCAGAATATAGAACAGTACCCTTCCCTCATTACTCCACCACCATATTACAAAATCCTATTCAGAGAACTTCCTTTTACCCAGTACATCACATATGCATATCAAAAGAAAATTACAAGGTATACCAAAAGATAAAAATAAACAAAAATAGAATTTGAAGACACAGAGAAAGTGGCAGAATAAGACATGTGAAAGAAGTTGAAATTAGTAGAACAAGAATTTAAAAGAACCATTATTAGTATGCTAAGAACTCAATAAAGTAGACAGCATGAAAAATAGGTGGGCAATGTAAGCAGAGAGAAATCCTTAAAAAGAAACACAAAGAAATGCTAGAGGGAAAAATAATGTAACAAATGAAGCCTGCCTTTGATGGACTTATCAATAGATGACAGAGCTGAAAAAAGAATATTTGACCTAGAGGTTTATTTACCAGAATCTTGGAAAACCAAAAGCAAAGAACAAAGACAAAAAATCCCCCAGAATATCAAAGAACTTTGGGACTACTACAAAAGGTGCAACATATGCATAATAGGAATACAAAAAGTAGAAGAGAAAAAGTACCAGAAGAAACATTTTGAAACAAAAATGACTGAGAATTTATTCAAATTACTGTCAAAAAGCAAACCATAGTTCTGGGAAAGTGCGAGAATACAAAGCAGGATAAATCATAAACATAGAAATAAATAACAGCAACAAGAAAAAACACTACACCCAGACATATCACTTTTAAACAATGACAACAAAACAAAGATTAAAAGTCCTGTAAACAAGAGAAAGAAACATCCCATCTCTAGAGAAACAAAGATAAGAATTACTTCATATTTATACTCAGAAACCAAGGAA
Source organism: Cryptoprocta ferox (assembly GCA_028646485.1). NCBI lineage: Eukaryota > Metazoa > Chordata > Mammalia > Carnivora > Eupleridae > Cryptoprocta > Cryptoprocta ferox. Next base: position 64,511,748 of record CM053572.1, read on the forward strand.
TAAGAGTGAAACATTTTAAATTTGAGAGGATAAAAACAGTAACCTAGAATTAAGTAGCCTGTAAAATTATCCTTCCAAAGTAAAGGTGGAAAAAAAAGACTTTCTCAAACAAACAAATTGAGAGAATTTGTTATCAGTAGACTTGCCCTGCAAGAAATGTTAAGTTTTCTAGAAAGAAGGAAAATGATACGGATCAAAACTAGGATGTACATGACAAAAAGATAACCAATGAAGGATTAATAAATAATGGTAAAATTAAAATTAATTTCCTGCTCTTAGTTGATCTAGCAAATAGTTTATTCAAAATAATAATATATCTATACTATTTATGCATATATATATATATATATATACATATATATGTATGCTTAGTGAAATGAATGCCAGTATAGATAAGAGATGAAAGGTAAAAATTAAGAATATTTTGTTATATAGGATACTTGTACTACCCTTGAAGTGATGTAGTGTTATGTGAAGGAAAATGTATATTAGTTGTAAATATATATATATCAAAATCTAGTGTAATCACTAAAAAAGACAAATATAACTAATATACTAAGAAGAGAGAAGATGGAATCATATAATATTCTCAACTTAAACCATAAAAGACTAGTGGTGGAGGAAAATGGCTGGGGAAAAGGAGGACTCTAGCTTTATCTTATCCCACTAACACAAACAGATAACTATCAAATCATCCTAAATACCCCAGAATTCAACCTGAAGCCTAATAGAAAAATCTCAACCACTAAAGGGAACAAAAAGGCCACAATGAAGAAGATAGGAAGTGCAGAGACATGGTTTAGGGGAAAATCAGATTGTAAGTACTACAAAGGGAAGGAAGCTGTGGTCACAGAAAAGGATGAGAAAGAGAGGAGCACACAGGGGAACACACAAGGAGATGTTTCCACAAAACCATTGGCTTGGAAAATGAGGGGCTGAATTTCATGAGTTCTTTGAACAGTGGGGCACTTAATGCCTGAGGTTTTAAAGGTCAGCAGGCTTGGCTCAGATAGAGCCTGGAGGATACTTCCCTGCTCCTGGGAGAGAGGGCAGGTAAATGACATCAGGGGTGGAAAGCATTAAAATGGTGATCTGGGGAATGCTTGGGGTACACAATGGGGAGACTATTGACTCTTCTCTGAGTGTGTCCCTGAGATGCAGTATTGACAGAGAGTTGCTTCTCTGGGAACAAAGGAGCTGGCTGGTGCCATTTTGATCCCCTACCCCTCAGCATAAACACAGCCACCAATAGAAAGCATCAGAGCACCAACACTGGCTGCCTAACTTCCTTATGTCAAGCCCCACATCTCTGATTCTGGCAGGACTGCCCTTCTCATTCAAGCTTGCCTCAGTCCCAGCATGGAAGGCCTCTCCCCCAGAAAACAAACACAAATCCCTGCCCACACCATGTCTCCCAACCAGAGAGTTCTGCAGGGCCTCAGTTCTGGTGGAGTTGGTGTCAGGTCTCATTGCACAAGCAAACCAGAGTACACTTAGTTAAAACATACTACATTCAGGCTAGGGCCCAAATACTACCTGCAACAGGCAAGGAGAGCCTCTGCAGATGACTGGCCTCTTGTGTTTAGGGTAGCCCAAACACAACAGCAGAATGCATGCAGCACACACTAGAGACATTCCCTGAAGCACCAAACCGTGAGCACTACATGACCTATGCTTTGTAAGGCCGTTATTTCAGGAGTAGGAGATATAACTGGCTTTTCTAACACAGAGAAGAATATAGACATTTAGAAAAAAATGCCAAGATAGGAATTTATTCAAAATGAAATAACAAGATAAAGCCACGGCCAGAGATCTAAGTGGAACAGATACAAGTAACATATCTGATGGAGAATGTAGAGCAACAATCACAAGGATACTCACTAGACTTGAAAAAAGAATAGGAAGATTGGAAACAAACTGGATGCAATGAATAGTAGGTTGGAATAAGCAGAGGAATGATTAAGTGACCTAGATGACAAAATGATGGAAAATAATTAAGCTGAACAAAGAGAGAAAGAAGAATTATTCAACACAAGGATAAATTTAGGGAACTCAGTGACTCCATGAAACATACTAACATTTGTATTACAGAAGTCCCAGAAAAAAGCAGAGAGAGAAAGGGGTGAGAAAATTTATTTCAAGAAATAATAGCAGAAAACTTCCCTAATCTTGGGAAGGAAACCAAGAAACATACCCAGGAATCACAGAGAACTCCCACCAAAATCCACAAAAGCAGGCCAACACCAAGACATATTTTGATTAAAATAGCAAAAGCTAGTGATAAAGAAAAAATCTTAATGGCAGCAATATAATAGAAGTCTTTAGCTTACAAATGAAAACCCATAGCTAGCTAGATATTTCTATATAAAAATATGGAGGGGCCCTAGGTGGCTCAGTTGGTTGAGTGTCAAACTTCCACTCAGGTCATGATCTCATGGTTTGTGAGATCGAGCCCAGCGTCAGGCTCTGTGCTGATGGCTCGGAACCTCGAGCCTGCTTCACATATCGTATCTCCCCCTCTCTCTGCCCCTTTCCCACTTGTGTTCTGTCTGTCTGTCTGTCTCTCTCTCAAAAATAAATAAACATAAAAATGTGGAAAGCCGGAAGGGAGTGGCATGATATATTGAGAGTGATGAATAGAAAAAATCTGCAGCCAAGAAAACTCCATGCAGCAAGGCTATATCATTCAGGATAGAAGGAGAGATAAAGAGTTTCGAAAACAAACAAAAACTAAGGGAATTTTGACCACTAAAGTGGTCCTGCAAAAAATATGAAAGATGACTCTTTGAATGCAAAGGAGAGACCAAAGGTAACCAAGACAAAGAAGTTTCAGAGAAAATCTCCACAATGATAAAACTAGGAGAAAAATGGCAATAAATACATATTTATCAGTAATTACTTTGAATGCAAATGTATTAAACTCTCCAGTCAAGACTTAGTGTGTCAGAATGGATAATAAAAACAAGAACCATCTATATGCTGTCTATAGAGAAAAAAGACTCATTTTAGACCTGAAGACATCTGCATAATGAGAGGGGATGGAGGAACAACTATTATGCAAATGCTTTCTTTCTTTTTTTGAAAGAAAGCTGGAGTAGCAATACTTATTTAGAAAAACTGGACTTTAAAACAAACATAAAAAAAGACAAAGAAGGGCAGTATATAAGCATCAAGGAGACAATCCAACAAGAAAATATAACAATTGTAAATCTCTATGCACTCAATATGGAAGAATTCAAATATATAAGACAATAAGAAACATAAAGGACCTAGTTGATAATAACACAACAATAGTAGGAGACTTTAACACCCCACTTATATCAATGGGATGATCTAAAAAATCAACAAGGAAACAGTGGTTTTGAATGATATACTGGACAAAATGGACTTAAAAGATATATTCAGAACATTCCATCCTAAAACAGCAGAATACACATTCTCTTCAAGTGCACACAGAGCATTCTCCAGAATAGACCATATACTGGGTCACAAAGCAGAGTTCAACAAATACAAAAAAATGAAATCATATCATGCATCTTTTCTGACTGCAATGCTAATAAACTTGAAGTCAACCACCACCACAACAACAAAAACAACAACAAAATTGGAATAGGACAACAAATACATGAAAGTTAAATAACATGCTAGTAAAGAATGAATGGGTCAACCAGGAAATCAAAGAAAAAATTAAAAGAAATACATGAAAACCAATGAAAAAGGAAAAAATGGTCCAAAAGCTTTAGGATGCAGCAAAAGTTGTACTAAGAAGGAAATCTATAGCAATATAGGCCTACCTCAAGCAGCAAGAAATCTCAAATAACTTAATCTTAAACCTAAAGGAGCTACAAAAAGAACAATAAACAAATCCTAAAGCCAGCAGAAGGAAAAAAATAATAAAGATAAGAGCAGAAATAAATGATAGACTAACAGCAAAACAAAACAAAAAAATAAAACTGATCAATGAACTAGGAGCCCATTCTTTGAAAAAAATAATAAAATTTATAAACCTCCAGCCAGACTTCTAAAAAATAGAAAGGATAGAAATCAATAAAATCAAAAATTAGGAGAAATAACAAGCAACACCACAAAAATACAAACACGCATAAGAGAATATTATTAAAAACTACATGCCAACAAATCGTATATTCTAGAAGAAATGGATAAATTTCTAGAGACATAAACTATGAAAACTAAAACAGTAATAAATAGAACATTTGACTGGATCAATAACCAGCAAAAAATTGAAACAGTAATCAAATAATTCCCAACCAACAAAAGTCCAGGACCAGAGAGCTTCACAGGCAAATTCTATCAAACACGAGTTAATACTTATTCTTCTTAAAATATTCTAAAAGATGTAAAAGGAATGGAAACGTCCAATGTGATTCTAAGAGGCCACCATTACCCTGAATCCAAAACCAGACAAAGACAACCCCCCCAAAAGAAACTATAGGCCAATATCCTTAATGAGCATTGATGTAAAAATTCTCGATAAAATACTGGCAAAGAAAACCAACATTAATTTAAAAAAAATCATTCACCATGATCAAGTAGGACCTAATCCTGGGTTACAAGTGTGGTTCACTATTCACAAATCAAACAACGTGATACACCAAATTAATAAAAGAAAGGATAAGAACCATATGATCCTTTCAGTAGATGAAAAAAAGCTTTTGACTAATTACAGCATCCATTCATGATAAGAATTTTCAACAAAGTAGGTTTAGAGGGAACATACTTCATCATAATAAAGGCCATATATGAAAAACCCACAACTAATACCATGCTGAATGGGGAAAATTTGATAGCTTTTCCTCTATGGTTAGGACAAGACAGGAGAGCCCACTCTGCTCACCATTATTTAACACAGTACTGAAAGTCCTTGCCTCACTAATCAGACAACAAAAAGAATAAAAGGCATCCAATTTTTTCATGAAAAAAACTGCTAGAACTGATAAACAAATTCAGTAAAGTTGCAGGATGTGAAATCACTGTAGAGAAATCTATTGCATTTCTATACACCAAATTTGTAGCAGCAGAAAGAGAGATTAAGGAATCAACCCCATTTACAATTGGACCAAAAAGCCCAATAAACCTAACCAAAATGTTGAAAGACCCGTACTGTGAAAACTATAAAATACTGATGAAAGAAATTGAATAGGACACAAAAAAATGGAAAGACATTCCATGTTCATGATTTGGAAGAACAAATATTGTCAAAATGTTTCTACTATCCAAAGCACACATTTAATGCAATCTATCTACACATTTAATGCAATCTATCAAAATACCAACAACATTTTTCACAGAACTAGGCAAAAAATTCTAAAAAATTGTATGGAGCCACAAAAGACCCTGACTAGCCAAAGAATTCTTGAATAGGAATATAAAGCATCACAATTCTGGAGTTTGAGTTATACTGCAAAGTTGTAGTGATCAAAACAGTATGCTACTATCACAAAAATAGACACATGGATCAGTAGAACAGAATTGAAAGCCCAGAAATGAGTGCACAATATATGGCCAATTAATCTTCAGCAAAGCAAGAAGGAATATCCAATGGGAAAACTGTCTTTATAAAACGGTGTTGGGGAAACTGGACAGCAACTTGCAAAAGAATGAAACTGGACCACCTTTTTATACTATATACAAAAATAATTAAAAATGGATGAAAGACCTAAGTGTGAGACTGAAAACCATCAAAATCCTAGTGAAGAACACAGGCAGTAACATCTTTGACATCAGCCATAGCAACTTTTTTCTAGATATGTCTCCTGTAGCAAGAGAAACAAAGAAAAATGAACTAATAGGATTTCATCAAAACAAACAAACAAAAACTTCTGCACAGTGAAGGAAACAATCAACAAAACTAAAAGACAGCCTATGGAATGGGAGAAGATATTTGCAAATGACATATCTGATACAAGGTTAGAATCCAAAATACATGAAGAAATTATAAAACGCAACACCCAAAAATGAATAATCCATTTAAAAAATGGGCAGAAGACATGAGTAGACAAAGAAGACCTACAGATAGCCAGCATCAACATGAAAAGATGCTCAACATCAGTGATCATCAAAACATACAAATCATAACTATAGTGAGATACTACCTCACACCTATAAGAAATGCTAAAATCAGCAACAAAATAAAGAACAGGTGTTGGTGAGGAGTGGCAATGGGAACCCTCTTGCACTGTTAGTGGGAATGCAAATGGATGCAGCCACTCTGGAAAACAGTATGGAGGTTCCTTAAGACTTTATAGAACTACCCTACAATCTATTATCTAACTATTGCACTACTAGGTTTTTGCCTAAAGGTTACAAAAATACTAATTCAAAGGAATACATGCATCCCAATGTTAATAGCATTGTCAATAATAGTCAAATTACAGACAGAGCCCAAATGTCCAATGACAGATGAATGGATAAAGAAGAGGTGGTGTGTGTGTGTGTGTGTGTGTGTGTGTGTAATATTACTCAGCCATTAAAAATCAAATCTTATTTGCAATAGTGTGGATGGAGCTAGAGAGTATTATTCTAAGTTAAATAGTCAGAGGAAAATAAATACCATATGATTTCACACATAAATGGAATTTAAAAACAAAAAGATCAAAATAACCAAAAAAGAGAGAGAGGCAAACCCATAAACAGACTCTTAACTATAGAGAACAAACTGATGGTTAATAGAGGAGAGGTGGATGGGTGGGTGGGGGATAAGTTAAATACATGATGGGGATTATGGGGGGGCACTTGTGTTGAGCACCAGGTGTTGTATGGAAGTGTTAAATTGCTATATCATACACCTGAAACTAATATGACACTGTATGTTAATTAACTGGATTTAAAATAAAAATTAAAGTAAAACCATAAAAGAACAAAAAATTACAGAAGTAGGAAGAAAGAAAAAAGTACAAAATAGGAAAATGTAATAATTATAGTAGATATAAATTCAAATTCAATAATTACTTTGAGTGTCAAATATTCTAAGTACCAATTAAATTCATATTTTCACAGGATCAAAAACAAGACCTGACTTAATGTTATTTACAAGAAACCCACTTTAAATATTAGTTCATATACAGAGCAAAAGAAAATGAAGAAAATAATAATTAAATTGATGACAAGTAAGCAGGATTAGTTTTATTAATTTCAGATAGAACAGATTTCAAAGCAAGAAGAATTATCAGAATAAAAAAATTCTTACAGAATGATAAGGAAGTCAATTCTTTAAGAAAACATAACAATCATTACTATGTATTTCCCTAACAGTATACATGAGGCAAAAACTAATGTAATTGCAAGGAGAAATAGATGAATCTACTGTATCATATTTGGAGACTTTAGGCCCCACTCAGAAAAGAACATATCCATCAGGCATAAAATTAGTAAGAATATAGCTGATCTCAACAACATAATGAATTAATTGGATATAATTGTCTTCTGACCATTTTATCCAAGACCAGCAGAATACACAACCTTCTTAAACATATATGTAACATTTACCAAGATAAACATTCTGGAGCATAAAATTCACCTTAAGAAATTGAAAGAATAAAAAAAAATCATACAATGGCTTCTCCCAGACAACAAGAATATTAATCTATATAAAAATAACATACAGATAACTGAAATTTGCCGAAATCCACATTTCTAAATAACACATGTGGCAGAGGAAAAATCTCAAGAGAAATTCTGAAATATTTTGAACTAAATAAAAATAAAACACAACCTATTAAAATTTGTGGGATGTAGTGAAAGCAGTGTATAGAGGGAAATTTATACCATTAATACATGTAGTACAAAAGAAGAAAGATCAGAAATTAATAATCTAGGTTTTCACGTAAGGAAACTATAAAAAGAATACATTAAATCTAAGCAGAAGAAAAGAAGTAATTACAGCAGAAGTAAATGAAATTAAAAATAGGTAATTGAATAGATAAAATCAGTGAAACCAAGGGCTGGTTCTTATAAAGGATTAATATGATAACTAAGCCAGTAGCCAGGTTAACTAAGAAAAAAAGAGCAGACACAAAATCAAAGAGCAGACATCACTAAGCCTATGGACATTGAAAGAATCATAAAGGAATAGTCTGAACAACTCTATTCTTAGGGTTGTTAAATTTGATAACCTACATGAAATGGACCAATTTCTTGAGAGACATAAGCTGCCAAAGTCACACAATCTGAATAAGGCTATATCTGTTAAAGAGATTGAATCAGTAAATTACTAACTTTCTAAAACAGAATGCACCAGGCCCAAGTGGTGAATTTTACCAAATGTTACCTCTTAATAAATAAATTATATATTTTTTTTACAATCTCATTCAGAGAGTAAAATCAGTGGGAGTACTTCCTAACTCTTTCTTTAAGGCTAGCATTACCTGAATACACAATCCAGACAGAAAAATAACAAAACTACACACCAATATCCCTCATGAATGTAGATGCAAACATTCTCGACAAACTATTGGCAACTTGAATCCAACAATGTATAAAAAGAATTACACAATACATCCAAATGGGGTTATCTCACGTAGACAAAGCTGTTTCAATATTCAAAAATCAATAAATGTAATAACCACATAATTAGATAAAAAATGAGAAAAAAGAAAAAGAAAAATGAATAAATTCAGAAAAAAACAGTTGATAAAATTTAACACTTATTTATAATAATAACTGCCTGTAAACTAGGAATAGAGGGGAACTTTCTCAAATGGTAAAAGAACATGAACAAACAAGCTACAGCTAATATCAAACTTAAACCATGAAAACCTGACATCTTATATTAGAAGTTTTAACTAATGCATTAAGATAAGCAGAGGAAATGAAAAGTCCATGGATTGGTAAGAAAAAATAAAACTCCTTGTTCACAGATGACGTGTTCATCTATGCAGAAAATTGAAAAGAAGTGACAAGAAAATCTTCATAGAACTAATAAGCAATCATAGCAAGGTTGCAAGATAATGGTTGATATACACAGGTTAATTGATTTCCCATATACTAACAACCAACAGATGGGATTTAAAATTAAAAACACAATACCATTTACATTAACAAAATAGAAAGAGATGTAAATCTAATAAAATATGTACAAGATTTGAATGAGGAAAGCTACAAAACTCTGATGAAGTCAAAGATCTAAATGATTGAAAAATATTCCATGTTCATGGATAGGAAGACTCACTATTGTTCAGACATCTTGATCTATAGACTCAATGAAATCCCAATCAAAATCACAGCAAGTTATTTTGTGGATATTATAATGATTCTAGAATTCATATAAAAACACAAAGACCCAGAATAGCTAACACAATATTAAAGGAGAACAAAGTTTGAGGACTGACACTACCTGACTTCAAGACTTACTATAAAGCACAATGATCAAGAGAGTGTGGTGTTAGTGAAAAAATAAATAAACCAAAAAATGGAACAGACTAGAAAGCTGAGAAATAGAAAGGTAGCCTTTGTAACAAAGAGGACAAAGCAATACAAAGGATCAAGGATAGTGTCTTCAGTAAATGATGCCAAGAACAGCTAGACATCCACATGCAAAAATAAATAAATAAATCTAGACACAGACCTTACACACATTACAAAAATTAATTCAAAATAGATCATGGAGTTAAATGTAAGACACAAAAATGTTGAGAGTATATGAAAATAAATCACAGACATTTGCAAAATATTTGCAAAATTTTTTCTCCTTTCTGATAAAAGACTGTTATTAAATATTTATGAAGAACACTTAAAACTCAACAATAAGAAAACAAACAGATCAACAACAACAACAAAAAATTGGACAAAGACCTTAACAAGTATGTCACCAAAGAAGACCTATGGATGGCAAATAAGCGTGTGAGAAGATGCTGCGTGTCATATGTTATCAGGTATTGCAAATTAAAACCACAGGATACCCACTACCACTTATTAGAATGACCAAAAATCCCAAACACTGAAAACACCAATTGCTGGTGAGCATGTGGAGCAACACCACTCTCAATCATGGCTGATAAGAATGCAAAATGATATTCCCACTTTGGAAGACAGTTTGGCAGTTTCTTGAACAACTAAACTAATTGTTACCATATGATCCAACCATCCCACTTTATGCTGTTTACTCAAAGGAGTGAAAAACTTATGTTCAATCAGAAATCTGCATATGGATGTTTACAGCTGTTTTATTCATAATTGCCACACGTGGAAGCGACTAAGATGTCCTCAGTGGTTAAATGGATACATAACTGTGGTACATCCAGACACTGAATACTATTTAGAGCTAGAAAGAAATGAACTATCAATACATGAAAAGACACAGAAGAAACTTAAGTTTGTAATATTAAGTGAAAGAAGCCAATTTGAAGAGGTGATATATGGTATAATTCCAGTTACATGACTTTCTTGAAAAACCAAAACTCCGGGGACAGGAAAAAGACTGGTTGTCAGGCATAGAGGGTGTAGGTGAGATGAGTAGGTAGAACAAAGGATTTTTAGGACAGTGAAAACATTCTCAATGGTACTACAATGATGGATACATTTGTACGAACTCATAAAATACACACCAAGAATTAACCTTAACATAACTTATGGACATTGTACAATTATGATGTGTCAATGCATGTTCCTCAGTTGTAACAAATGTACTACTGTGGTAGGGAATGTTGATGGAGGAAGCCATTGCTCATGTATGGGAAGGGGTATGTGGGAGATTTCTGTACCTTTCTCTTAATTTTGCTGTCAACCCAATAATTTTGCTGTGAACCCAAAACTGCTTTAAAAAAAATAAGTGTTTAAGGAAAACAATGAGTGATAGATTCAGTATGTGATATGAAGTTTTTAACTTAAATGTATGCATAGATATACTCAATAACTGAGATATGGAATGTGGTGAAGATAAACAGAAAATACAGAGGGAAATTAGAAATGACAGGACTATGACTTAGAACTCAGGACTATGACTTAGGTAATATGAATTTTGAGTCAGAGTTACCAAAATGAAGACTATCAGAATAATCAAGATAATCCAGAAAAAACTATGTTAAAAAAAAGTGGGTGTAAGAACATCACCTATAATCAAAAGTAGGGAGTTGGAGTGCAAAGAGAGAACTAATGAAATAAACTAAAAATATAGAAATAAAAATAAGTGAACTAGCAGAAATCTAGCAGTATCATGGAGAAAGAAAGCTAATGTGGTGGACATCTGTTTTTGATAGCATCCTCTGGCAGTATCTTATGAATTCCTTTAAGACAGCCCTTACCTCGACATGATCATGTGACCCAAAATTGACCAACTGGGGAATAAGTGACTGGTTCAAAAAGAGGCCTTAGACTTTGTCAGAAGCCTTGTAAAAGAAGAACACTTTTATCTTTCACACTGGTAACATTTTACCTGGAAGTTGCAGGAACCACTTTTCATCACCTGGGGATATCCTGGTTAAGAATAAGCCATGTCAGATATATAGACCAGTGGAATAGATTAGAGAGCCCAGAACTGGACCCACAAATGTACGGCCAGTTAATCTTTGACAAAGGAGGAAAGAGTATCCAATGGCAAAAAGATAGCCTCTTTAATAGGTGGTGCTGGGACAACTGGACAGCAACAGGCAGAAGAATGAAACTAGACCACTCTCTTACACCATACACAAAAATAAACTCAAAATGGATGAAAAATAAACTCAAAAAACAAAAAGGATGTCCTCCCTTGAGACAGGAAACCATCAAAACCCTAGAGGAGAAAGCAGGAAACAACCTCTATGACCTCAACCGCAGCAATTTCCTACGCAACACATCCCCAAAGGCAAGGGAATCAAGAACCAAAATAAACTATTGGGACCTCATCAAGATTAAAAGCTTCTGCACTGCAAAGGAAACAATCGAAAAAACTAATAGGCAACCGACAGAGTGGGAAAAGATAGTTGCAAATGACATATCGGATAAAGGGCTAGTATCCAAAATCTACAAAGTACTCACCAAACTCCACACCCGAAAAACAAACAATCCAGTGAAGAAATGGGCAGAAGACA
>CM053572.1:64524270-64542606 GCA_028646485.1 Cryptoprocta ferox
AAAAAAAAAAAGGCATACGATTGGCAAAGAGCATATGAAAAGTCGCTATACATCACTAACTGTCAGAGATGTGCAAATTAAAACCATAATGAGATATTACCTCACAGTTGTTAGGGTAGAGATTATAATAAATGAAAATAAAACAAAACAAAAATAAAACAACAAATGTTAACAAGAATGTGGAGAAATTGGAATCCTTTGTGCAATGCTGGTAGAAATGTAAAATGTTGTAGCTGTTATAGGAAACAGTGTGGAGGTACTTCAGAAACAATTAAAATAAAACGACCATATCATCCACTAATCTACCTTCTGGATATTAATCCACAAGACTTAAAATCAGAATCTTGAAGAAACACATTCTCATGTTAATTCAATACTTATTCACAATCGCCAAAAGGTGGAAACAAAATGTCAATTGATTAATGAATGAATAAAGGAAATATGGTACATACACCTATAATAGAATATTATTCAGCTATATAAAAAAGTAAATTCTGTAATATACTATAACATGAATGAACATAAAAGACATTATGCTAAATTAAATGATTCAGTCACAGAAGAACAAATAGTACATGATTCCACTTATAGGAGATCTCTAAAGTACCCAAATTTATCAAAGTAGCAGAAAGTAGAATCACAGTTTCCTGTTGGGGTTGGTGGTGGCTGGAGTTGTTTAAGTGGCATAAAGATTTAGTCATGCAAAATGAAAAAGTTCTAGACCTGCTCTATAACACTGTGCTTATTGTTGATACTGTATTATACACTTACAAATTTAAAGAGCTCATGTTATATGTTTCTGAGCACAGTTATTACAAAAAATCTCTCCACTCTTTCCTAGTAGACTGAGGAACCATTAAATGCAATTTAAAAGGGAAACACCTCTTTGTAAAAAATGCTTTATACACTTTCTTCGTAATTCTTTTGGTGTGAAGATTAAAGTCACAAAGAACATGATGTAGAATTCAGGATTTTCTGGGCTATCTGCTAACTCTTCAGGCCACTAGAATAACTTTATACATTGGGAACTTAGTAATAAAGATTTTCTGTAACACCCAAAGTTGACAACTCCTTCTCACTCATGCTCCTCCCACATTGGCTATTCTTCAGTTCATCAAGGTGCCAACTTTTGGCTTTGGGATGTTTGCATGTGATCCCTTTGCCTGGAAATCTCTTATCCCTAGATCCTGGCTTCTGCTTCTTCATGTGTCTGGTCTCAGGATTAGTGTGATAAGTAAAAGACTGTCTAGAGTATCTACTCTGCATTATCTTCCTTGTTATTATATTTTATTTCACTTTATTATTTTATTTATTATAATTTATAGTTATTAAGGTATTAATTGTTATTATCTCAATCAGGCTTTAAGTTTAATGAAGATCAGAAACATGTTGTTTTTTATTGCTGTTTTCCCCCCTTTTTATCATCTAAACTTCCAGCATGTGAAATTAAGTAGTACTTCTCAAACTTCAAGGTGCATATGTTTTTCCCAGGGTTCTTTTCTTTTCACCTTTATTAAGGTATAATTCATGAATAAAATAATAAGATATTTAAAGTATACATTGTGATTATTTTATACACATTGTGGAAGGATTTAATTAAACCATCCATCATTTTCCATCTTTCTTCCTCCTTTCCTTCTTTCCTTATTTCTTTCTCTCTTTTTTGTGAGAACTAAGTTCTATTCTCAGCAAATTTCAATTATACAACATGATATAATCAACTATAGTCACAATGTTATACTTAGACCCTCAGGCCTTATTCATTCTATAGCTGAAAGAACCTGGTTTCTTGTTGTAATGTACATTCTTTTTCAATAAGTTTAGGGTGAGGTCCCAAATTATGCATTATTCACAAGCTCCAAACAGATGATTGCTGGTCTGCTGGTGTAAGGACCACAAACTGAGTAGCAAAAATCTAGTGGATTAAAATGATAAAATAAATACATCTTGACTGTATTAGTCAGTGAATACATTTAAAAAAATACCACAAACAATTCTAACTTCAAGAATATAATCAAGTAAGTTGATGGTTTTAACTATCATGACATTTACTAATTGTTCATTAGTAACAAAATCATGGCCAAGAGTTTTTTTTTTTTTTTTAATTAATAGCTTGGTTACTATGTAGCCCCCAGGCAGCAATATTGCTGAAGTCAACAAATGATCCCGCAGAAGTTATTTTTATAGTACCTTGAATAGAAGAACAATTTAGAACACTATATACTGTTTGTGTTATTCTCTTAAATGAGAACATACCATTACCTGATATAAATTTTAGCGACAATTAAAATTTAATTTAAAAATTTTAAAGGGTTAATCCTTTAGTTTCATAATAAAATGGTTTGTCAAAATGAAGAGTGCCCATTTTAACTTAATAAAAGTTACTTGGATGAATAAATGATTAAGTGCCTATTATGTGCCAGAAATGTTAGTAGTTACAAATTTATGGATTAATAGAGCACAATTTGTAACTTTTATAAGATTTCAGTCAAAAGAAAGGAGGCATAAAATAATGCAATTAAACCTTTTATAGCAGTATGAATAAAGCACCCTAGGAACCAGAGGGAAAGAATTTACCTAAGTCTAGAGAGGTCAGGAACTTTGTGAGAAAAATTACATTTAACTTGAGTTTTGAAGAATGACTCAGTGTTATTTTTAAGATTGATAGTTAAAAGTGACTGAGAATTTTTAAAAATGACTAGACAAGGTTATGCAAATACCATGACACAGAAGGAAAAAAAATGTATTGAAACATAAAACAAGTCCATAAAGACCAAGGTGTGTTGTGTAGGTAAAAAGCCTGGGTACTGCAGGAGTGGAGTGATTGAAAAGACTGGTAAGGCTCAGGTCGTAGAAACTTCTTTGATTCACATGAATGGTTTTGGGCTTTATCTTGCAAGTTAGCAGTTTGCAACATGTGTTTCTCTGCAGTACGTAGGACAGATGATATTTACATACACAACTCAATGACATGGGGAGAGCCAAGGTTAGTGAAATTCCTTTCATTCCATCTATGTTGGTGCTTTACCATGTAATGTAAAACATCACACTAAAAAAAGTGAAAATGTAGGATTATCATAGTTTTTATTCTCCCTAAAGTAATTTAGTGAAGTAAATAATTCACAAACTGATACACCACTACAAGAAAAATATCAAATAAACAACCTAACTTTACACCTAAAGGAGCTAGAACTAGAATAAACAAAACTCTAAAGGAGCAAAAAAAAAAAAAAGAAAAAAGAAAAAAAAAGAAAAAGAAATAATAAAGATTAGAGCAGAAATAAATGTTATAAAAAGATAGAAAAAATCCATGAAACCATGAGATGGGTTCTTTGAAAAGATAAACTATATTGAAAAACCTCTAGCCATGCTCATAGGGAGAAAGGGAGAAAGAAAGAAAGAGCTGAGAGAGGGAGGGAGTGCTCTCAATAAAATCAAAATTAATAATGAAAGAGGATAAACAACAACCAACACCAAAGAAACAAATCAATGTATGAGAATGTTATGAAAAATTATATGCCAACAAATTGGACAACCTGGAAGAAATGCACAAATTCCTAGAAACATATAACCTACAAAAATTGAAGGAGGAAGAAATAAAATATTTGAACAGACCAATTACCAGCAATGAAATTGAATCAGTTATCAGAAAACTCCCAAAAAACAAAAGTCTAGGACCAGACAGCTACATAGGTGAATTCTACCAAATATTAAAGAAGAATCAATCCCATTCTTCTCAAACAATTCCAAAAAAAAGAAGAGGAAGGAAAACTTTCAAAGTCATTCTATGAGGATAGCATTACCCTAATACCCAAACCAGATAAGAACACCACACAAAGTAAGAGAACTATAGGTCAGTATCTCTGATGAACATAGATACAAAAATCCTCAACAAAGTACTAGTAAATCAAATCTATCATTAAAAAAAAAAAAAAGATCGCTCACCACAATCAAGTGGGATTTATACCCAGAATACAAGAGTGGTTCAATATCTGTAAATTAATCAACACAATACATAATATCTGTAAGACAAAGGATAAAAACATATAATCATTATAGATGCATAAAAACCATTTTACAAAGTACAACATCCATTCATGATTTAAGGAAAAAAAAACTCAACAAAGTAGGTTTAGAGGGAACATATGTCAACATAATAAAGGACACATATGAAAAACCTGGAGCAAACATCATGCTCAATGGGGAAAAAAACTGAGAACTTTTCCCCTAAGGTTAAGAACAAGACAAGGATGTCCACTCTCAAAACTTTTTAAAAAATGTTTTATTTATTCATTCATTTATTTTGAGAGGAGAGAGAGAGAGAGAGAGAGAGAGAGAGAGAGGAAGAGAAAAGAATCCCAAGGGGATTCCGTGCTGTCAGTGGGCTCTATCCCACAAACCATGAGATCATGACCTGAGCCAAAATCAAGAGTCAGAAGCTCAACCAATTGAGCCACCCAGGTGCCCCTCACAACTTTTACTTGACATAGTACTTGAAGTCCTAGCCACAGCCATCAGACAATAACAACAACAAAAATAAAGGCATTTGAAATAGTCAAAAAGTAAAACTTTCACTATCTGCAGATGATATGATTCTATATATAGAAAACCCTAAAGACTCCATCAAAAAATTATTAGAACTAATAAATGAACTCAGTAAAGGCACAGGATACAAAATCAGTACACAGAAATTTGTTGCATTTCTAGAGATTAATAATGAAACAGCCGAAAGAGAAATTAGGAAAACAATCCCACTTACAATTACTACAAAAAATAATAAAATACCCAAGAATAAATTTAACCAGTAATCACACTACTGGGTGTTTACCTGAAAATTCAAATACAAAAACACTAATTCAAAGGGATACATGCACCCCTATATTTACTGCAGCATTATTTACAACAGCCAAATTATAAAAGCAGCCCAAGTGTCCATTGACTGAGTGGATATTATTTGTCCAAGGACAGATAAAGAAGTGTGTATACACACACACACACACACATACATATACACAAAGGAATATTATTCAGTCATGGAAAGAATGAAATTATGCCATTTGCAACAACATGGATGGAGCTAGAGAGTACAATGCTAGGTGAAATAAGTCAATCAGAGAGATTTCATTCATATGTGGAATTTAATGAAAAGTCAAACAAGCAATGGAAAAGAAAAAAGTCAGAAACAAACCAAGAAACAGTCTCTTAACTACAGAGAACAAAATGATAGTTAGCAAATTGGAGGTGGGTGGGGGAACTGGTGAAATAGGTGATGGGTACTAAAGAGTATACTTATCATGATGACCACTGAGTAATGTACACAATTGTTGACCACTGAGTAATGTACACAATTGTTGAATCACTATATTGTATACCTGAAACTAATGTAACACTATATGTTAACTATTCTGGAATTAAAATAAAAAGCCTTAAAAATGGTATGTCTTTGAATCTAACACATCATATCACTGTGCCATTAACATCACAGTGTTCTAAATTGTTGCTGCATTGAAAAAAAGGGCACTATATATTTTAGGTAAGACTACATGATCATTATTTTAAAGAAAGGGCACTTTTTTGGCAGTTAGAAAAATGAATTGGTAAGTTTAAGGAGTGCAGCGAGAACCATCACATAGTGATTCTCAATATAGATGAGACACATTTCCCTGGAGTGACATAAAGGACCAGGAATTGGCCAATTCAACCCTTATTTCCATTTTATTCCAACTCCTATTTCCAATCACCTTTTCCTATCTTCATAATAGGAGGTAAGAAAATAATACTTGTCTTAACTTGTCTTTCCTGAAACAAGGGATAGACATAGGACAGTTTAGGCCATTAAGCATAAATATTACTCTGCCCAAGACTTCCGGGAGGGATTTCTCTATTAAAGGTACATAATGTTAGTGTTTTCCCCCACCCATTCTACCTGCCTCTCATAATGAGATAATTACTGAAGTGACATAACCATTGTGTGTCCATAATATCCAAGAAAATTGCTGAGAGCTGATAGCTTTGAGTTGTCCATAGCAGCCCTCCTCCAGGATTCTTAGGCTAAAAACAAAATGAAAACTCCTATGTATTTAAGTTATTGGATGTTCAGTTCATTGTTCCTTGCATGCAGTTGGAGATGTTTCTGAATATAAAAGTTGGACTTCAAAATATAAGAAATTCCCATGTGTGAGTGTTCTGATACATTCCTTTCCATCCCAGTGAGGTATCTCTTATTGTAAATCATTGCTTTAGTAACCCACTGTTATTGATGGGAGCATATTCTATCTTTCAGTAGTGATGGGATATGGGGGGAAAGGCTCAGCAATAATTTATTGAAAGGTTATTAGAATAGTTCAGGTAAAATGGAAAGGAAAACTCTGTAGCATTATCAGTGAATATGTAAACAATGGAAATGAAGAGAAAAAATGATGTTCAGTCATCTTTGGGAAATAGATTCTGAAGCTCTTGGAAGATAACAGATAATGCTGTAATGAAAATCATTATTATCTAGGTCAGGAGCATTTAGCTGACAATCCATGGTCTAAATAACTCCCAAATGATTCCACAATTTAGCTTTAGTATATTTAAAAAAAATTGAATAGGCTGACACTTATTGACACTCACCTACCAATACAAAGTTTTAGAACTGGGTATAAACATGGAAACATCCAGTTCACTTGCCATAAATACAATATTTATAATAAAGTGGGAGTATCCTCACTAATCTATCTGGGTAAAAGAGATATTGTTTGTTCTCACCATCACTCTATTTGATCTAGGAAAGATATAACTAGTTTCATACATCTACTCATACATCTATTTAACAAATAAGCTCATAATCAAAGAGTAAATATAAATACTAATCACAGAATCACCTAATATAAAATTGAAACTATGATCATCATAAAGGAGCCAATTTAGAAATACAGTGCTATAAAATAAAAGTGTATATCATTAAATAATTTGACCTCTGCAAGAGGGGAGATAGTGCATCATTGAGAAATTTTTAAAAATGGCCAGGATGTGAAAGTTAGGTAAGAGTTACAGAGCTGGGGTGGGATGCAGAGAGTTTTAGGCATAGAAAACATACTTGCAAATACCTTGCAGTGGAAAGGAACAAGGAAATTAAAGAAATACAGAGAGCCACTAGGAATGCCTTGCAATAAAGGGTGAAAAAGTTAGTAATGACCAAGATTATTGGTTCAGGATTTAGGGGGCCCGTGAGAGAATTTGTGCTTATCCTATAGCATTGAGAAAACCACTAAAGATTTATATACATGATATTGTGGATAAGCTAATCAGGATTGAATTCCCCTGTGTTCCTGCCCTTCATTATTCTTAATTTGTGAATAACAACTCTACTAAAATATTATTAAAAATATTATTAAGAGCTTCTACTATTTATAAACTCTCTATATATATTTTGAAGACAGATTTAAGTAGGAACAAAAGTAATTGTTTATTTTAATGAACATATTGATAAGTTACAGGAATTGATTAAGCATATAAAATAAGTGTTAGCAATATTAAAAAAGTTAAAAATAAAATTAAAAAGAGAAACAACAACAAAAGATATCCAAACCTAAACTGAAATGAGGAATAAAGTCAAGATTATTATACCAACACATCAGAATATATATATGGGTAAAGGAAGAATGAATTAATTGAAGAAATAGGGATATCTACTTCTATATACTAATCCTAAATAGCAGAAGAAGTACTTCTTTGCACCTATGGTTTGGTGAGCTAAAACTGAAAAGATGATAAATATGCATTAAATTTTAATTAAAAATGTTACATCACAACATTTCAGTGGGCTCTAAGAAGGAAACACTACAAATGCCCAACTTATAAACAAGCTTAAGTGTAATGGAATATATGATTTTGGAAAATGATAAATTAAATGGAAAGAAATGAAGTCCCAGTTACAGTCGATATATCATGAGCATGAATTATTATTTAAGTGACGGTGTTTTTATTCATGAAACATTATTTAAGAATGAATGTGAATTACTATCTCTTTAATCAGTAGATCCTAATTTTAAGAAGTTATAGATCATGTTCTTATCAAAAGTATACATGAAATTTGGGTGAAAGAAATGTCTGAAATATTTGGTTGTTTGTCGAAATACTGGCAATGTTTGTCCATATTCTCTTTCATGGAAATGGTGAGCAATAATCCTGTAACCAATGGTAACCTATACGTAAAGTCTGATTTTAAGATACATCTAAATTGAGATACATCCCACAATACTTAAGATTAACACTATCTATTAAAATACTATTGCATTGTATCAAATTACTACCAGACGACTTTGTATGTCTCTATATATGCACAGAAAAAAACAAAAATGTTCAATTTATTTACCATTTTCTATGTGATATTATCTTCTATAATTTTCATAACCACACTTTAAAGTATGATTTCCATTTTACAGAAGGAAATGAGACTCAGAAAGGTGAAATATTTGTCCATGTTCAGAGACCTGGTATGCATTTCACACAACTGAATTTGCCTAAAGCTTATTTTTGTTTTTGAACTGTTGCTTTAAAACGGCCCTGATTTGAAATGGCCTGAATCATGAGGAACCAAATTTTCTTTAAATACTAGCTGCAATTGTAAATCAAGAAACAATATTCAAAAAGTGCTAATTTAAAAGAAAATCCTACTTATAACAAATACTTCCACCAAAATTAAGGTTATAATTTGATTCTGTAATACCATCTTAATATTGGAATATTGGATAGTCATAGAAGGAATCTTTGAAACATGATTTTTTTTTAAAAAAAAATAAAAAAAAATATGAAACATGATTTTTAAGAAGTACCCTAAGTTGACATTAATATTTTCAGATAAGTGTATTATAATGGAAGTTGTGTTAAAGACATAGAACACAAATTTTCCAACAGAGCTCTAAAGGTGCAAATGCTAGACAGCCTGAAGCTATCGTCACAAAATCAAATAGAAAGCAGAACCTAATTAGCTAGTTATTCCCTGGCTAGCATCTAGTACACTAAAAAATTAAATACATATGTATTGAGTATGTATGGAAGACTCCAGGTCGTGAAGCACATCCAGATATGACCAAGTGTTGCAAAGAAGACCTTGTCTAAACTATAAATTATTCAACTATTACCAGTCATAATCCATCTGAACAGGCACATACATGCATGTCCACCTATACATCTATACAAGCATGTCTGCACATGTACACACACCTCTGTCTCCAATTCTTATTCTCTGCACCTCTTTTCTTGTCTCCTATAGGTCCATATGTCCAGGTGATTTCTGGCTCTGACAAAAGAATCTCATATTCCATTCCCACAGGAAGGGAGTGATTGAGACCAGAATTAGCTGCATTTTAAATTCTAGTGAAGCAGCAGTGATAACTAGCCCACTTGCCTCAGTTTCTTATAGCAATCCCAAGTTAGGAGTGCAAATGCGGGGGTACTTTGTGCTGCTGTCCTCTTTACTGCTCATCAAAATGTATGAGATTTCATGGAAAGGTTCAGGTAACAGAGGGACTACTTTATTTCAATAAATCATTTATATTAAGAGCCCTTAAAGTTGAATACAGTCATTGGTTTAGCTTGTAGGATGACAATTTATAGGTCAAATTTGTTTTGTAAGTTAATTTGTTTTGCACTTTCTTACCCAGCATCAGCATCTGCCAAATAGCTCTGAATCTATTAGTGTTTTGTGAAGTTTTTCTTCTCTCTCCCTCCCTCCCTCCCTCCATTTCTTTCTTTCTTTCTTTTCTTTCTTTCTTTCTTTCTTTCTTGTTTTTAGTTTGGAACTATTAATTGAAATAATGAGCCCTGGATCAGCAATATTAACTTACATTTTACTAATAAATAAACAAAAACTGAAACTACTTTTACAAGATGATCTTATAACATTACTAGAATTTAGAAGACTTATTCTAAGAGGGTAATACTGTATGTTGATAATCTGGCATACTGTAATTCACAAGGCTATCACAGACTTTAGAGTATATAACACTGCAAGGAATTCACTACAATTTGAAATATTTATCAAAAATCATACGCTCTAATGGATAAATAAAAGTAGTCATAGTGATATATATTATTAAAATGGTCAATAGATAAGAGAAACATAGTTATTTACAAAGATATCCCCCTCTCCATTTCCAAAATTGCTCTATTAAAATGGCTTAATTGAGCAGAGAAAAAGCTGTCAGTAAAGAACGACCATCAAAAAAATGTCTAATGTTGAAAAATCATAGTATTTAAGCTTATAGGCCTTTAACTTCAACACAAATATCTAAATGACAATAAATTGATAATCTTTCAATTTCTCTAATCAAAAATGAGTGCTTTATTCTTTGCCAATAGTAGCTATACCTTACAGACAGAAAATTTAATCAGGCAAAAATAATCTTTAATTCCATAGTTCCTGGACTTTACACTGCAGTTTACTAAATATGTATAGAATATATTTTCTCAAGCTTACCAACTTCTATATTTCTGAATATATATAAAAAGAAATTATTCAATTCCTTTTCTGAGGTCACAAAAACATTGATATCAAAACCTGAGAAAGGGGTGCCTGGCTGACTCACTCAGTAGGGCATTTGACTCGATCTCATCAGCTTGAACCGGAGAAGGATAGCACAAATCAATCAAGATCTTTTTGTTTTTTAATTTTGTATTTACTTTTATTTAAGCAAATTTATGTCATGAAATTAGAATATTGCTGAAAAAAATGTCAGCAAATAAATTCATCATGGCCATCAATTTGGTAAAAGCATGTGATAAAATTCTACCCCATCTATATACTAAAAATAATTAACAAACTAGGAATAGATAGTATCCTTAACATGTAAAAGTGTGTCTGTAGAAATATCCAGAGCAAATATTTTACTTATTTGCCATTATTCTCTTAAAATCAGGTAAAATAATAGTGAGTCCTACAGGTCCCAGAATATCTAAGAGAAGTTTAAACTTTTACTTTTGGGGAACCTTGGTGGCTCAGTTGGTTAAGCATCCTACTTTGGCTAAGGTCATGATCTTATGGTTCGTGAGTTCGAGCTCCACGTCGGCCTCTGTACTGATAGCTTGGAGCCTGCAGCCTGCTTTGGATTCTGTGTCTCCCTCTCCCTGCCTCTCCCAGCTCGCTCGCTCGCTCTCTCTCAAAAATAAACAAACATTAAAAAAATTTTTAAATTTTACTTTATAGATAGCTAAGTATATACAGTATGATATTTTTAGCCAGGGTTAATATGTATGTTTTCATATACATATATTAAGTATATATATTAAAACATATAGTGTAATATATATAATGTGTATATATATTTGTTGAAGTATATCATGATATAAATGATATACTTAGTACAAATACTTATACTGATAAGTATTTGTTGTATAGTACAACCTATAAACTGCCATTCACACAGCATATTCAAATCTCCACATTTGAGATAATGAACAATTGTTTAAAGCTAAATATTTATAATGAACAATTGCACTAAAAGGGATAGCTGATACAACTTTAAAGTACAAAGCTGCTGAATTTCCATGGAACAAATATTGATTAATGAGGAATGATAGTCAAGTGATATATGGAAAATAAATTCATTTTATTTTTATTTTTCCTCTTGTGATTTGTTCTGATATATGGTTTATGTACCATCTGTCCAAGATTTCCTGAAAGGCTAACAAACTGCTTTGTCTCTTTATGGCTTATGAAGTAGTCCCTGCAACAAAAACTCATCATGTATTTTTTCTTCTCATCCCACTCTGGACCTCCTACCTTAGGTGCATTGCTTTGGGTCACACATCACAGGTAAGTATTAGTGCTTAAATTTTACTTCATGCTCAGTTTTCTAGGAAGCCCAAACTACCTCAGTTAATACCAGAAGTAGCTTGATTCCTTTTGATGATTTTGGAGGTTTGGGACAAAACAAAAAAGAGGCAGCTATATATAAATTGTTACTTTAATCCGTGGTCTGAAAAGTAAAGGGCATCAACAGCAGTTTTAACAGACTCTTATCTCACAGCAATGTGGGGGCAACATAGTGAAAATCAAGCACAGAATCTTCTTTTGACTTTAAGCAAATTACATGGGAGTCTAAACACTCACCCAAAGATATTCCTATGTCCACATCAGATGTTGATAGGAAAATACGTGAACCTGACACTAGGTGTTACACATCTAGGTAAATAAGACAAAGAATATTGAGTTTTCGGATCCTTCTAAATTTCCCAGGCTAACAAAAGAAATTTTCTTTTACTTGATACAACAGAGAAGTCTTTCCCCACATGGAAACTTTTTAAATACCTCAACTCATACTGTTATCTTGGATGATGGTGCTTGTCCTCATGATCTGCCTATGCCTTCTCTCATTACCATCATTAGATATATAATAATTAGCTTTATATCACAACATTTATAAGTAGAGAAATTCTGCCTAAGAAGAAATAGTTATGTAATCAAATAATTGAAATAGCTAGTTAACATAAATAATAAGTCCTTTGAAGTGAACGTATACAATAGTACCTTGAAGGTTTTAGAGACCTAGGAAGGTATAAAATGAAGAGTTCATTGACACGGAAGAATTCTTGTGTAATTTGTGCCAAAAATACCCAGAGCTGGTTTTATTATACTGGTAGGATGGTTTCTTGAACACGGACACAATAACTCCTTCAGATTGAAGTGAATTAATTTCATGCAGTAATGGCCTAGTAACTTGAACGCACATGGAAAATAAAGAATGTTGATAAAGGTAACTACATAGGTGACTATAAAAGACAGTATAAATGCTATGTTTATTTGTAATGCACTTTATCTCCCAACTGATTTTTTTAAAAAAACTAGATAATTACAAATCTGTGTTGCTGGGTTTACCATTTAGGAAAATATAATCTCATTCATACATAAGAGCAAAAAGATGGAAGAGAAAATGGAAATGTATACGTACAATTGTTCCTGCTGCTGTGATTCAGTTGGTTTTAATATGAACTAGACTATAATGTATATAAATTAATAAACCTTAGTTTTAATACAGTTTGATTTACCAAACAAGTGAGAAGAAAGTAAGAGAGTTTCTCTTACACCTACCCCTCCCATATACAGTTTATCCTACTACTGAAATCTTGCATTAGTGTACTGCAGTTGCTAAAAGTGATGAATCAATATGGATATATTATTAACTAAAGTATATTGTTAATTTTAGTATTCACATTTTGTGTCATACACATCTATGAGTTTTGACAAACACATAATGTCAGGGATCCACCATTACAGTATCACACAAAATAGTTTCACTAACCTAACATTCCTTCGCATTTAACCTTCTGTCTCTGAACCTCTGGCAACCATTGATCTTTATACTGTCTTCATTGTTTTTCCTCTTTCACAATGTCATATAATTATAATGGAGATAATACAGACTCTCTCGGTTTGGCTTCTTAAACTTAATATGCATTCAAGGGTCCTCAATGCCTTTTCATGGATGGATACCTCATTTCCTTTTATAGGTGCATAATATTCCATTATATGAGTATACCACAAAATGTTTATCTGTTTACCTATTGGAAAACATTTTGGTTATTTCCAATCCGAGCCATTATAAATAAAGGTGTTATAAACATCTGTGTGTAAAAAGTAAAAGATGAAGTAATATTTCACAATTCATTCTATGAAAGCAATATTACTCAAATACCAAAGCCAGACCAAGAAAACACAAGAAAACTATAGACCAATAGCTTCCCCCCAATAAATAAATAAAAGGATTATAGAAACTACTACAAAAATTAAATGCTAACAGATTGGACAACTTAGAATAAATTAATTAATTCCTAGAAACATATAATCTTCTAAAACTAAATATGGAAGAAATAAAAAATCTAAACAGACCAATTACTTGTAAAAAAGTTGAATCAATAATCAAAAAACTCCCAACAAACAAAAGCCCAGGACCAGATAAATTCACAAGCAAATTTAAACAACATTTAAAAAAGAGCTAATATCTATTTTCCTCCAACTATTCCAAAAAAGTGAGATGTAGGAAAACTTCAAAATTCATGTTATGAATTCAGCAAACAATGACACTACAAAAAAATTAGCTATAGGCCAATATCCCAGATGAATATAAATTAAAATGTCCTCAATAAAATATTTTAAAACATATTAAATAGTACATTAAAAGGGTCATTCACCATGATCAAGTTCAAGGGAATGTAAGGATGGTTTGATATTTGCAAATAAATAAATGTGAAACACCACATCAGTAAAATGCAGAATAATCATATAATCATCTCAATGGACACAGAAAAAGGCATTTGACAAAGTACAACATCCATTCATCATAAAAAATCTTCAACAAAGTGGATTTAAAGGGAATATACCTCTACATAATAAAGGCTATATATGACAAAGCCACAGCTAACATCATAATCACTGGTGAAAAATTAAGAGCTTTTCCTCTAAAATCAGGAATAATACAAGGATGTACATTCTTGCCACTTTTAATCAACAACTACTAGAAGTCCTAGCCATAGCAATTAGACAAAAAAAAAAAAAAAAAAAAAAACTAATAAAAAGCATCCAAATTGGTAAGGAGGAAGTAAAACGTTCACTATTTGCAGATGACATGATATGATATATGGAAAACCCTGAATATTCCACCAAAAACTTGTTAGAATAAATGAATTCAGGAAAGTTGCACAATACAAAGTTAATGCACAGAAATCCATTGCATGTTATATGTTAAGGTAGGAGAAAAGAAGTTAAGAAAACAATCCCATTTACAATCATGCCAATAAGAATAAAATATCCAGAAATAAACTTAGCCAACGTGTTGAAAAACTTGTACTCTGGAAACAATAAAACACTGATGAAAAAAGTGGCTATGACACAAACAAATGAAAAGACATTTCATTCTTATGGATTGGAAGAATTAATGTTAAAATATCCATACTACCAAAGCAATCTATGGAGTTAATACAATCCCTATTAAAATATCAACAGCAGTTTTAAAACAACTATAACAAATAATCTTACATTTTGTGTGGAACCACAGAAGACCCTGAATAGCCAATCTTAAGAAGGAAAAACAGAGCTGGAGTTATCACAATTCCAGATTTCAACATATAGCACAAAACCATAGTAATTAAAATAGAATGTTACTGGCATAAAAACAGATACATAGATCAAGAGAACAGAATAGAGAACCCAGAAAGAAATTCAATTAATCTACGATAGAAGAGGCCAGAATATACAATGGGGAAAAGAAAGTCTTCTTCAATAAATGGTTGTGCGAAACTTGACTGAAATTGAACCACTTTCTTACAAAATATACAAAAATAAACTCAAAATGGATCAAAGACCTAAATGCAAGTCATGAAAGCATAAAACTTCTGGAAGAAAACATAGGCCATAATCTCCTTGACATTATCTTAGCAAGCAACATTTTTCTAGATATGTCTTCTGAAGCAAGGAGAAAAAAAGCCAAAATAATCCATTGGAACTACATCAAACTAAAATTAAAAACAAAAACAAAAACAAAAACAAAAAACAAAACAAACCAAAAAAACTTTCTGGACAGTGAAGGAAACCAAGAGAATGAAAAGGCTATCTACTGAGTGGGAGAAGATATTCACAAATGATATTTCCCATAAAGGGTTAATATCCCAAATATGTGAAGAACTTATACAACACACACACACACACACACACACACACACACACACCAACAGCAACAAAGTAATAATATGATTTAGAAATGGGCAGAGGACCTGAATAGACATCTTTGCAAAGACGACATACAAATGACCAACACACACACACACATAGGAAATGATGCTCAATATCATTCATTATTAGGGAAATGCAAATCAAAACTACAATGAGTCTATCACCTTACTCCTGTCAGAATTGCTAGTATCAATAAAACAAGAAATAACAAGAGTTGGTAGAGATATGCATAAAAAGGAACACTTTATGCACTGTCATTGGGGATGTAAATTGGCTTAGTCATTATGCAAAACAATATGGAAGTTCCTCAAAAAATTAAAAATATAAATATCATATAATCCAGTAATTTCAGGGCTGGCTATTAACCCAAAGAAAATGAAAATATTAATTGGAAAACATATGCACTCCTATACTTATTTAAACATTATTTACTACAGCCAAGATATGAAAGCAACCTTAGTGTACAATGCTTATGAATGAAGAAAATGTAGTATATATACATAGATACATATGTATATATATGTATATGTGTATACACACACACACACACACACACACACACACACACACACAATGGAGTATTACTCAGCCACAAAAAGAATGAGATCTTGCCATTTCCAATGAAATGGATGAACATAGAGAGTAACATGCCAAGTGAAATAAGTCAGCTACACAAAGTCAAATACCATATGATTTCATTTCTACATACAATCTAAAAAAGAAACACAAATAAGTAAACAAACAAGGAGCAGAAATAGGCCTACAAATACAAAGAACTAATAGGTGCCAGAGGAAAGAGAAGGAGCATGAACAAAATGTGTGAAGGGGAGTGGGAGGTACAGGGTTTCAGGTATGAAATGGGTAAATTACAGGGATGAAAATTATAGCATAGGGAATACAGTCCCTGGTATTGTAATAATGTTGTATGGTGATAGATAGTAGCTCAACTTGTGGTAATCATAGCATAATGTGTAATCACTATACATCTGAAAATAATATAACATTGTATGTCGACCAAACTTCAGTTACAAAATTTTTGACAAGAGTGCTAAGATAATTCAATAAAAAAGAATAATTTTTTCCATGTACACTGTGAAGTCAATTGTATAGCCATATGTAAAAGAAAGTTGCAATCTTTCATCACAATATATACAAAAATTAACTCACAATGGATCAAAGATCTTAATGTAAAAGTTAAAATTATAAAACTCTCAGAATAAAATATCTTTATAAATGTTTGTAAATATGGATCAAGCAATGGATTCTTAAGCAGGACACCAAAAACAAAAGCAACTAAAGAAAAGAATAGAAAAATTTGGTTTCATCAGATTTTTATACTTTTGTTCTTCAGAGTACACTCCTAAGAAAATGAAAATAAAATTCACAGCATAGGAGAAAATATTTTCAAATCTCATATATGATAAGGGTCTAGTATCCAAAATATGTAAACAACTATTAGAATTAAACAGGAGAAAATCCAATAGCTCTACTATAAAATGGACAAAATATTTGAATACAACTTTTTTCAAAGAAGATGTGCAAATGGATGATAAATATATTCAACATCATTAAGGATAATACAAATCAAGACCATGGTGAGATACCACTTTGTAAATACTACGATGTTTACAATCAAAGGGACAAACAATAACAAGTGTTGGCAATCACAAAAAATAGGGACTTTCATACATTGATGGTCAGAAAATAAAATATTGCAGCTACTTGGCCACTGCTCATAAAGCTAAACATAAAATTACCATATGACCCAGAAATTCTACTCCTCCATATGTGTCCAAGAGAATTGAAAACACATGTCCATACACAGACTAGTTTAATGTTTGAACACTACAATTCATAAAAGCCAGAAAAGTGAACACAACCCAAAGGTCCATCAGCTGATAAAGGAATAAATAAAATGTAGTATCTCCATACAATAGAATATTTCTTAGCCCAAAGAAAAAATAATAATCTGGGCTACAACATGATGACCCTCTAAAACATGATGCTAAGTGAAAGAAGCCAGATACAAAAGACCCCATATTGCACATTTTTTTTGTATGCAATGTTTAAATAGGCAAACCCATAGGTATAGAAAGTAGATTATTGGTCCAAAGCCTGGAGGGATAAGGAATAAATGCTAATAGGTATGGGATTTATTTTTGAGGTGATAAAAATATTCTGGAATTTGATAGCTGTGACAACTACACTACTTTGTGAATGTGCTATAATCCACTGAATCATATGCTTTAAAAGGGTGAGTATTTTAGTATGTGAATTATATTTCAGTTTAAAAATACTTCAGCTATTGGAGCCATTACTAAGGAAGTCAGTAAGAATGCAGTTATGGGGATGTGTACATAACCAATCACTGAAGCACTGGACTATTTTGAACTTAATTAAGGGAAGCAAATAATGTCAAAGTTGAGGAAAATTATGGTTTACAACCACTCCCTTCTCTTGGCTAAACTAGCAGAGTCATTCTTTTTTTTTTTTTTTTTTTTTTTGTCTCTTTATTTTATTTTATTTATTTATTTATTTATTTATTTTTATTTTTTAAACTTTATAGTTTATTGTCAGGTTGGTTTCCATATAACACCCAGTGCTCTTCCCCACAAGTGACCTCC
>CM053572.1:64543106-64652522 GCA_028646485.1 Cryptoprocta ferox
TGTCCTCTTTGGAGAAGTGTCTCTTCATGTCTTCTGCCCATTTCTTCACTGGATCATTTGTTTTTCGGGTGTGGAGTTTGGTGAGTTCCTTGTAGATTTTGGATACTAGCCCTTTATCTGATATGTCATTTGCAACTATCTTTTCCCATTCTGTCGGTTGCCTATTAGTTTTTGACTGTTTCCTTTGTAGTGCAGAAGCTTTCTATCTTGATGAGGTCCCAATAGTTCATTTTTGCTCTTGATTCCCTTGCCTTTGGGGATGTGTCGCGTAGGAAATTTCTGCGGTTGAGGTCAAGAAGGCTGTTTCCTGCTTTCTCCTCTAGAGTTTTGATGGTTTCCTGTTTCACATTGAGGTCCTCCATCCATTTTGAGTTTATTTTTGTGTATGGTGTAAGAAAGTGGTCTAGTTTCATTCTTCTGCATGTTGCTGTCCACTTCTCCCAGCACCACCTGTTAAAGAGGCTGTCTTTTTTCCATTGGATACTTTTTCCCCCTTTGTCAAAGATTAATTGACCATACATTTGTGGGTTCCGTTCCAGGTTCTCTATTCTATTCCATTGGTCTATATGTCTGTTTTTGTGCCAATACCATACTGTCTTGATGATGACAGCTTTTTATTAGAGGCTAAAGTCTGGGATTGTGATATCTCCTGTTTAGGTTTTCTTCTTCAATATTATTTTGGCTATTCTGGGTCTTTTGTGGTTCCATACGAATTTTAGGATAGTTAGTTCTAGCTTTGCGAAGAATGCTGATGTAATTTTGATTGGGATCGCATTGAATGTGTAGATTGCTTTGGGTAATAATGACATTTTAACGATGTTTATTCTTCCAATCCATGAGCATGGAATGTTTTTCCATTTCTTTGTGTCTTCTTCAGTTTCTTTCATAAGTTTTCTATAGTTTTCATCATACAGGTCTATTACATCTTTGGTTAGGTTTATTCCTAGATATTTTATGGTTTTTTGTGCAACTATGAATGGGATCATTTCCTTGATTTCTCTTTCTGTTGCTTCATTATTGGTGTATAAAAATGCAACCGATTTCTGTACGTTGATTTTGTACCCTACGACGGTTGCTGAATTCATATCAGTTCTAGGAGGCTTCTGGTGGAGTCGGTCGGGTTTTCCATGTAGATTATCATGTCATCTGAGAAAAGGGAAAGTTTGACTTCATCTTTGCCAATTCTGATGCCTTTTATTTCCTTTTGTTGTCTGATTGCTGATGCTAGGATTTCCAGCACTATGTTAAGCAACCGTGGTATGAGTAGACATCCCTGTCATGTTCCTGATCTCAGGGGAAAAGCTCTCAGTTTTTCTCCATTGAGGATGATATTAGTTGTGGGCTTTTCATAAATAGGTTTTATGATGTTTAAGTAAGTTTTTTCTATCCTGACTTTCTCAAGGGTTTTTATTAAGAAAGGATGCTGTATTTTGTCAAATGCTTTTTCTGCATCTATCGACAGGATCATATGGTTTTATCTTTTCTTTTGTTAATGTGATGTATCACATTGTTGGATTTGCGAATATTGAACCAGCCCTGTACCCCAGGAATGAATCCCACTTTATCATGATGGGTAATTCTTTTTATCTGCTGTTGAATTCAATTTGCTGGTATCTCGCTGAGTGTTTTTGCATCTGTATTCATCAAGGATATTGGTCTGTAGTTCTTTTTTGCTGGGTCTTTGTCTGGTTTGGGAATCAAAGTGATGCTGGCTTCATAGAATGAGTCCGGAAGTTTTCCTTCTATTTCTATTCTTTGGAATAGCATGAGAAGAATGGGTATTAACACTGCTTTAAATGTATGGTAGAATTCCCCAGGGAAACATTCTGGCCCAGGGCTCTTATTCATTGAGAAATTTTTGTAACTGAATCGATTTCTTCACTGGTTATGGGTCTGTTCATGTTTTCTATCTCTTCTCATTTGAATTTTGGTAGTGCATGTGTGTTTAGGAATTTGTCCATTTCTTCAGGTTGTCCAGTTTGTTGGCAAATGATTTTTCATAGGATTCCCTGATGATTACATATATTTCTGAGGGATTGGTTGTAGTAGATCCATTTTCACTCATGATTTTGTCTATTTGGGTGTTCTCTCTTTTCTTTCTGAGAAGCCTGGCTAGAGGTTTATCAATTTTGTTTACTTTTTAAAAAAATCAACTCTTGGTTTCATTGATCTTTTCAACTTTTTTTTTTATTCTATAATGTTTATTTTTGCTCTGATCTTTCTCTTCTTGCGCTGGGTTTGGGGTTCTCTTGCTGTTCCCCTTCTAGTTCCTTTAGGTGCACTCTTAGATTTTGTATTTGTGCTTTTTCTAGTTTCTTGATATAGGCCTGGATTGCAATATACTTTTCTCTTAGGATTGCCTTTGCTGCGTCCCAGAGAGTTTGGATTGTTGTATATTCATTTACATTTGTTTCCATATATTTTTAAATTTCTTCTGTAATTGCCTGATTGGCCCAATCATTCTTTAGTAAGGTGGTCTTTAACCTCCATGTTTTTGGAGGTTTTCCAGACTTTTTCCTGGTATTGATTTCAAGTTTCATAGCATGGTGATCTGAAAGTGTGCATGGTATGATCTGAATTCGTTTATATTTATGGAGGGCTGCTTTATGACCCAGTATGTGATCTGTCGTGGAGAATGTGCCATGCTCACTCAAGAAGAAAGTGAATTCCCTAATCTCAGGATGCAGAGTTCTAAATATATCTATCAATTCCATCTGTTCCAATGTGTCATTCAGGTTCATTGTTTCTGTATTGATTTTCTGACTGGTTAATCTCTCCATTGCTGTACGTGGAGTATTAAAATCTCCTGCAATTAGCACATTCTTATCAATAAGATAGTTTCTGTTTGTGATTAATTGTTTCATGTATTTGGGTGCTCCCGAATTCAGCGCATAGATGTTTATAATTGTTAGCTCTTCTGATGGAGAGACCCTGTAATTATTGTACAATGTCTTTCTTCATCTTTTGTTACTGCCTTTACTTTAAAGTCCAGTTTGTCCGATATAAGTATGGCTACCCCAGCTTTCTTTTGACTACCAGTAGCATGACAGATACTTCTCCATCC
Source organism: Cryptoprocta ferox (assembly GCA_028646485.1). Taxonomy (NCBI): domain Eukaryota; kingdom Metazoa; phylum Chordata; class Mammalia; order Carnivora; family Eupleridae; genus Cryptoprocta; species Cryptoprocta ferox. Next base: position 64,546,171 of record CM053572.1, read on the forward strand.
CCTTACTTTCAATCTGAAGGTGTCTTCAGGTCTAAAATGAGTCTCTTGTAGATAGAAAATAGATGGATTTTGTTTTTTTTATCCATTCTTTACGCTGTGTCGTTTAATTGGAGCATTCAGTCCATTCACATTTAGTGTTATTATTGATAAATATGGTTTTGTATTCATTGTATTCTCTGTAGGATTCATGCTCGTAGTGGTATCTCTGGTACCTTGTAGTCCTTGCAACATTTCCCTCATAGTGTCCCTCTTAGGATTTCTTGTAGGGCTGGTTTGATGGTGATGAATTCTCTCAATTTTTGTTTGTTTGAGAAAGCCTTTATCTCTCCTTCTATTTTTGAATGATAGGCTTGCTGGATAAAGGATTCTGGCTGCATATTTTTTCTGTTCATCACATTGAAGATTTCCTGCCATTCCTTTCTGGCCTGCCAAGTTTCAGTAGATAGATATGTAACCATTCTGATAGGTTTCCCTTTGTATGTTAGGGCTTTTTTATCCCTAGCTGCTTTCAGAATTCTCTCTTTATCCTTATATTTTTCCAGTTTCACTATGATATGTCGTGCCAAAGGTCAATTCAAGTGACTTCTGAGGGGAGTTCTCTGTGTCTCTTGGATTTCAATGTCTATTTCCTTCCTCAGATTGGGGAAGTTCTCGACTATAATTTGATCAAGCACCCCTTTAGGACCTTTATCTCTCTCTTCTTCGGGAATTCCTATGGTACGGATATTGTTCCATTTGATTGTATCACTCAGGTCTTGAATTCTCCTTTCGTGCTCCTGGATCAATTTCTCTTTCTCTTTTTCTATAATTGTGTATTCTAATTCACCTATTCTTCTGTCTCTTCAATCCATGCGGTGGCAGCCTCCATTTTATTATGCACCTCATTTATAGCATTTTTTAACTTGTCACAGCTATTTTGAAGCTCTCTAGTCTTTGTAGCAATAGCTTCTCTGATGTCTTCCATGCCTTTTTCAAGCCCAGTGATTAATTTTATGACAATTGTTCTAAATTCTTGCTCAGTTGCGTTGCTTAAATCTGTTTTGAGCAGTTCTGTGGCTGTGAATTCTTCCTGGAATTTCTTTAGAGGAGATTTCTTCCATTTTGTCATTTTGGCTAGTTTTCTTTCTCTTGTCAGTTTTAAAAGCTCGTTATGCACTCTGCACCTGTTAGTATTGCTATATTAAAGGAGGCTCATTGACTGTCCAGGTCCTGTCAATTCAGGAAGTATTCTTTCAGTGGTGTCTCTCGGTTTCTTTTGTTGTGCCTTTGGTTATTTTATATCTCTACTCAGTGATATTTGGACTCTCCACCATGTGTACTTTGGCTTGTTTCTTGAGGTAGGCTTCTGCCAGCTTCTGTGAGAGGTCCCTGCAGCAGCCCTGAAGTGAGTAGCGGCCAGCCACTGCACAGCCCTATATTGGGCACCAAAACTGCAGGGGAGAAAAACTTTTCTTTCTTCCTAAGTTCTTTGGATGGTCTAATAATTAATTTGACATGAATGAGATTAAAGGAGAAAAACAAGTTTAATTATATACCAATGGGAGTCCCACAAACACGAGAGGCTCTCCCTGACAGGTAACTGAGGCTTACATGCCATCCTTGCAAAATGACTTCTAAATGAGCTAATGTAGTGTTTTGTTTTGTTTTTTTTAATACTGGTGCTTGAAGTTTATTATTTTCATTAATAACTAATGGGGAGATAGATTTATAAAGAACTGAATGTTTAATAAATATGGTGCATGCATCTTTGCCTTGTTAATGATCCTAAAAGGAATACATTCATTCTTTTACCATTAAGTATATTAGTTGTAGGTTTCAAGGTTCATCAGCCTAAGGATTTTACTCACTATTTTTTTTTTCAGAATAGAGTTTATCACAGGGATGAATTTTAGATTTAGGAAATATATATAATTACGATCATAAGATTTATTTATTTATTATTTATTCTTTTTAGTGGAGTATATTACACTGATTGGTTTTGAGTGTTAAATCAACTTTGCATTCCTGAGATAAGCCTCTTTATTGTTATCATATTCTTTGCTCTGAACTCTGCTTTGTATAATGTTTATGTTGGCATTTCAGCATTTTTGGATTAATGTTAGAATGGCATATAATTTTATTCCTTTTTCCTTTTATGTATTTAGCCTTTATAGTTAAAATGCATTTCTTTATGCAACATGTCAAGTCTTTATTTTTTAAACAAATATGAAAATCTTTGCCTTTTAATTGGGGTCTTTATGTATTTTACATTTAATGTGGTAATTGATATAGTTGGGATTAAAACTACTAACTTGATATTTTTTTAATTGTCCAATCTGTTCTTGGTTACATTTTCTTTTTTGTTTCAATTATCCCTGTGTTTTTGTGACGGTAATTGAACTTCTTGTGTCTGTGGATTTATACTATTCTTATTTGAAAAAGTTTTTATTAAAAATGTTTATTTTTGAGAGAGAGACAGAGTCCAAGTGGGGGAGGAGCAGAGAGAGAGGGAGACATAGAATCCAAGGCAGGATCTAGGCTCTGAGTTGTCAGGACAGAGCCCAACACGCGGCCTGAACCCATGAACCATGAAATCATGACCTGAGCTAAAGTCAGACACTTAACCAACTGAGACACCCAGGCACCCCATCTTCAATTTTTTTAATTTCTCTACTCCTTTTCTCTGAACACTCAAATTATATTCGTAGTCAACAGGATTGAATTGTCCCATATCTTAGTGATGCTCTGATTTTATTATGTTTTAATCAATTGTTTTCTCTTGGTGTTTAATTTTGGATTGTTTGTATTGCTATTTTTTTCAAAATCTCTAATATTCTTTTATGTAGTATCTAATTTGCTAGTAATTTCATTCAGTGTATGTTTCAACTCAGAAAGTGCAATATACATTTTTAACTCTTTTTAATTTTTCATGTCTTTGGTGACTCTTTAATTTTTTATGTCTCCACTTATTCTCAATTTTTATACCTTTGTATACCTTTTTATACCTTTGTAAACTTATGAAAATTAGTTGTAATAGGTCTTAAGGTTTTTCTACTAATTCCATTATGTATATTATTCCTGGGTCTGCTTCTATTGATTATTTTTTCTCCTCACTATGGATAAATATTTTCCTGCTTTTTCTCATGCCTGGAAATTTTTGATTAGATGCCAGATATTGTAAATTGTATCTTCTGGATGCTGGGTACTTTTTTACTTTGATAAATATCACTAAACTTATTTTCTTGGTTGTTAAGTTTCTTGGGAATAGTTTGATCCTTTTAAAATTTGCTTTTAAAGCTTTGTTAATATCAGAGCAAAATTTAAGGCAAATTTTGCCCCATTATTGATCCAATCACATTCTGTGTCTGTGTACTCCACCTGATTCCTGTCAATAGTGTATATCCTTTTCATCAGAGATCATTGTCCTGGTTGCTGGTCAATACCTTTTTTTTTTTTTTTTTTTTTTTTTTTTACCATGGCTGGTACAAAAGTAACCTGGTCTTAGTCCTCTGTTTGTCCTAGAGATTGTTCCTTCTAATTGTTGTGATGTTCTTTTCCCATTCTCCCATAATTTGTTCACACATATATGACAATTAGTATTTAGGTAAAGGCTCAAATGACTCCCTGTAGAATTCTGAATGTCTCTCTCTCTCTCTCTCTCTCTTCCCTCTTCTCCCTCTCCCCCTCTCCCTTTCCTTCTCCCTCTCCCTCTCTCTTTCTCCCTCCCTCCATGTAGTCATCTCCTCTCTAGTACTTTGGTCTGTGAACTCTACCTCCTTGGTCTCTCTGAACTCCACATTCACTCTGTGTCCTCAACTCACAGATGGCTGCACACCACATAGGTTACCCCTCCTTGTGCTATGGCCTGGCATTGTCCCTCCAGACAGTAAGCTGAATAATCACAGGACTCATTTGTTTTCCCATTTTTCAGAAAAATTATCTTGGTTACCTGACATCAGTTACCTAAATGTTTTTCTCAGTATTTAAATTACTTCAGAGAAGAGGAAAATATTATTTAAATATTACTCATTCAAAAAATACATTATTCATTTTAGCAAATTTTATATTTTCATGAATTATTTTGAATACCAAGAAGAGTAGCAATATAAATTAATTGATAAAACTCCTAAATAATTTTTAATTTTCAGTGGAGGTTGGAGAGTCGGAAAACTTTCTTTATGGCTCTTTTGAGAACTTTATTGTAGTTAATTATTTCCACAATAATGACTAAGAGAACAAATTATATACACAGGTACCTCTAGGCTACCTAGTCTATGAACATTGTATTAGAGCAAAACATTTCAAGTCAGGACTTTGGGTGTAGGCTGCTCTTATGCATTACCAAGTAAATGCCTAAAGGGTTCAATGCTATTTCAGGAGGCCCGTTGATTGGAATGTGGATTTTGGTTGTTTGTCTGTGATCATTAGTTCTCATACAGTTTAGCAAAATGATCTACAGTTGCCTCCAGAGAAAGTAAAAGTAAACATGTTACTGAGTACATTTCTGCTGCCATTTTGAAGATTTTTATTATAACATTATGGCTGTGGTTCCACAGAGAAATTCTCCATAGACTTCCCTCAAGATCTTCAATAAAAATCTAGTCCCATTTACTAAAAAGAATACAGTTTTTATCACAAAATCAATACTACTTTTTAGTTGTGAACAAAAAACTATTTGGAAATGGTGACAATCACTGTTTGTTCCAACAAAATTATGTCCAACTTTCTATAAATGCAAGGGATGGGAAGTTAAAAAATATCTGCTGACTCCATGTTAATGGCAATGTGTTAAAAAATTCTATCAGGATGGGCTAGTTATTAGCAAATATTGACATCTGACAAATTTTGTAGTAGACATTAACCCTTGTATTCTACAAATGTCCTAGGACATTTTAATCACACAAACGTTTATCAACTTTTAACATTACTGGTATAGCTCAAGGCAAACATTCCAGTTTTTCTTAAATCTTAGCTGTTCACCATGATTAAAAAATAATATAGCCACTGTCATAAGGTTTCTAAAAATTAGGGATCATGTACAGTATTCAAAAAATAAATAGAAATTTTGGTATTGCTCTGCTTTGATGGCACATGAATTAAAACTACATTATAATGAGATTGCCGCTGAACATTCCCATTAATATCAAATGAATTCATTATGACCAGCACAGTTACAATGAATACTAAATGAATTAATAATAATGAACCATTTAAAGTATTGCCTAATTGTTTTATTTCATTTTTATGTATATTTTGATCCTATTTTAACTGTTAGGTTGAGAATGACAAATAATTTATTTTCTTGCCTAATATTGGATTATGTGTTCATACTATTTTCTGATGATATCTGTATTTAACTCTTTTTGTCTTACCTCAAACTTTTCACCTATTACCTCCTTATTTGTACTACTACAGCAACTAAATTAGCAAAATTTGATAGGAAACACATTAAGATAAAAAGCAACATTGTGCCCAAGACATCCTCATAAAATGCTTAGGTATCATGTGATACTAGTGCATGAAAATTTGGTCTGTTACATTCTATAAAAAAAGCAAACAACAAAGCCTTTAATCTTTTTTGTTATTGTTTGTTAGTTTTCCTGTCTTCCTATATGCAGAGACCATCATGGAGGAATAATTGAGAGAATAACTTGTTCAAAGTACTTCAGCTTAAAAAAAAGGAAAAATGTAATCTATTTAATGATTATGTAGTATCACGAAGACTTAAATTTTGTTTAACCATTTGCTTTTAAATTATTTTGAAGCCTGTTAAATTGAAGAAATACTAATGGCTTTGTTACTGAGAAGCACTTTGTTGGCATATAACCTATTTTCCATGATTGCAGTTTAGAAGATATTCCCTCATGTCTATTGGGTATCCACTCTTCCCTCCTCCCAGGCAATATTCAGACCTTTTTTTTTTTTTTAATGTTTATTTATTTTTGAGAGAGACAGAGCATGAATAGGGGAGGGGCAGAGAGAGAGGGAGACACAGAATGTGAAGCAGGCTCCAGGCTCTGAGGTGTCAGCACAGAGCTCAACTCCGGGCTCAAACCTACCAACTGTGAGATAGTGATCTGAGCCGAAGTCGGCTGCTTAACCATCTGAGCCACCCAGGCACCCCAATACTTAGATCTTTAATATTTTCCCAGAGAAATACCTTCCATGCCAATAGCCTCCTCTAAAAGGACAATGACCATAGGTTATACTCAGTCTTAAGAAATATTTTAATCAATCTTCACATGATTACTTTTTAAATAAGTCAACAATAACAACTAAAAAATTAACTTATCTAGATTTCTGGCTTCTTTTAATAAATAGAAATCTCTGTTCTTTTGAAAAATAGGAATCGTTGTTAACTTGTCCTTTATAATTCTGTATGTTAATGATGGAATAAAATGGAGGCCACACTCTTTAAATAGTGTTAGTTATCTAGTTCACCATTTGCTCCTCCATCCATATTCTCTAATTCACTACTGCAACCTACATGGTCCTCATAGATATTTAGGGCCAAAATGATATAATATGAGACTGGTAATGTATTCCCCCCCCCAATTCCTTATCATTCTCAACAGTGCTTGAGATAACCTTGGTAAGAAACATGTTTGTGGTACAGTATCTCCATTGTGCTTTTGAGAACTGGACAACGAGCAGTACAAAATGTAAACAGTCATGGAGGCTTATGCCTTGGTTATCAGAGCACTTTAACAAAGCTCTGAAGAAATTGGGACTAAGCAGGTGATTTTGGATTGGGATATTTAGCAGACATCCCCCCCATCTAAAGTCTAGAAAGAAACTTGATGAGGTCTGAATCCCAAAGATGATTTATGAGGGCAATAAACATTGCTTTTGCATACTAGACTCTGATGGACAATGTCTGGCAGAGAGTAGAAAGGCACTCACATGGAGGATGTTTTTAAGAAGTTACATGTGTTCACTGAGCCTATGATTGACTTACATTCAACATCATTTGTCCCAGCAGACTTAGGATGTTTTCTTATTACCCTTTTAAAACTGTTTACTTAAAAAGAAAGCTATCTCTTTGGAGTACTTATGGTGGTAAATCACAAATTCATGCTGACTCTCAGAAATGATGAATTTCAAAGGGATCCTAAAATTGAGAATGTGAACTTACTACACATCAATTAATACTATGTGCTTTTATTTATTGTGTTTTTATAGGTAATCTAGTTACTAAATTACTAGGAAGTAAGCCTCAATTTTACCACTGTATAATAATACAGTAAAAGTTTATAAGAAGATTTACTCTACTGCCTTGGGTGCTTGCATTATTTGGAATTTGAATTTAAGTCTTTTCAAAGTCATGACTAAATCCTTTCATTCCATACTAGTAAATGATGTTGAGTGGGGCAAGGGACTCTTTCTTATAACTACCTAAGAACCATGGAGGATTATAATTTCACTTCAATGATTAGGTATCAGTAATGATTATGCTAATATTCTTCTCTTGTCGTCATCCTTAAGGCTTTATGGCTGGATTATCTAATCAAGTTGCCTAATACAGCTGTCATTTTTATATTTGCTTTGGTGAAGGTCTACGTAAAATAAGTAAAAATGGCTCTACGTGTCACAATTGCACCCTCCCCCCATACATATACTTAGAATAATTATCCAGAGAATTAAAGATTGCCAACATTTTTTTTTCATTAAGTCCTTTTTTTGGGGGGGACTAATTTTTTTTTATCATTATTACTTTAATAGACTTTATCAATCCATCTTTCTAACCTACACTGAAAAAGAGATCATTGAAAAACCTTTCATCAAAGGGATGTCTGCCCAATCACCAAGTATTCTATCTCAGAACTTTTCATCATGGAGGTTTTGAGAATATTTAGTGCCATCTGTGCCTCGATTTTCCTTTCTTCTGATTTTTCTCTTCTTTTTTCTTTTTCTTTCTTTCTTTTTTTTTTTTTTGAACTGAGGTGCCAGCCGAGGCAGCCTGTGCCTCTGTTTTCTGCCAAAAGGAAAAAAAAGAAACAGAGAAATACCATGAATGCTAAAATAAGATTTTTTTCCGTGTTTCTGGTATAAGCACTGTACATTTCTACTGAGTTTTCTATAAGTTTCTGTTTTTATCATTCTTAACAATAGAAAACCCACAAGAAAACTTGGGATCTATTAGCAGAAAACAGAGGCCCTGGCAAGCTGCAGAGCAGCACAATCCTACAGTTGGGAAGCTGGGCAGGAACCCAAGTTTGTCCATGCCTAAGAACAACACTGTCTGCTAAAATTACAGTTTTCCCTTTTCACAAACCTCAAAGTTGTGAAACTTTACTAACTTTAAGAAAAGAACAGTTGGCCATACAAAAGATACATTTCCAAATCCATCGAACAACTTACTTATACTTGCAAATGAACCACTTGGAGTGAGTCTTAAAATGTATTTGTTCCAATTATTCTGCTAAGGTAGCAAGCAGAAAGTAATCATTTTCTATGTATACTGTGAATAAGAGTCTCCAAATGTTGGTTCCAAAGAAAGCATTTGACCAATAGTTGGTAAGTGGGAGTGTAAGAGAGTGCTGTAGAAATGATAGCCACATTTTCAAAAGCAAAGTATCTTTTTGAAGTTCCTATATGCTCAAGATAATATAATAAAATTAAATTAGAGAAATTTTTTTAACTCTGATACTCTGTTTCCATGGCTTTTATAGAGACAAGTATTAGTAATTAAACATTATGTATCTCATTGGATCAGACAGATTAATGGAAGGAAGATATAGCTCAGTATAGGTTGATACTCCATCAATAAATTGAATTACGATTTCAAAAGCTTTGAGCCAAACTAATCCAGCTATTAAGTATTTCTATCAAATCAGGATCCAATTTGGTGATTGAAACCACACTGGTTATTTGAATAGGAAAAATTTAATACAAAGGATTGTTTACAGGTATAAAGTCGTTAACCACTAAGATGAAGAGAAAAGAACTCTATGGAGTCCAGAAATAGTAGGTTCAAAAGGGCAATTATTGCCTCCAGGTTGAGGAGAAGACAAAAAAGGAGCTAGGGAGTAGGCAAATCCTTTTATCCCACTGCTGTGCTTCTGCTGTCTTCAGAGAGCATGGCTCCCGTAGGAAGATGCAACTTGCCAGTGGTGACACACCTTTTCATGAGATGTTCTGGCTTTGGTCTGCAGAGGCAGTGCACCATTGCTGAGAGCGTGGGAGGCCAGAGCCAGAAACAGCTGCATGTAGGGATCAGCCCAGGCTTTGTTTGGAGCTCCGTTGTTCAGGCAGCAGGGTTCCCACACTGAATCATGGTACTTGAGGGCCAGAGCTGAAAGAGAAGTGTCTTCTTGCTGCTAGTGCCTTGCTGGGTCAATATAGGATAGACTGGATAGTTAGCTTCATGGCCTTAGAGAAGAGTGGCAAATGTTCGTGAAACATAACAGAAAATTGAAGTCTGTATTCTATTATAGTTACAAAAACACAATGATCTTTATTGTGAATAACTCAGAGTATTCTCTTATTTTTTTTAGAATTCATTTTGTTGGCAATTTGTGCCTTATAATCAGAAATAGATTCCTAATATCCAGAATGGTTTTATTCATGTTATTTCTTTATTTCCACAGAATTAAAAAATCACTTATCACTTGCTATTTTAATTATTTTAAATAAGTACCAAAGATGGTTTCAGGGTTTCAGTCTTTACTTAGATTGCCCCAATTTTCTTTAACCCATCACCAATCTTACTATATATAATTAATTTTCAAACTACTCACACAGACATATTCTTGAAGAGAATTTATTTAGTTGTGGCCTAAATAAATGAGGACCTTTAAAATAATGCCTATATGAGATGTGTTGTTACAAAATGCCACAGGCAATATTATAATAAATAATTCTGTGCAACAAGAGTTTTGGATTTTTGAGATGACCTAGTTATTTCTAGCAAGAGTAAAACAACCAATTTTAGTATAACTCAATAGTTTCTTTAATAAAACACATAATGAATGAATATTATCAGAAAAATGTTCTCTTAAACTTTGAGACAGAAATAAGACTTCTTGTCTTAAGAACTTTTAGTTAATGGGTGGAGAATTTGGATATGATGGATATTAATCAGTATATGGCACATTTTGTGTATTAACACAAATTTGCATCTCTAAAATTTGTATTTGTTAAGGGTCCTTTTCTGAATTAGTTTCTACTGACTATTATTCCATTAAATATTTTTATTCCATATTTTGAGCTTGAATATAAAAAGTGCAACCTACCCTGGCATCAAAACGATAAAATTACCAAAGTCCACTGCTCTCAGGACAGGTTGTTTAGTTGGTCTTCTAAGTTGGTATTACTACTGAAATGTATATTCTGAGCAGTTATTCAAACACCAAGCATCTAAATATTTTTATAAGCCTTGTTCATAATTTTCTTTTGTAAATCTATACCAGACAGAATTGCCAGCCTTCTGAGGTAAAAATAAAGCAATTTCTTCTCCCTGCCTACAAGTCAGTCACATCAATCAGTCTTATCAAATAATTTTTTTAATGAATCCAAGATAAACCAAGGTTCTTAAAAGAATTTAGAATTTATAAGCTATGGACCCTTCCCAATATTTTTGTTAGTATTAAAACTAAGATTAATTGTTTATATTTATTTTTCTCTTGTTCCATAGTAGTATGTTAGCACAGAAGCCTATGTGTTTTCTTACAAATTAAAGAACTAATTTTTCAACTACAATGAAAAAAGTTAAAGAAATTAATCTAGCTCTTGTGTTCTAGAAAGTTTTTAGGACCTAAAATATTCTCTATAATTTTGGCATAATATGTAATATAAGGAAACTACCTTCAATATTAGAAGGAAAATCTATGTTCACCTTTCGTAGTTTCTCTGTCTTCTGGGATAAATGTAGAAAAACAAAATTAACATTATAGAGCTTTATTATTTTTATACGTACTGTTTGGTTCATATCATTGTCTTTCTGGTTAATCAAAGAAAACATAGTAGTTTTAACATTTATTAAATTCTGTGTCCAGGGTACTCTAAGAGATACTAAGGGATATATATGGATGAATCAAAGATCTTCATCCTGAAGAGTCCATTCTTGGGGGAGAAAACCATGCAGATTTTCACAATGAAAGGAGCTGTATGTCACCAAGAACTGAGCCTGCCTATCCAATACTAAGGCTATAATATCTAGCTCAGAGAAGGTTATTGAGGAGAGTAAAGAACAATATGGGGAACTCAGGCTGAATGCTGTATGTGAATTTGATTTTAAAAAATGATAGAAAGATGCTAGGTAATAGCCTAGGTGAGAAGGGTTGGGGAAAACAGAGTGCAGAATAGCTTGGAACCTGGTGGCAGGGCATGTAAACATAATGTTGAAAGTGTAGCTTGAAGACACATAGGAATTCTCTGGGAGACGAGGGGGAGCATTTTTTTTGTAACATAGCATAATGCTTTTGAGATTCATCTATGTTTTTATATATATCTGTTTTGGCATATTATGTTTGTTCCTTTTTGAGTAGTATTTTGTTATATAGATATACCATTGTTTACCAGTTCATGGACATGTTGGTTGCTTCCAGTTTTGTAAAAAAGCAGTTACAAATATTTTCTTACAGGTCTTTATGTAGATATATGTTTTCACTGAAGAAATATCTAAGAGTAGAGTGTATAGATTATATGGTTAGCTTTATAAGAAACTGCTGAACTGTTTTTCAGGATGACTTTCTCACTTTGCATTCTCAGAGCAAGACCTTCTGCTTTGCATGTCCAGCTTTCATGACAGAAGTTTACAATTCTTAATTCAGTCTTTCCTTATCAGGTAGAGGAGGATAAGGTGTGAGACTGACTACATGCAACTCAGAATGCTTTTAAGTACCTATGACTCTTTATCAGCCGAGTCTACCCTCCTCATCAATGGTGATTTTATACCCTTTCACCATCGTTTCATCTACTGCTCCCTAGTGAACATCTGAATCCAGACTGTGGAATGGATCATGATAGATACACCCCTATTCACAAAAAAATGATGTTTTGCCTTTTCCTTAAATATACCTTAACATTTTCTATAAGGAAATACTTGCTGAAAGCTCAGAGAAGACCACTAGGCTCCTATCACAATCTGAGTCTAGTTCAGTCTAGCTAGCCTATTATAGTTTTTTTTTTTTTGGTTCAGTCTCTTTGTCAACAATAGGAATTGGATTGTTTGTCCAAGCCCAGGGAAAAGTAACCTTTAGAAATCTGGAATGAGGTCAGTCGATAAAAATACATTCCAGGAAAAAAATAGTACAGAACAGGAACTACTCTTCCCTTCTGGCATAGGGAATCCCTTACTAGGCATCTGTGATATTTAATATGAAATACTCTACTGACCAAGTGTTGCTTCATTTTTTAAAATGTTTTATTTATTTTTGACAGAGAGAGAGGCAGTGTGAGCAGGGGAGGGTCAGAGAGAGGGAGACAGAATCTGAAGACAGGCTCCAGGCTCTGAGCTAGCTGTCAGCACAGAGCCTGATGCGGGGCTCAAACCCAGGAACCGTGAGATCATGACCTGAGCCGAAGCCGGGCACTCAACCAACTGAGCCACCCAGGTGTTGCTTCAAAAAAAAAAAAAAAAAAGTCTCCAGGCTAGAGACAAGCACTTCCAAACACCTAGAGTGAGTTTCCTGACAAGCATTCATGCAAGTAAATAAATTAAGCTTACTTTCATTGCTGTGAAAAACTATGGGGAGATCCACTAATGTTAGGGTATTACCTTCTGAACACCACATTATTTACACTTATCATCCAGAAAGGCAGAGAACCAGACTGTTCCATTAAGCTGTCAATCAGAACTTATGAAGAAGCACAGATTGTATATTACAAGTTTAAATGTTAGAAGGCATGACAATTAGAGGATTTTAAGAATGCTAGGCATTCTTTTGCTTGAAAGAGGAAGAACAGTCAAGAAATTATCTTTTTATTCTGAAGTGTTAAATGTTTCAGGCTCCAACAGGATCTTTATTTCTGTACATTTAGTCATATCTCCAGAAGAAGAGATATAGCTAGATATCTTATATTTCTATAGCACTTTACAGTTTTTAGGGCACTTGTAGGTATTGCTTTATAAATGATACTTTACAAAATATTTCCTCATTGCAGAACCACAAATTCTAAAAATTCTTCCTAGAAGACTATTGGTTTGTTTTCAGAATAACAAATCAAATTTGCAAGTTTTTCACATTTTGAATGTTTATAGTGCGTGTATTTTTTTTAAAATTTAAAGATATTCATTTATTTTGAGAGAGAGAGCACAAGCAGGGAAGGAGCTGATAGGAAGAGCATCCCAAGCACATTGTGCATTGCCAGCGCAGAGCTCAACATGGGGATCAATCCCACAAACTGCGAGATTATGACTTGAGCCAAAATTGAGCTGTATGCTTAACCAACTGAGCCACACAGGTGCTCCTGTTTGTATGTCTTTAAAAAGAGCTAGAGTATTTTATGTATTAATATTAACTAATATCTGTTGGACAGAAGTTGATACTGCAATAGGTTTTATTTGTTATAATAAGGCATTTCCATCCTTTATTATTTATAGTTTTATTGGGAAAATATGTGCTAATGCAAACAATTTTCATATATGAATAAAACATAAGGCAGCATAGTAATTAATGTAAAAGGATTCAACAGCATTTAAAGGTGGTTAATATATCTCTTAATATATCAACACCAGTTATATTTCCTTGGAAGACACTAGAGATTGAAAATCAAGCATGCTAATTAATTAGTTTCATTCTCAGTTAACTTGAAGGTTGCATATAAAAAGGAAATCAGGTTGACTGTGAGCAAGGAGAATGAATAGTTCAGATAAAAAGATCAAGAGGAGAAAGTCTACAGGAAGAGAAAAAGTGTCAGCTTGTTTGGCAGTAAAAAAAATCGCAATGACTCAAAGTAGAACAAGTTCTCCTACCTTGTCAGTAAACAAAGAGAAAGTTTGAGAGAACTGGTTATATGTGAACAAGGTTTAGAATCTGCATACAAACTTTAATAAGAAAGAGATTATCTGGTATGATAGGAAAGGGAAATTAGAAGAGCATTCAAAATTCATGTTCTTGGTGGCATTGCTATCCATTTGAACAGGTATTTTAGTGAAATTATTTTGGGTTTATGGAAATAGGACTTGCTGGTTTGTTGAAGAGAGGAGGATGCAAATATTGTCATTAAAAGACCAGAGATCCTATAGGGTGGACAAGAAATAGAGCAGGATCAGGAATCCTCTAACAGACTCGTTGCAGGGCCCCTTGATGGATCTCAACACAGGATTTTGTGAATCATGACACTAAGGATGATATCTAGCTACAGTCTCACTGTTTACCTCTCTGTGTCTCCTTTGCCCACACCAAATTTAATCTGTGTGTGTGTTTTTAACTTATGGCTTCAGTTTCTTCAGTATAGCTTATTCATACACCAGGATAGCCCATATACTGTGTATGTGGGGAAAGCCATTCTTCTGCTATATTCATGAACTGCCTAATTAACCTGCCTGATCAACGCATGCAGCTTGTTGGCTTAAAGAGGTGTGACCTAGAAAAAGAGTGGGGTCCCATGGCTAATGTGGCCTTGCTTTCCAAAAAGGGTTGTGGGTGGGGCAATTTTCCTTAAGAGGGGCTATTGACATTGCATGTATTATGAACAAATCCACAAAAACATGCATACCTGAAAAGGCTGCTCGTTTTATTATATGCATGTGATGTTTGAATTTCTACTCCTATCTTTTAGGTATTCTTCTAAGCTTTATATTTCCACATACTACTCTTTTCACTTCAAGGACTAGGAATAATTATATGCTTATTTGTATCAAGAACTTGGCAATAATATAAAAGTCTCATGGTTAAATGAATCAACTTCCCCCCCTCACAATCTTGTCCAGTGGGTTGATTGATAATCGTCCTTAGCATACAATATATTACTTCAAACCTCTGACTTTATGTGGTTGCTATTTGAAAACACTTCAAGTTGTGTATCTCATGTTCCCTTCCTAGGGCATTGGTAACATTTCACCCATATACCATACTGAAGCTAATTAATAAAACTGTTTCTAGTTAAGATGCTGTGTTCCAATTCTTTGTTTTCAGTGATTAGTTTTGGTCATGTGAATGCTGTCAAAATGATGATTATAAATACTGATAGAGTCCAAATATAGTTATGTCTATAGTCTGTATTATAGACAATTATTTCTTATTATGGTCTGTATTATAAACAAAATATAAACTTTACTTCCAGGGAGTATTTTGAAAATTTTTTTTAATGTTTGTTTATTTCTGAGAGACAGACAGAGTGGGGGAAGGACAGAGAGAGAGGGAGACAAAGAATCCAAAGCAGGCTCCAGGTTCTGAGCTGTCAGCACAGCGCTTGACATGAAGCTTGAACCCACGAACCATGAAATTATGACCTGAGCCAAAGTTGATGCTTAACCAACTGAGCCACCCAGGTGATCCAGTGCAAGGAGTACATTTAAAAATTTGGTGAGAAAATTATTTTACTGCATCTTTTAAAAATGTTTTTATTTATTTATTTTGAGAGAGAGAGAGAGAGAGAGAGAATCCCAAGCAGGCTCAGCACTGTCAGCACAGAGCCCTATGGCGGGCTTGATCATCAAGAGACCAACACTTAACTGATTGAGCCACCCAAGTGCCCCTATTTTGTTGCATCTTAGTGTTCCATATGGACAAATTTTTAAATAGCATGAATAATCTTTTCTTATTATTTTTAGTACGTTACAGTATCAGAGCTATGCAGCCTACAGTTTATGCTCACTCTCATATTGTTACCTAAATTGTTTAACTATCTTCTATTCTGGGGGAGTTGTCCTAATCACCATTTAAGTGTGCCATTCTAGATCACAAAATTGCTCACGATCTCTCGTAAGGATTTCAGGAGCATACAATTCATATATTGGAATTTAAACAAATAAATGCACACAAATGGTAAAAGAATTAGACTTTTGTATTTAAAGGCTGTTACCCTAAGTGTGTGTTTTGTGTCTAGCAGCTTACATTTTTCTTTATAAGATTTTCTGAGCTCATCCTTAATATTTAATATTCTTTCATGATAAAATCAATCTGAGTTTTACTAGTCAAGTAAATTTATAAGTGACTACTGACTGGGAATAAAATTTAAGGAAATTTTCAAAGATTATGTCCTTCATAAGAAACTTGCATTTAAAAATACTGTAACTCACATGACTCACAAAACTCTTAGTAACAGAAACTAAATAAACTTGAATCACATTTGTAACACATAGACCATATTAAAGCTAATGACTATTGAAAGTTTCTACTTACGTTTGGACAATATTCTGAGAAAACACTTATTCATCCATATGATCAAGCAATAACTTGACCAATGAAAAATTTCTATTTATGTTTCATGTCACTTGGAATACACATATTTTTCATTTTTTATTGAAGTATGGTTAACACAATGTGACATTACTTTCAGATGTACAACATAATGATCCAATTTCGCTGTACATTTTGGTATATTCACCCCAAGTATAGCTACCATCCATCACCATACAACACTATTACAACACCATTGACTATAATCCCTATTTTGTATCTTTTCTCTGCATGGCTTTTTCCTTCCATAACTGGAAACCTATACTTCCCACTCCCTCTCCACCCTTTTGGTAACCATCAGTTGGTTCTCTGTATTTATGGGTCTGTCTCTGCTCACTTTTTTCATTTTGTTTTTTTTTTTTGAGATTTCACATATAAGTGAAATCATATGGTATTTGTCTTTCTCTGCCTTATTTTACTTAGCATAGGACCCTCTAGGTTTATCCATGTTGACACAAATAACAAGATATCATTCTTTTTTTTATGACGAGGTAATAATTTATTGTATATATACCATATCTTCTTTTTTAATGTTTGTTTATTTACAAGAGAGAGAGAGAGAGCATGTGTCCGCATCATGGAGGGGCAGAGAGAGAAGGAGACAGAGGGTCCCGAGCAGGTTCCTTTGCTAACAGCAGAAAGCCCGATGAGGAGCGTGAACTCACAAACTGCAAGATCATGACCTGAGGCAAAGTTGGATGCTTAACCAACTGAGCTACCCAGGTGCCCCATACCGTATCTTCTTTATACATTCAGGTAATGATGGACACTTGAGTTGCTTCCATATGTGCATGATGGTTCCTTTTTCTCCATATCCTCGCCAACTCTTGTTATTCATTTGTTATATTTGTGATATATATAACACCATGAGATATTATATCATGCTGACAGGCGTGATGTAATATCTCATTACGGTTTTGATTTGCATTTCCCTGATACCTGGTGACGTTGAGCATCTTTTCATGCATCTGTTGTCTATCTGTATATCCTGTTTGGAAAAATGTCTGTTCATGTCCTTTGGCCATTTTTAATTGGATTATTTGGTGTTAGGCATTGAATTGCATCAGTTCTTTATGTACTTTGGATATTAACCCCTTATCAGTATATCATTTGCAAATATTTTCTGATATTTAGTAGGTAGCCTTTTCATTTTGTTGGTGTCCTTCACTGCCTAAAAGCTTTTTAGTTTGGTGTAGTTCTGATAGTTAATTTTTTGCTTTTTTGTTTTTGTTTTTTGGCATGAGGAGACAGATCTATGTTTTCTTCTAGGAGTTTTATGGTTTCATGTCTGACATTTAGGTCTTTTATCCATTTTGAGCTTATTATTATGTATGCTGTTAGAAAGTAGTTCAATTCCATTCTTTTGCTGTCTGGTTTTACCAGCACCATTTATTGAAGACACTATCTTTTCCCCATTGTACATTTGCGTCACCCTTGTCGTAGATGAACTAACCATGTACGTGTGGGCTTACTTATGGGCTCTTCATCCTGTTCTATTTTTCAATGTATCTATTTTTGTGCCAGTATCATACTGTTTTGACAACTATGGTTTTACAGTATATCTGGAAACCTGGGATTGTGATATTTCCAGTTGTTCTTCCTTCTTAAGATTGCTTTGGTATTCAGGGAACTTGTGTGGTTCCATAAGTTTTAGAATTACTTGTTCTAGTTCTGTTAAAAATACTATTGGTATTTTGATAGGGATTCCATTGAACCCATTGATTGTTTTGGGTAGTATGGAGATTTTAATATAATTTTTCTAATCCCTGAGTATTGTAAGCCTTTTCATTTGTGTCATTGTCAATTTCTTTCACCAGTGTTCTATAGTTTCCAAAGCATAGGTTCTTCACCATCTTGGTTAAGTTTATTCCTAGATATTTTATTCTTTTTGTTGCAATTGTATATGGAAATTTCCCCCAATTTCTCTCTCTACTACATCATTAGTGTCTAGCAGTATAGAAGATTTCTGTGTATGAATTTTGTGTCTTGCAACTTTGCTCCTGTATTACTTCTAATAGTTTCTTGTTGGGGTCTTTTAGGGTTTTCCATGTCTAATATCATATCATCTGAAAATGGTGACAGTTTTATTACTTCTTACCAATTTGGATGGTTTTTATTTCTTTTTCTTGTCTGGTTGCTGTTGCTAGGACTTCCAGCCACTGTGTTGAATAAAAGTCGTGAGAGTAGACACCTTTGTCTTGTTCCTGACCTTAGAGGAAAAGCTCTTAGTTTTTTTTTTTTTTTACCATTGAGTAGGTTAGCTGTGGATATGTCATATATGGTCTTTTTTAAAAATTGAGGTATGTTCCTTCTAACTTCACTTTGATCACAGTTTTTTTTCATGATTGGATTGCTGTACTTTGGGAAATACTTAGTCTGCGTCTACTGAGATTTTTATTCCTGTTTTTTGATGCAGTGTATATTGATTGATTTACAAATATTGAATCATCCTTCCATTCTTGGAATGAATCCCACAGGATTGTGGTGAATGATTCTTTTAATGTTTTGTTACAGGTGGTTTGCTAATATTTTGTCAAAGAATTTTGCATCTATTCTCATCAGCGGTATTTGCCTACAGGTTTGTTTTGTTTTTGTAGTGTCGTGTGGTTTGAGTAACAGGGTATACTGGTCTCGTAGAATGTATTTGGATCCTCTCCTGTGGCTTACATTTTTTGAAACAGTTTGAGGATAGGAAACTCTTCCTTAAATGTTTGGTAGAATTCTTTGAAGCCATCTGGTCTTAGACTTTTTTTTTGGAGTTTCTTGATTACCAGTCCAATCTTGTTACTAGTAATTGGTCTTTTCAGATTTTCTATTTCTTTCTGATTCAAGTTTGGAAGATTGTAGGTTTCTAGGAATTTAGCCATTTCTTCTATATTGTCCAATTTGTTGGCATGTATTTTTTCATAATGATTTTTTTCAAAAAATTTTTCAAAATTATTTCTGATTTTATCTATTTGGGTCTTTTCTTTTGATGACCCAGTTTATCAATTCTGCTTACCCTCTTGTTTTTTAGTGAATTCCATTTTTTCCTTGCTCAGATCTTTATTATTTTCCTCCTTCTAACTTTGTGCTTTGTTCTTCTTCTAGTTTCTTTAGGTGTAAAATTAGATTGTTGGAGATTTTTCTTGTTTCTTGACGTAGTCCTGCATCACTATATATTTCCCTCTTAGAATTGCTTTTGCTGAATCTCAAACACTTTGTTGTGTTTTCATTTGCCTTAATATATTGTTGATTTCCTCTTTGATTTCTTTGCTGCCCCCTTGGTTGTTTTAGTACTTCCATGTGTTTGTACTTTTCTCAGTTTTTGTAATTGAGGTTAGTGTCCTACCATTAGGGTTGAAAGATGCTTGATATGATTTCAGTCTTAAGTTTATTGAGACTGTTTTATGGCCTAATCAAATCTATCCTAGAGAATTATCCATGTGTACTTGAAAATAATGTGTATAGCACTGGTTTGGGATGGAATGTTTTGTGTATCTGTAAAGTTGATCTGGTCACATGCATTGTTCAAAGACAGTTTCCTTACTGATTTTCAGCCTCAAATAAATAACCATTGATGTAACTAGTGTGTTAATGTCTTCTACTAGAATTGTGTTATTTTTAATTTTGTCTCTATGTCTGTAAATACTTGCTTCATATATTGAGGTGTGTCAGCCTTGGGTGCACAGATAATTACAGTGATTATGTCCTCTTGTTGTTGATGCCTTTATCATCAGACAGTGCCCTTTGTCTCTTGATACAATCTTTGTTTTAAAGTCTAATTGGTCTAACATGGATTCTATTATCCTGGCTTTTTAAATTTTAAATTCAATTTGCTTGGAATACGTTTTTCCACACCTTCACTTTCAGTTTGTATGTGTCTTTAAGTCTGAAGTGCATCTCTTGCAGGCAGCATTTAGATGGGTGTTATTTACTTATTTATCCATCACCCTTTGTCTTTTGATGGGAGAAGTTAGACCATTGATACTAAAGTAATTATTGATAGGT
This sequence comes from Cryptoprocta ferox, assembly GCA_028646485.1. NCBI lineage: Eukaryota > Metazoa > Chordata > Mammalia > Carnivora > Eupleridae > Cryptoprocta > Cryptoprocta ferox. Next base: position 64,566,489 of record CM053572.1, read on the forward strand.
ATGTACTTATTGCCATCTTATTAGCTGTTTTCTGGTAGTTTCTGTACTTCTCGGTTCTTTTACTCTTCTCTCTTTTCTCATGATTCATGAATTTCTTTAGTGTTATGCTTGGCTTCTGTGTGTGCCTGTGTGTATGTGTCTTTATTGGTCTGTAGTTACCATGAGGTTCATATATAACATAATAAGTATACAGGAGCCTATATTGAATTGATGGTTGCTTAAGTTCAAACACATCATAAAAAGAATTCATATTTATTTCTCCAGTCCACTTTTCATATATTGTAATATTTAATATAATTTTATGAGTCTCCTTAACTAATTTTTTAAATTTAATTGATTTTACATTTGTCTCTTAACCTTTATACTAGCTTTGTAAATGATTGTTCTACTACCCTTACTGTATGTTTGCTTTTACTCATGAAATATTTTTACTTTCATAATTTTCTCTAACATTTCTAACATTTCTTGAGAGGTGAGTTAGGTGATGATGAACACTTTTAAAGTTTTGTTTGGGACACTCTCCAATTCTGAATGGTAACTTTGCCTGGTATTCTTGGTTATAGAAGAATTCTGAATATATCACACCACTCCCTTATGGCCTGAGAACTTTCTGCTGAAAAATTAGCTTATAGCCTAATGGGGTTTTCTTTGTACATAATAGTTGCTTTCTGTCATTACATTTAAAAGTCTTTCTTTATCTTTAATCTTTGATTTACTAATTATGTGTTACGGTATGGACCTCATTAGGTTAAACTTGTTTGAAACTTTGTGCTTCCTGAACTCGATGTCTCATTCCTTCCCCAGGTTAGTGAAATTTTCTTCACTATTTCTTCAAATGAGTTCTGTCCCTTTTTCTCTCGAGGACTCCTATAATGTGCATATTTAATGTCTTGATGTCGCTCTTTTTAGTTTTTCACCTGGGCTGACCTATACTTTTTAATTCTGATTGCTTCTTTTGTATATTTTCAATGTATTTGCTGAAGTTCTTAGTTCATCAATTCTTCTTTCCAGTCTGCTAAGGATGTTTATGACCATATTTGAACATTTTTCATGTAAATTGGTTATCTCCATTCCTTTTAGTACTTTTTCTGAGGTTTTGTCTTGCTCTTTTTTTTTGGAGCATATTCCTCTGTCACATTTTGCCTCACTTTCTGATTTCCATAAATTATCAGAACAGCTACTTTTCCAAACATGGAAGAATGATTTTGAGTGTGGTCAGCCCCTTTATATGCCTGGTGACTTTGGGGTGAGCTGAAGTGGTCACAGGCCAGGGTGCTTCTGGGGTTCTTTGTACAGAAGTCACCTGGTAGGACTGCTGAAGTAGCTAAAAGCTAGGGCTTCCTAGGGTATGTTGGTGGGTTGGCTGGAGCCAAATTGGTGGAGGTTTGGAGTGTTCTGTAGTGCCTTGAGACTATGTCACCTTGGTTAAATGGCTGTGGCTGTAGTAAGCAATGCTGAGACAGCTGGAGTGGGTATGGGCGAGGACTCACAGACTGTAAGCTGGCTGGGGCACCTGTACCATGCTCCTGTCCACACTATCAGCCTCAGGATTTAAATATAGATTCTGGATGTTAAAGGATTTGTCCAGGGGAATTCCTTTTTCTTAGAGGTGAGTGAACACCTGTATACTAGGTTTTAGCTGAGGAGAGGTAAGTATTTAAGTAATAGATAGTAATCCAGTTAAAGTGATGATGAGCAAAATGCAATATATGTTTTATTCCCTTTCTAATTTTGTCTCTTCCTGTGCAAAGAAAAAAATAAACTAGTATTCTTATAGTAATCCTGTAATTTTGAATTCTCTCATGTTATTTGCCAACTTCAGACTACAGAAATAATAGGATAATCAGGAATACTAAAGATATTGGATATCTTGTGCAGGGAGAAGGAAATGGAGAGGTGGCTTAAAGGAAGATCCCCATGCTGCCCCCTTCCCTAATATACAAAGAAAAGGAGTAGCCATTGAATATTTCCCCCTCTCCTTTTCAAGACAATTGCTCCTTGGTTACTCATTTCTTTTCCCTATGGTCAGGTTGGCTGTATCTCCCAACACTTGTAAGTACTGTATGTTCTGACATATCCTGAAGTCATGCATTAGCACCTTTTCATTCAGCAAAGGGTGAGAACAGATATCTTTTGGCAGCTGACAGCAGGAAGCAGGCAGAAAGAAGGGAAAGGAAACTGGAGGACAGGGACACTGTGGTGGCCTAGTGGCTAGCAGGACTAATGTACCAGCTGCGAATAACCCCTTTTATGCCTTCCATCCCAGATGTCTGTCATTGTCATGTCCTCAAGCTATCATAGTAAATGATTTGTGCTTTGCAACTGAGTCACCAATGTGGCAATTGAACCTCTTCACAGCTCAAAATTGTTGATGTGTGCACAGAGGGCCCTATGGTTGTCCTGTATGCTTGTAGGAACAAGGATGGAGTGGGGAGGGGCTGAGGGGGAAGCACCAGAGAAAGAGCAAAAAAGCAGGAGCCAGAGAGGATAGTGAAATGTCAAGGTTACCTTCTTTTGCCTGGAGAATTAAAGGAAGGGCACATTAATGTCTGCCTCCATTTGGTCTTTTGGCTCTCTTAGACTGAAGCAGCCCCTTGCTGCTCTGGTAGATATACATATCACTTTGGAAGATTAAAAAATGAAGAATGCAGTGATCTGTATTGTATATATGCTTTATTCTGTGGAAAGAATGTTAATAAATATACCGTGAGCCTGCAAAGTTTGCCAATATAAATAATGTGGCATTTCAAAGTCTGTCAGTAAATGTAATTGAATTTTTCAATGTAAAAATACAGTTCAGTTATAAATTGGAGTCATGCTTGACATTAGTTGGGCATTAGAAGATATTAATTAGATACTGCTCACTTTTTCTCTTTCTTTTTTTATATTAAATGAAATTATCAGGAAAGAAGAATTTGCAAGCATGCAATTTAGAGATTTTTATTCTCAAAAAACAAGCTGCCTGGTAATTTTTAGTAGAGAAATAAATGCTTTTTCAAAAATCTTGTCAGTGAGCTGTCTAAAACATGCCCTTCCCAATATGAACACAATATGGAAAAGCTAATCCATTTTAATACTTTGTAATGATAATAAGCTACAGTGAACAAGTAGCCTAGGGAAAAGATAGTAGTAGTCACCTTTAAACAGAAAGAAAATAGCAAGTAATTGTACATTTTTACACTAGGCTGATGACAACATTTCCTGTGACTTTGAACTTACTTTGGCTGTCACCATCCTGGCAAACATTCTGCATATCAATCAGACAGTTGTATTTCTTGCATGACATTTGCAGCATAATGTAGACATTTACTTATGTGATCGTTGTATGTAAGCAGAGCGTTTATATGTAAATAATTGTGTTCCTTCATGCTACAGATGCTGCATGTAGAACTGTTAGGACCTTTTAGATCTCAATACCACATGCAATTTTCATTTACTGTTTTTATTCTTGCTTAAATCTGTCTTCATCATTCTTTGGCACGTTCACCCCTGAGTGTCTGGTTTATGTGATTGTACAGTAGTGTGTGTGTTTTCTAGCAGTTAATTACTTGCACTGAGTTTCCAGAAATCGATTTAATAGTGTTTGAATCCTATTTTCTTAAAAATTTATCATTTTGATTTTATAATAAAATATTGCAGTTAATTACCACAAAAGAAGCATATCCAGATATGGAATTTAATTTGCATAATTTTAATGTTCCCTGGGTTTTTTTTCTAGTTCATGTTATATAAAAACAGATTTTTAAAGTTTTCAATTTAAAATTTGTAAGTAACCAGTACCTGTACTCATTAGCTTCCTTCCAAATAGCTTATTCTTTAAGTACTTTTACAGAAAAAGTAATGTAAGATATCTCCACAGCACGTAATGTGTGCTACTTATAAATGTCTTTATGATATCATTTTCTGCTTCAAGATGAGCATTTTGACTAGGATTTATCTTTGGATCCAGTAAGTTGTAGCTAATTAAGTACCTTTTTAAAGATAATGTTTTGATTCTAAAATAAGCTTGTCTTTTAGATTCTACTGAAATGTGTATTTTCAGATATAATATAGTGACACTTTTGCCTATTTTCCAATACTTGTTTAAATGATAATTAGCTTCCAGGAATATCCAAAGAAAATAGAATGAGGTCTGGCTCTAGAGATTGGAAAAAAAGGGAATAATGAAAGGAGAAATGAACAAAACAGGTGATTTTTCTTTAACTACTAAATCTAATACTCTAATTCCATGGCTAAGAAAACTAAGACACCACAAAAAAAAAGAGGTGCTAAGTTGTGGCAATGGATAGTTTGTGAATCTCACCAATTTATGCTTGTCCATTTCCGAGAATTTGCATCTGGATTTATTCATGTGACTAGCTTTGATTACCAGAGTAATATGAATTGAATTGATATATATATATCATTTCTAGGGTGTGATAGAAAACAATGGGCCTACTCCAACATCTCTCATGATATCTCCCAGATAGATAAAACCAAAGAGCCTCTGCACCCACCAAAGTTTCAGCCATTAGCCTTCCTTATTATATATGTAAACTGGTTTTTTTTTAATTTTTTAATGTTTTATTTATTTTTGACACAGAGAGAGAGCATGAGAGGGGGAAGGGGCAGAGAGAGAGGGAGACACAGAATCCAAAGCAGGCTCCAGGCTCCGAGCTGTCAGCACAGAGCCCGATGCGGGGCTTGAACCCACAAACCGTGAGATCATGACCTGAGCTACCCAGGCGCCCCTAAACTGGTTTTTAATACTACTTGTGTGTATTTAATCCTTTCAATATCTTTTTCATAGCAGAAGCATCTGAGGCTTGCTAGGTTTAACTTGAGTAATACAAAAAAATAAACAGAAAGCTAAAATTCTGATTAAGTCCTAAATTAATGTTCTTTCCAGCATACTTCTTGAACCCTTAGAATTCTATCAGTTATGCTTGCATTAGAGGTAAAGCAAAATTTTCATTTCTTTATAATGGCAGATTGGAAAATTAGGAACTTCTGCTAAAGAACCCCCTTGTACTACAGAGACGGGGATATACTGCCTTAGGAAGGTAAGAGAAGCAACTACACAGTGATTACATTGTCCAGGCCACTGTAATATTTCACTGAGAGGTCTGTCCTGAGATCCTTGTTTGAAAGAGGACTTTAAAAGTGAGTTCTAGCACCCTTACCCCCACCACCAACATTGTGGTCACTTTGTAGGAGCTACTATTCTGGTATGACAGGGTCATTTGCAAGGCACAACCCTTAGAAACCTAATTGTGTCAGAGAAAAGGGGAAGGTGTCCCTATAACCTGCACTCAGATCTTGGCAGATTGAGTTCTTACCTCCAGAGCCCAAGTATTGGTTTTGTTCATTTGCAGTCTGACCAGGTGTAAGTCTGCACAATTCACATCCACAGTCAAGGAGTTTTACTGTCCCTGATCTGCCCACACCCAGGCAGAAGAGCAGTCCATCTGAGAGAAAGGACGGGCAAAAATACAGGGAAGCTGTATAACCCAGCAAATATTAACCTGAGTGTGGGCTGTGCTGAACACCCCCAGCAAAACAAGTGCCCTGTTTAGCAGGGAATTCAGGGAATAGGTCAGCTTAAGTCAAAACTACAAAGAATATTAGTAGCCTGGGAGCTGCTTCTCCTGCTGTGCCCAGTTAGGGAAACAAATTCATAGTCTCACTTATTATTGAATACAGTCTTTAGCCCACCAACTCAGAAACCTAGCTAGAGAATAAAGGAAACTATAGAGCCTATCCAACAGCCTTGCTCAAAGTGGCACTTGAACACAGTGTAAAACCCAAGGCTTTTCCTGTCTGTAGAGAAAAGCCAGTGGCCTTCCTTGACCAGAATACTCAGTGCAGTCTTACCTGATTTGGGTCCCCATACAGTGAAATGTTCAGGCACTGGGTCCTATCTTGCTGCCCCACTAGGGCAAGAGAAGCTAATTTATCGCCCCATCGCTAAATGCCACACCCTGTCCCAACCATCTGGTAAACCTGACTCAAGGCCCTACAGGCTGACATGGGCAGGATTTCTGCCCAAGTCAGGGCACACCCCTCCCTTATGACCTCAGACCTTAAAGAGTTACCTTGCCCTAAAAACATATCCCCAAAGCAGGCCCTATCTGCTAACATATCCAGAGACCCAGAGTAAGCTGACTGGTGAAGAACTGTCTCTGCCAAAGCAAATTTGGAACACTCTGGAAGAGGAGACAAATCTAGGATCACAAAAAATCAGATCAATATAACACCATTAAAAACCAACTAATAGGAGTGCCTGGGTGTTTCAGTTAAGCGTCCACTTTGGTCAGGTCATGATCTCACAGTTTGTGAGTTACAGCCCCTCAACAGGCTCTGTGCTAACAGCTCAGAGCCTGGAGCCTGCTTCACATTCTGTGTCTGACTCTCTCTCTAAAAATGAAGAAAAAAAAACTAATAAAACTCTATTAGCTGATCTTGGAAATCTGTGAACTATCAGGTCAAGAATTCAAATTAAGGAAGCTTAGTGAACTATAAGAAGTTCAACAAAGAAATAGAAACCAAAAAGAGTCCTAAAACATAAAATAAATGAACTGAAAAATTTAATAGTTTCGAAAGCAGAATCAACCATGCAGAATAAAATCAGCAACGTGGAAAATGGGATGTTTGAAATGATCAATCAGAGGAGCAAAAATAAAAAAGTGAAAAAGACTGAAGAAAGCCTATTGGTCATGTAAGACACAATGAAAAGAAACAATACTCACATTATGGGAATTATGAGAAAGAGAAATGGATAGAAAGTGTAGTTAAAGCAATAGTGGCTCCAAACTTTCCAAACCTGGCAAGAGAAATAGACCTCTAGATGAACCCAAATAGGGCTACATCAAGACACATTATAATTTAATGGTCAAAAGCCAAACATTTTTTAAATTTTTCATCCAAGTTAGTTAGCATATAATGCAATAACTATTTCAGGAGTAGATTCCAGTGATTCATCCCCTATATATAACACCAAGTGCTCATCCCAAGAAGTGTCTTCCTTAATGCCTCTTATCCATTTAGCACATCCCCCACCAGCAACCCTCAGTTTGTTCTCTGTATTTAAGAATCTCTTATGTTTTGTCCCTCTCCCTGTTTTTGTAATTTTTTTTTTGCTTCCCTTTCCTTCTGTTTATCTGTTTTGTATCTTAAAGTCCTCATATGAGTGAAGTCATATGACATTGTCTTTCCATCAAGTAGATATAGCAGTTGTAAATATTTATGTACCCATCATTGGAGCTCCTAAATATATAAATTAAAAATAGAGCTAAAAAAAGAAATAATAGCAAAAAAAATAGTTGCTAACTTTAATAACCCTCTCCCAGCAATTAATAGATCATCTAAACAGAGAATAAGGAAAGGAGATTAGAACAAGGATATAGACCCAATAGATATATATAGAACATTTTATCTGACAACAGCAAAATACACATTATTCACATAGCAAAATAGAACATTTTCTAACATTATTCTAACATAGGCCATCTGTTAGGCCACAAAACAAGTCTTAGCAAATTCAAGAAGAAGGAAATCATATCAAGTATCTCTGATTACAATGTTAAAAGACTATAAATCAACAAGTGGAAAACTAGAAAATCCACAGATTCATGGAAATTAAACAACATACTCCTGAACAAAAAGCAATTAAAGGGGAAATAAAAAGGTATCTGAGACAAATGAAATAACAGCATTCAAAAACTTAAGGGATTCTATGAAAGCAATTCTAAGAGGGAAGTTCATAAATGTCTACATTAACAACCAAATGCAGCGCCTTAAAGAAGAATAAACTAAGCCCAAAGCTAGCAGAGGGAAGAAAATAGGGAAAAATAGAAAAAATAGACACTAAAATTAACTAAAATTTATAAATATGAAAGGAGACATCACAACAGATACTATATGCATGATAAGAGGCTGCTCTGGACAACTATATGCCAAACTACTGGACAATCTAAAAGAAATGGAAAAATTCTTAGAAATACACAAATTATCAAGATTGAATCATAAAGCAATTAGAAAGCCTAAATAGACCAATTACTAGTAAGTAAATTGAATCAGTAATAAAAAGTCTCCCGATGAGGAAAATCCGGGAGCACATGTCTTCACTGGTAAATTTTACCAAACATTTATATAATTAATACCAATCCTTCTCAAACTCTTCCAAAAAATTAAAGAGGGGGAAATATTTCCAAACCCAGCTTCTGAGGCCTGCATCACCCTCATACCAAAGATAGAAAAGGACACTACCAGAAAAGAAAACTACAGACTCCAATCCTTGATCAATATTGATGCCAAAATTCTCAATAAAATGAGCAAACTCAAATAAGTACCACATTAAAAGTATCATTAATCCTGATCAAATGGGATACATATCTGGGATGCAAAGATGTGTTCAAATCAATGAACATGATACATCACATTATTAGAATAAAAGAAAATCCTCTTACAAAATGCAGGAAAAAAATTCATTACCCATTCATAATAAAAAAATTTTGATAGGGGAGGAACGTATCTCAGCATAATAAAGATGATATATGGCAAACCCAGAGTTAACATCATACTCACTGGTGAAAAACAGAGCTTTACTCTAAGATCAAGAATAAGACAAGGGTGCCCTCTCTTACCATTCTTATTCAACACAGTATACTAGAAGTCCTCATCAGAGTAATCAGGCAAGAAAAAGAAACAAAGGAAACATAACTGGAAAGGAGGAAGTAAAAATTACATGATTTTATTTACAGAGGTCAAGTTGGAGAATATAAAATTAACATACAACCGTCAGTAGCCTTGGTTTAAAATAACAATGAATTATTTGAAAAAGAAAACAATGGCATTTACAGTAACATCAAGAACAATAAATACTCAGGAATAAACTTAACTGAGGTAGTTAAAGATGTCTATTCTGAAAAGTAGAAGGCATTGATGAAAGGTATTCTATGTTCATGGATCAGAACAAATTATATTGTTAAAATGTCAGTAACTACCAAAATCCATTAATAGATTCAGTGTGATCCCTGTCAAGATTCCAATGGCAATGTTTTACAGGAATAAGAAAAGACCCTCTTAAAATTTATAAGGAACCACAAAAGACCTCAAATAGCCAAAGCACTCCTGAGAAAGAAGATCAAAGAAGGAGGCATCACACTTCCTGATTTCAAGTTCTACCAATCTAAACACTGTAGTACTGGCATAAAAACAGACAAATAGGACAACGGAATAGAACTGACAGCTCAGAAGTAAACTGAAGCATGTACGGTCAACTAATATTTCACAAGGGAGCCAAGACAGTCTTCTTCAATAAATGGTGCTGAGAAAATGGATATTCATGTATGAAAGAATGAAACTAGACCTCTATATTCATGAAAATGAACTAAAAATGGATTAAAGACTTATATGTAAGACCTGATACCATAAAAGTCCTACAAGAAAACATAGAAAAACTCTTTGACATGGGTCTTGGCAATGATTTTTTGGTTATGTCATCTGAAGCACACATAGCAAAATGGAAAATCAACAGTGGAACTACATCATATTAGTTTCTTCACAGCAAAAGAAACAGTCAAGAAAGTGAGAAGACAACCTACAAAATGGAGAAAATTTTTAAATTATATATCTCATAAGGGTTTATGTCCAAAATATATAAAAGAACTCATATGACTCAATAGCAAAAACAAACATATAATCCAATTAGGAGATGGCCAAAAGATCTGAATGGACATTTTTTCAAAGAAGATAAGATGAGGAAGTATATGAAAAGATGCACAACATCTCTAGTCATCAGGAAAATACAAATCAAAATCACAAGAAGCTATCACCTCATGCCTATTGGGCATTATCAAAAAGACAAATGCTGATGAGCATGTGAGGAAAAGGAACGCTTGTGCATTGTTGGAGGGATTATAAACTGGTACAGCCACTATGGAAAGCTGTATGGGGGATCCCCCCAAAATAAAACTACCACATAGTCCAGCATTTCTACTTTGGGAAATATATCCAAGAGACACAAAACAAATCAAAAATTTATCTGTGCCACCACATTTATAGCAGCACTGTTTACAAAAACAAAGCCATGGAAACAACATCAATATCCATCATTGGATAGATGAAGAGAAGTTATGACACACAGAGTTGAATATTGTTCAGCCATAAAAAGTGAGGGCATCCTGCCATTTGTATCAACATAGGTGGAATGTGAGGGTATTTTGCTAACTGAAATAAGTCAGACTGAGTAAGAAAAACACTGTATGACCTTCTTTTATGTAGAATCTTATTATGTAGAATAAACAAATAAATAGAAATCAGATTTGTGGTTACCAAAAGTTGGGAAGAAAGGGTAATTTCTACGGCTAACACTGCTGTATAATACATGGTTTTTGTTTTTGTTTTTTTTTAAATTTTATCTATGTGACGACAAATGATTCAGCTTTTATGATAATCACTTTACAATATATGTAAATCAAACCATTATGCTGTATACCTTAAACTCATACAGTGTTGTGTTTCAATTATATCAATAAAACAGGGGAAAGATTACCCCAGGAAGTCCTAAAGACATTGTCTGTTTTATGGAAGACATATTACTGGGCTTTCTAATACCAAATGAGTGAATACCAATGTCATTAATGCTAATAATAATTTTCCATTTTGTCTTTATGTCTGCTAAGTTTTTTTTTTGTCTATGGATATTATATACTGAACTTGCTGAAATCTGTCACTTCATTCTCTCTTGCTGTCATGACGGAAATTTAGAAAATGTAGCTCCTGTGTGTCTAGAAATCCACAATGTCTATGACACACAAGATTATCCCTCAATTCAGTGCACTTACTTGGAAATGTATTTGGATAATGGGATTCTTTTGGATATTTGTATTTTTACCACAAACAGGCAGTAATATTCAGCCTGGGTGTGTTAGGTCATTATACTTCTGAGAAAGAAAATACGAAATAAATTTACCAGAGGTTTGATTCAAGTTATTGTTTTTAAGAAGAATCCCACAGGCCTTAGTTTTACCAAAATTGATATGATCTAGTTTTGCAGAATGGTTGAAGATGCAATAGTTAACTCAAGCTCACCCCAGTGGTTCTCAAACTTTTGTCTGCATTGGGAACATCTGATAAATACCTTAAGACAGATGCCTGGGCTCCACTCCCACAGTTTTTGATTCAGTAAACATGGAGTGGGGCTTACAAATTTGCATTTTTACAGGTTTCCAAGTGGCATTAATACTACTGCTAGGGACTACAATTTGAGGATCCAGTTCCAAAACAAAACACTTTTGGGTGAAATTGTTTAGAATTGGATCCAGATAAAATTATACTACCTCAAAAGCCTTCAAAAAAAAAAAAAAACATTACCTTAACTAATGCTAGTGACTAGCTCAATGAATTAATGAGCAAATAAAATATGCTTCTGAGTTTTATAGCCACTGCTATAGAAGATAGGGTATCCTTCTCCTTTCCATTAAGAATCAGTACGGTAGAGGCAGTCTGGTTTCAGTGTCCAGTTGCATTTGATGTTGGACGAGTGGAGATAATGTGTTGGGGAAGGTAAACATTTGGATATAGAATAAAGAAGTATTTGGGAGGTGTCACTCTTACCTCCTCCACTCTAAGGAAGACCCTGTTTTCATCTTTTTATCTCTTTGCTTGGAAACTGCATGAAATTTTGTTCTCATTAATTTAGTCTGTTTTCTTCTAAGATAAATGATATTGAGTGAAAATTTCATGTGGAGTTGCCTTTTTCTCCTCAAATTCCCAAATTGTGCCAAATATATTTTAGTTAAATATCTTTTCTAAAAAGCACTTGGGATCCTCGTTCAAGATGGTGATGTAGGAGGATCCCAAACTTGCCTTCTCCCATGGACACATTGAATCTACAGCTATATACAGAACACTATGCTATGAAAGAAACGGAAAAACTAGCTGAGCAACTCTACACATCAGCTTAATGAGAAAACACACACACACACACACACACACACACACACATACACACACTAAAATGGATAGGAGAAGCTGAGACACAATCTTGCCCTAAATCCCACCCTTGACATAGCAACCCACAACCTAGAGGGAACTCATAATGAAAAGCTTCTTCCTGAGGACCCTGTATAGCACCTCAACTTTTGAGACTTGAGCCTTAGAGATGGGTCCCCAAAACCTATAGCTTTGAAAGCCAGTGGGTCTCATGTCTTTAAGACCAAAATGGACTAAGAAGCAGTTCTTAAAGGGCACATGCAGACTTACTGTGACTACACCCCTAGGGCCCAGTGCAGAGGCAGCTGAGTAAAAGGCGTCTTTCTTAGAAAGAAGTCTGTTTGCCTATCTTAAAAACTTTGGTCTGAAGAGCAGTCGTCTAATTTAACACACATCAAGCTGTAGAGGCCAGTGCAAAGCTTGTTCCAAGTCCCTGCTATTTCCCAGAAAAGAGCTTGTGTACACAATCTAGCACCCCAGTTTTAACAGCTGCAGTCCAGGGAATGCCCTTTCATCACCTGGCTCTCATGGCCAGTGGGGCTTATATTCACAGACCTCACAGGACAGTCACAAATAGAAAAACAGTGTTTAACTGGATACTACCTCAAGGCACAGTACAGAGGCAGAAGACAGAAACACACCATCTTTCCATAAAAATGTCCTATTAGTTTATCTTCATAATTGTGGTCTAAGGAGTAGGCTTCTAATTAAACACATCTAGGGGCCAACAATTCTCTCTAGATTCTGAGGAGGCCAGCAAGGTACCATCTTTACAAGCATCCTCTGATTTATCCCAGGTAACCTATATTTCTGAGAAAGAGGCTTGTGTACAAAATTGGTGCCCCAGCTTTTGTGGCTGCTCCCCAGAAAAGATATCCCTTGATAGCCCTGCTCTGGGGGTGAGGATGGCTTGTATTCATAGGTTCAATAGGATGGTAACAAACAAACAACTCTTTCATGGGCTATCACCCCAAGGGTCAGTGCACAGGGAAAGACAGAAATAACCATGTCCCAGTTTTCCCTTAAAAAAGTTATATTTCCATATTTTAAAAGCTGCTGCCTATGGGTCCACAAACTGATCAGACTGATTGTAGATACTGACAAGTCCTGGAATACCCTAACTGCTAAAAGCCACTAAGAACAAAGGCTTCTTGGACAATCACAAGGACTGGAGAGACAACTAACAGCTAGGACAAGGTTAAATAAAGTTTTATCTCCTACAAGAGGCCAAGGTTGCAAGACTGAAAGAGGTGGCTGTTTTATATAACACATAGAAATCAACAAAGAAAGTCAAGGAAAATGAAGAAACAGAGGAATATTTTCCACATGGGTAAAGAAGATAAAACCTCAGAAAAAGACCTTACTGAAACAGAAATAGAAATGATTTGATGAAGAGTTCACAATAATGGTCATAAATATGCTCACTGAGATCAGGAAAACAATGCATGAACAAAGTGAAAATTTTGACAAAACAGCAGAAAATGACAAAGTACCAAATTGAAATCACAGAATTAAAAGATAAAATAACTGAACTTAAAAATACAATACAGAAATTCAACAACATATTACATAAGCAGAAGGAAATATCAATGTACTCAAAGACAGCAGTAGAACTCATTCAGACAGAGTAGCAAAAAGGAAAAAAAAATGAAAAAGACTGGAGGTAGATTAAAGGACTTAAAGGATTACATCAACTGAACCAATATTTTCATTATAGGAATCCCAGAAGGAGAAAAATGTGGCAGAAAAAATATTTGGATAAGTAACACCTGAAAAGTTCCTTAACCTGGGGAAAAACAGACATCCAGATTTAAGAAGCCTGTGGAGTTCCAAGTAAGAGGCAAAGAGACCCACGCCAAGACACATATAATTAATTTGTCAGAAGTTAAAGGAGATAATCTTTTTTAAAAATATTTATTTATTTTTGGAACAGTGCAAGTGGGGGATGGGCAGAGAAAGAGAGAGAGAGGATCTGAAGCAGGCTCTGTGCTGACCGGCTGACCAAACTCACGAATCACAAGCTCAAGACCTGAGCCAAAGCTGGACACTCAACCAACTGAGCCAGCCAGCTGCCCCTTAGGTGTTATTTTAATTGGAATTTGGTCTATATGTAGGTGAAGATCATTTGGATTTCTAAACAAAATTTTCATCCCCATTATTTCCCACTAAAAGCAGCAAGGAAAATAACAACAACAACTTGTTACATGTAAGGGAACTTCCATTAGGCTATCAGCAGTTTTTTCAGCAGGCCAGCAGGGAGTGGAGCTATGTATTCAAAGTGCTAAAAGCAAACAAACAAACAAAACAAATAAAAACAACCTCCAACCAAGAATACTGTAACTCACCACGATGTCCTTCAGAATTCAAGGGGAGAAAGAGTTTTCCATATTAGAAAATGTTAAAGGAGTTTCTCACTGCTAGATTGGCCTTACAATACATGTTAAAGGGACTTCTTTAAGATGAAATTAAAAGCTGCTAACTAAAAGTTCCTTAGTAACAGGAAAATATAAGACAATATAAATTTCACTAGTAAAGGTAACTATATAGTAAATAATCTAATATTGTAAGGTTGCTATTAAGGTTAATAGACAAAAGTAGTAAAAATTACAATTTGGTATAGTAATATAATAAATAGATGCACCAGATGAATGGTACATTTTATAGTGATAAATCCTCACTTTAAGAAAAAAGAAATATCTTAAATAAACAACTAACTTTACTCCTCAAGGAACCATTAAAAGAAAAACAAACTAAGCCCAAAGTTAGTAGAAGAAAAGAAATAAAGATCAGTGAGGAAATAAATGTAAGAGACTAAAATGACAATAAAAAGATCAATGTAACTAAGAGCTGTTTTTTAAAAAGATACACAAAATATACAAACCTTTAAATGGCCTCACTCCCACAAAGATAAAGGGCCTCCCTCAGAAAAAAAGAGGACTCAAATAAAATGAGAAATAAGACATGTTACTACTGATACCACAGTAATACAAATGAATTTAAGAGACTATTATAAACAATTATTTGCTAACAAACTGGATAAGCTAGATGAAATGGATAAATTCCTAGAAACATATAATGAATCAAAATAAAACAATGTGAAACAGAAAATCTGAACAGAGCAATTATTAGTAAGGATATTGAATAAGTAATCAAAAACCTCTCAACAAATAAAAGTCCAGGATAAGATGGATTTGTTGGCAGATTCCACTAAATATTTAAAGATAAATTAATACGAATTCTTCTCAAGCTCTTCTAAAATAAGTGGGTTAAGTGGGAATTAATCCAGGAATGCATGGATGGCCAACATCTACAAATCAGTGGGATACACTGCATTAACAAAATGAAGAATAAAAATCATATTATACTCTCACTGATTACAGAAAAAACATTTGAAAAAATTTAGCTTTCATTTATGATTAACACTCTCAACATAGTGGGTATAGAAGGAATATAACTCAACATAATGAAGGCCATATAAGACAGGCCTACACCTAACATCATACTCAGTGGTGAAAAGCTGAATAGCCAAAGCAATCTTGGAGAAGAACAAAGCTAGGAGCATTACTCTTTGTGATTTCAAACTACATTGCAAAGTTACACTCATCAAAGTACTGTGGCATTGCCATGAAAACAGACACAGAGATCAATAGAATAAAGAGCCCAGAAATAAAGCCACACACATATGGTTGATTAATTTGTGGCAAAGACACCAAGAACATAAAGTGGGGAAAGAACCATCTATCAATACATTTTTCTGGGAAAACAAGGCAGACATATACAAAGTAATGAAACTCAATGACTATTTTACATCATATGCAAAAATTAACTCAAAGTGGATTAAACACTTGAATATAAGACTTGAAACCATAAAACTCCAGAAGAAAATACAAGTGGCAAGCTTCTTGACATCAATCTTGGTGATAATTTTTTGGATCTAACTCCAAAAGCAAAAGCAATAAAAGCAAAAACAAACAAATGAAACTACATTAAACTAGAAAGCTTCTACACCAGTAAAGGAAACCATCAACAAAGATAAAGGCAAACTACTGAATGGGAGAATTATTTCCAAGTTGCATATTTGATAATAGGCTATATCTAAATTATATAAAAATTCATCTAACTCAAAAGGAAAAGAAACAGATTAATTTTAAAAATGGTCAGAAAATTTGAATAGACTTTTTTCCCCAAGAAAACATACAGATAACCAACAGGTACTTAAAAAGTGCTTAGCATCACTAATTACTAGGTAAATGTCAGTAAAAACCAAAATGAAGTATCACCTCATACCTATTTGAATGTATATAGCAAGAAAGACAAGATATAACATATGTTGGTGGGTATGTAGAGAAAAGGGAACTTGTGCACTGTTTTCAAAAAATTAAAAAAAAAATAGAACTACCATATGACTGAACAATTTTACTTCTGGGTATTTATCCAAGCAAACAAAAATAGTAGCTCGATATCAGAACCCCCCTGAATGTTCAGTGCAGCATAATTGACAATAGCCAAGACATAGAGGCAACCTAACTATCTATCAATGAATGGATTAAAAAAATAGTGCATATACACATGGACTTACAATGGAATATTATTCAACCATAAAATACAAATTTTGTCATTCTCAACAACATGGATTAACCTTATGGACATTATGCTAAGTGAAATACAACAGAAAAAGACAATATCTCATTGTAATCAGAGCCTAAAAATAAACAAACAAAACCCAGAAAAGCAAAAAAATAAATTAACTTATAGGGAACAGATTGATGTTTCCCAAAGGTGGGGAATAGAGGTAGGTGATGGGTGAAAGGGGTCAAAAGGAAATAAGTCATGGAGATATAATGTTCATCATGTTGACTAGTCAGACTGGATTGCATATTTGAAAGTTGTTAATATTTCAAAAGTTCTCATCACTAGAAAAAAAACTTGTAATTATGTATGGTGATGTTAACTAGACTTATATTTTGGTGATCATTTTACAGTATATAAAAATATCAAATCTTTATGTTGTACACTGGAAACATATGTTGTATGTCAATTATAGCTCAATAAAAAAATTGCATGACATTTGTTCTGGGCCTTTGTAAGTGAAATAAACACCTTGAGGAATTTACAAAGCAAATTTAAGCCTCTTTAAACAGTACTATGTATTTGTATGTATGTCTAGGAGGTTATATCATGTAAGTCTTAGAATCTGTATTCTTATTAAAACCTTAATCATATATTAAACACATCAGCATTCTTGGGCCAATTATATTTATTCCATATCTCAAAAAGGAATGACCATCAAATATTAAAAATTATAATGCTTAAGCAATATAGGGCAGTATTCCAAAGTTCAACATTATAAAAAAACATTGCTTAGACATTTGAAATGAGTATGTATGTAAAAGAGAATTGAATAAGATTAAATCCATATACAAAATTAAGTATGTATTTCAATTCAAAATCCATAAAAAATACTGGACATAGATTTTTATAGAAATTAAATCTGTATAACTTATACAATTTAGGGTAATTTTAGCAGCTTTGATATAAAATAAGCATTATTTCAGTGACTTCATACAATTCAAGTTTATTTCTTGCTTATGCAACAGTACAATGCTCTTGTACATGTTCTGCATTGGTTAGGTTCATTGGCTCTCTAGATAATTCAGGTCACATGCTCCTACTGGTGTCTCTACCATTCCCTACAGCTATGGTGTCCTCTGCAACCAGCTGTTGTGTGCAGGGAAAGATACAGTTGATTCATAGTTGTCTTCATAATACATCATTTCTGTTCATGTTCCTTTGGAGAGAAACCTATGTATGATCCTATCTAGATGCAACATAGTTGGGGAATTTAGTCCCTTGGGGACAGCAATATCTCAGTGACAATTATCATGTGATGGGAGTCATCTCTGTTGTATTAGTGATTAAAAAAAGCAAGACATTTTTGCAAAATATTATAAATGAAGTGATGTGCAAAAGTTAGAAGGTGGACATAAATAGAGTGAAGAACAGAACCAAAGTCTAAAATTTACACAGGATAGGATTTAAATAAAAAGTAGTTACAAAAGCAATCCACTCGTGGTGAGGTGGTATATAGAAGAGTTAAGACTGGCCTGGTGAACAGTGTAACTCGACGAGAAGAACCACAATAGTAATAGTTCATTCAGCCCTTGCAGTTTAACCAGTGCTGGCCTGGGGAAGGCCAATAACAAGGATAAAGTCAGGATGCCCTTACCCAAAAATCTCCTCACCGGGGTAATCATAATCACTAGAAGCAGAATTTCTTAAATGGTCCCAGTTACACATGTAAGCTAGGAGGGAATGTGAAGTATGAACATGATCTTCAAAACAAATATCATCTTAGAAATCAAGTACAGAATAGATAAAAAATTCAATGAGCAGGATACTCAACACCAATGGAAACAAAATGAGTATGGTAAGACTTTAAGTATAATCAATCCCCAGAAAATTGCAGTATCTGTCTGTCTGTCTGTCTGTCTTATCAGCAGTTAATTTTAAATTTATAAATTAACTTTGGACTGTGACATAATGTCAACAGATAGGGGCACAAATGAACACAGGGGAGAATTTGGGGTATTCAAACTAAAGCTTTAACCCACTTCAAAGTCAAGCGGTTTTTTCCCTACCCTCCGAGTAAAGGGTAGGGAAAACATCCCACGCATACACTGGTCAACAAAGGCACACATGCCTACCAAAGAAAATCAAACTGGAGAGTTTGGTAAAGCTGATAAGACCTATCAGGTAATATACTAATAACAGTCAGTATGGTGTAAAATATTAATTTCTGAGAAATCATGTTAAAGGCAAAATTCATAAGGTATTTGGTATTTATAAAAGCCATAGTCAGTAAGAATATATGAAAATACATAAACTTTAATATACTAAGTAGAGTTTCAAAATATAAATCTTAGACATCAAAAGGCTGCAATGAGAAGATGGCAAATCCACAATGATTGGACACATTTCTCAGAAATTACTAATTTGATGGATGGGACGTAATTGGAATAGTATGACAGTTTTCAAAAAATTAAAAACAGAACTACTATATGATCCAGCAATCCCACTTCCAAGTATACAACCAAAGGAAATTAAACAAGGATTTCAAAAAGACCTATGCACTCCCATGTTTCCTGCAGCAATATTCACAATAGCTAAGATATGGAAACAACCTAACTGTATACCAATGCATGAATGGATAAAAAAAAGATATGGTGTACACACACACACATACACACACCCAGGACTATTATTTCACCATGAGAAAGAATTAAGTCCTGCCATTAGAAATCAAATGGATGGACCTTAAGAGCTAAGTGAAATAAACCAGTAAGAGAAAGACAAATACTGCTTGAGATTACTAATATGTAAAATCTAAAAAAGATGAACTTCTGGAAACATAGAGTAGAATGGTGGTTGCCAGGGGCTCAGAAGATAGGAGAGTTGGGAGAGATGCTGGTCAAAGAATATACACTTGCAAACAGAAGATGAGTAAATTCTGGACATCTAATATAGTGAATGTAGTCAACTATACTGTATTATATACTTAAAGTTGCTAAGAGACTGTGTTACAAATGTCTCTCACCACAAAAACAAATGATAGTTACATGAGTGATAGAAGTATTAGCTAACATAGTGGTAATAACATTACAATATATAAATGTATCAAATCAACATCAAACCTTAGACATACGCAGTTATATGTTCATTATAGCTAAATAAAAAGTTTAAAGTTCACAAGTCATCACACACAAAAAATTGACTAAGTAGAAAAAAGTATATTATTTATTTATTTCAAAAACAACTTATTGTTTATCTTTTTGAGAAAGAGAAAGAGAGAGAGCAAGTGAGCACAAGTAGGGAAAGGGCAGAAAGAGATACTGAGAGAGAAAATCTCAAGCAGGCTCTGTGCTGACAGCACAGATGTGGCACTTAATCCCATGAACGGTGAGATCATGACCTAAGCCAAAATCAAGAGTTGGTTGCTTAACCAAATGAGCCACCCAGGCACCCCGAGTATATTTAAATAAGATAACTGACAAGCCAAAGTTAAGAGGTAACAAAGAATGGGGGACCTAGGTGGTGCAAGACATAAATATGTAATTTTAAAACCATGTAAAAGCTATGAAATTCCTTTTAAGTGAACTACATTTTCTATTATCAAAGCTAGAAAAACAAATTAGAAATGCATAAAATAGAAATATCATACAAAGTAGAATTGATCAATAAAGCTAAAATGTGGTTATTTGAAAACCAGTAAATAAGACAAACATTTGAACAGTCTGACCAATTGGTTTAGGGAAGAGAGAACAAAAATATTAAGAACACTGGGATACCTAAGTATAGATTCAGAGATTTCAAAAGTATGAGATTAATATATACTGTATAAAAATATGTTTAAACATAGATGAAAATAATAATTTTCTAGGGAAACTTAAATCACCAGATTCAAGAAATATGTTCCCTAATAGACCAGTAACTATAAAATACATTAAATAGAAGACAAACATATTTCCTTATCAAGAACAGCAAGACCAACAGTTTGATTCTAACCAAAATGCCAATGAACAAATAATTCTGTTAAGTATTTCTAGTGCAGAAAAAATAGGCATCAGGAGAGACGGAGAGAGGTGAAGTTTATTTAGCAAATTTTATGGAACTATCATGATGCTAATTTAAAACCTGGGCAAGAATAATTCTTAAGACGGGGTGCCTGGGTGGCTCAGTCAGTTAAGCCTCTGACTTGGGCTCCGGTCATGATCTCACATTCCTGGGTTCGAGCCCCACATCGGGCTCTGTACTGACAGCTCAGAGCCTGGAGCCTGCTTCCGATTCTGTGTCTCCTTCTCTCTCTTTCTCTCCCCCTCTCATGCTCTGTCTCCCTCTGTATCAAAAATAAATAAAAACATTAAAAAAACTTTAAAAAAAGAATAATTCTTAAGAAACACTAATTTTATTCAAAGAAAGGTGGGAAAATCCTTAATATAAGATTACCAAATAAAATAGTGTGTTTATAAAAATATTACTAAGAGAATAATGCATTATGACCAAAATCATAGGATTATCTTGGTTTAATAGAAGAAAATTTATTAATATAATTACTCACATAAAGAGATTAAAGAAGCACAATTATGACTGTCTCAATAAATCTTGCAAAAGAAGTTGATAAAACTCAACATTCTTTATTTAAAAAAACCTCTTAGCAAACTATGAATAAGAAGAATATTTCCTTGATTTATAAGCTATTCAACAGAAACACCTAAGCATATGACATTTTAATTAAGATACATTACAAGCATTAACATTCAATGCAGGAAGAAGACAAGGCTACCCACTTGAAAGCTATTCTTCAAGACTGTAGTCAAATTTTTAGCCCATACAGTAAGAGAAGTTCAAGAAATCAGAGAGATAATACTCAGAATGATGTGACCTTCGCCACTGTGGATGAGAAGATAATCTACTTAGAAATTCCAAGAAAAGCATTAAAAATAACTATTCTAATTAATAGAAAGTTAAGGAAATATCTAATATCTACAAAAAACTTTAGTAAGAGCTACACCCAAAATAAAATTTTACCCAATTCACATCCTCGTTTTCTCTTTATATAGGTATTTACTTAACTATTTTTAAAAATTAATTTTCACAATATAAAAAATATTTATTTTCCAGATTTTATAAATGTTGTGAGTAGTAGGAAATTACATGCACGTATTTGTTTACTGAGGGATAATAGCCAATAATAAGTGTGTTTTATAAACTCAAAAAGAAAATAGTTATTATTTTGGAATGGGAAATTAAGAATGATATTGATGTTTTCCTTTGACATTTATTCATTTTTGAGACAGACAGAGCTTGAGTGGGGGAAGGACAGAGAAAGAGAGGGAGACAGAGAATCCAAAGCAGGCTCCAGGCTCTGAGCTGTCAACACAGACCCTGAGGTGGGGCTTGAACTCACAGACCACAAGATCTTGACCTGAGCTGAAGTCAGGTGGTCAACTGACTGAGCTACCCAGGTACCCCTGTAAATGTTTGTTTGTTTAGAGAACGTGCATAAGAGAGCAAGTAGGGAGGAGCAGAGACTGTGGGAGAGAAAGAATCCTAAGTAGTCTCCAACCCCAGCATGGAGCCTGACATGGAGCTTAATCTCATGAACTGGAGGATCATGTCCTGAACCAAAATCAAGACTGAGCCACCCAGGCACCCTGATAATGTTTTAAAAATCACAGATGGCCAGTTTTGATTTATCTGTTCTTGAACTTTAAATGAGTAAGAAAAAAATCCCTATTATAAACATTTCATTTCAATACAGCATAATCTTTATTCTAAATATTGCACTTTTCAGTTATCTCTGAAAAAAATATAAAACATATCTCTAATCTGTATTTGTGCTTATGTTTATATTAAACAATGGGCATATATTAATTCTGTAATATACAGTATTCTAGTAATTTCTAAGGACATCTTATTCTGTATCATTCACAAACATAACTCTAAAGTTATAAATGTGAAACAAAGCATTGCCCTAGAAAGTGAACACTGATTAAAGTCACAATGTGCTCTTTTGTGATAGTGTTTTTAATAAAATATTATCAGTGGTAAAATGTAAATAAAAAAGTAAATTGCTTCATTCGTCATGTATTTTATGCAGTTAAAATGAATGAACTCTCCTTTGAGAAAACATTTGACTAAGCAAAATAATGGTTATGAGTTTGAGAAAATGTTTAATGAACTTACTGGCTAAAATGCAGTTGTTATTTTATAGCTTATTATTTTAAGTTTTAAATTAATTGAGGTTTCTTTGCTCAGAGACTTTTTTTCTTTTTCCACTTAATATACCAAAATAAGTGACCTTAGTAACTCATGTGGATGCCAGGAAGTTACTAGGTAGGGAGAGAAAGCCAGTTAACCTGACAATAGGTGACTGACAGAGTGTATCCCTGATTCTTCATTTTCATTTGTTTGGTGTCAGTTCAAAGGCAAAGAAGTTGACAGTGATGAAACATGACTGTTTTTCAAATAGTTCATATTACATACACTGTAACTAATGTCCATCTCCTATTTCTTGTTCTGAAATACACCTATTCATTTACTACATATATTTATTTACTTATATATATATAAGTTTAAATGATATTGATGTTTATATATTGGAGTATTTCAAATAGCATATACCCGTTTGCTAAAGGAAACAGCAAAAGATGCTTACTTTAAAAACATAGGCCTTATGGTAGCTTTATTGATAAATACCAAAATTTGGAAGCAACCAAGGTGTTCGTCAGGAGAATGGATAAACTGTGGTACATTGAGACAATGGATTATTAAACAATGAAAAAAAATGAGCTATCAAATCATGAAAAGATACGGAGGAAACTTAAATGCATATTACTGAGTAAAAGAAGCTTATATGAAAAGGCTATGTACTGTATGATTCCAAGTATATTACCTTCTGAAAAAGGCAAAAAAACTATGGAGACAGTAAAAAATCAATGGTTGTTAGGGGCTAGGAGAAGGGAGAAATGAGTAGGTGAACACGTGGTGTGATACTGTAATGGTGGACATAAGACATTACACGTTTGTTTAAACCTGGAGAATGTATGACACTTGGAGTGAACTCTAATGTAAACTACAGACTTTGAGTGATAATGACGGGTCCATGTAGGTTCATCAGTTGTAACAAATGTACCACTCTGTTGGGAGTTTTTGATAGCAAGGGAAACTGCATGTGTGGGAATGAGGGATACATGAGATCTCTGTATGTTCTACTCAGGTTTGCTACCAGCCTCAAACTGCACTGAAAAAAAAGTCAATTGAAAAGATTGAGGTCTGACTATATTAATGGCTCTAATATTTAAAGGTAAAGTCTAATGCCGGGAGATAGTTCTAAACCATGGCAAACCCATCATATAACTCATTAAATGAATTGATGTCTGGTCTGTCCCTTGGTGAAAAATAGTATTTTGTTCCTACACATGGTGAGAATGTAGCAGATACACTGAATAGTTTGATTAAGCTAAAGAGTATGTTGCTGGAAGCCATTTCTGAACTCACTAAATTTGAGAAAACTCCTTGTGAGGTAAGGCAGTTTGCAAGGCCTCCCGCCATCAGATGGCGACCAATGTCTCCCCCCAACTCAATTATTTTTGCTTGAGCACCGACCCCCAAGGCGCCTTGTTGACTGGTGTCAGGAGTAACTTGTCCACTTATCTTAAAATATGCTATTGTACCCTATGAAGGAACTTATTATAGGAATTTCTTCTTTTGTGTTTATGGGAACAAATATTACCCTTCCTGAGAAACCTGTTTCTCTTCCCCTCAAGTAAACAGGCTATTGACCCCTGCTCACAAAGAACTAACTTTTGCCTTTGCTATGCTAAAAACATTGCCTTGTATTTGAATGCTAAAGATACCTTCCTTCCCCATATGATAAGCATCTAAGTCACCTACATCAATCACTATTGATAAAGATTATGCATGAGTCTTCTACCAATCTATGTTCTGGGATATTTTTACATACCAAAGAATTTGTCATCAGAAATCATTGTCTAAGGCAATTGCCACTTCTGTTTTGTACCCCATACATTTTTTTCCATAAATAAAGCTGACTCTCCAGTCAGTGCAGAGATGCCTGCCTGGTGAGCGGAAAGAAACTCAAGGCTCTCTCACTCTCTCTCGCTGACACCGTCCATCCTTCAGGGAACCCTGGACAGCAGTATGTAAAATGAAGGGCACCTGGGTGGCTCAGTGGAGTGAGCATCCAACTCTTGATTTTGGTTCAGATCATGATCCTGGGTCATGGGATCAAGCTCTGTATTAAGCTTCACATGGAGCATGGAGTATGCCTAATATTCTCTTTCTCCCTCTGTCCCTGGCTTGTGTGTGGTCTCTCTCTTTCTAAAAAAAAAAATCCACAAAACCAAAACTAAAACCAAACAAAACAAAAAACAGAGTACCGAAAATATGAATCCAGACAAAGAAAAGGTGAAGTGTTTTGGGAAGGGCTAATCATAAAACAAGCCACAGACATTGAATGAGCACATTCATATCAGAGTAGATTGTGTAGGGCATGTAATAATGTTATCTGAATATGGGGGAATAGGATAAATGGATAATTTGTACTTTATTTTATTTTTTTTAAGTTTTTATTTATTTTTGAGAGAGGGAGAGAGAGCGTGCGCAGGGGAGGGTCAGAGAGAGAAGGAGACACAGAATCTGAAGCAGGCTTCAGTCTCTGAGCTGTCAGCACAGAGCCCAACACGGGGCTCAAATCCACGAACCATGATATCATGACCCAGGCTGAAGTCAGACACTTAACCAACTGAGCCACCCAGGCGCCCTGATAATTTGCACTTTAGAATGATGAATTTGAATCTAGAACTGACTCATTTTTTTTTTAAATCTTGGGCAAGTTAATTTATGTCTTAACCAATAAATGCCTCTACTTCTTCATTTATGGTCAGGTATGAACAAGGTAAACATAAATATTATTTAAGTGACTATACCTGGGAGTAGTCTATAGAAAAAAAAATACCCCACAGAATGAAGATCTTTGAGCATGAACCTGACATTCCCTTGCAGTCTAGATTCTATGGGACAAGTTCATTATCTGATGCATGGTAGAAGCTAAAATATATATGTTCAATGAGTAAAAAGAAAAATGTGGAGATAAAAAAATACGTACTGGATGAGAGCCAAAAAGATTGTGGTCAGCTTCTTAAAAATACATACATACATACTGGTATCTGTACCTACTGTGTATCTTTATAGTCTATTATATACAAATACAATAAGCTGTATACATTCTTCTAAAACATGTTTGGTTTGTGGCTAGTAAAATTAGATCTTTGATATATTCTATTATTTGTATCATATAATATTCATTCATTCATTCATTCAACATTACTTAAGTGCCTATAATATGCTAAGTTATTAGATAAAGCCTTAAACAGGACACTCCCCCGTCTTCTTGAAGTTTAAAAGTTACGTTGATAATTCTAATTTCAAATAACTTTGATCTCTCAGATATCAGATAAAAACGTAAAATTTATATGGTAGTATATTTAGAATCTTGAAGCCATACTTTCAAAAATTTATATATATATATATATATATATATACACACACAGACTAAAATTAACCTTTGAGTGTACAGTTCTATGAGTTTAGACAAATGCATACAGCTATATAACTAATACTACAATCAAGATACTGTTTTGTCACCCCTGGAAAAATCCCTTGTATAAACAAACTTTGGAAATTTTCAAAGAACACAAAAATTCAGCCTAAGAATAACCCAGTGACTCATATATTATAAAAGTATAATTAAGTTGCCTAAGTGTAGTCTTAAGACATATTTATTTACCTTCAAGAAAACAATCAGTATAAAGTAGTTCAAAGTAAAACAAACAAACAAACAAAAAAACCAGGGATACAGTCTTTGTTAGTAAACACAACAGGATTTTAACTAAGTGAAATGAAATATCACTACCCGTGGGAACCACAGAGTCATTTCTCCACTACCCATCACCTTTTCCTTGTCTGCATAACTCCCATCTTTGTGGCCCTCTGAGCACCTGATCCAGAAGAACATCATCAGGTCCTGAGTCTGATATTATATACTCTGCACCCACGTGGACCTAACATGCTCAAATTCAGATTCCAAATTCCAAGGGAAAAAAAAATTAGATGCACCAGGAAGGTGAATAGTATTACACTGTGATACAGGTTTTAGAATCTATACATGGGCTTGCCAGTCTCCCACTTCTTTGTAATGATTTATCAGCAAGAAGTATAATTGGAGGAGAAATACCAGTAACAGTAACAGTACTAAAACCAAAATACTAAGGTGAAGAACATGATTTATTTTACTGTCTAGAATATAGCTATTAAAATCCAATAAGATGCTAACTCAAACAAAGGAGAAATTTTTAGAACCAGGGAAAGTGAGAAACTATAAGTTCCAACTAAAAGGACTAAGAGGATCCCAGCAATAATATCCAATGCTAAAATTAACCAGCCGATGATCAGAATCTTGAGCACTGAGGTAAACCTTTAGATTACCTGGGGAAGATTTTGTGGATAATCCCAATAAATTAAGGTAAGAGTTGAACTTGAATACATTAAAAAATAAATACAGTTTTACTGAATGGCACTGACAGTGCAAATAAAACATTGATGTTTAAAGTAAGTTTCCAGACAATCCAACTTATTTTTTGAGATTGCTGGGAGCAGTTGATAAAGTAATCTGTTTATGTTTCCATAATGACACACACCTGTCATTTTGGACTAAAATGGTAACATTACCTTCAACTAAAGTATATCCTATTTCTTTTGCTCCTAAAGATCTTGATAAAGTAATAGTGTGAATGCAGTGACTGGTTATATTGTTAAGTGTCCAGGAAAAAAATAAATTAAAACTGGAATCTCAAGAGCAAAATGGAAAGAGAAAACATGCTTTACTTTTCTTTTTCATGAGATCCAAGATGATAGAGATATGGAGAATACATTTTCTCCTTTTACTCACGAAACAAAACAAATGATTCCATTTGAAAGCCAGAAAAAAAAGTGGGAAACAGTTAAGAACTAGAGTGTTTGTGAAGTATTTAAGTCTAAATAAAATAATAAGTATTATAAGTTATATGAAAATGAATCCTGACTCAGTAAAATAGATAAAAGCCATAGTGAAAGAGTAATTATTACACATCCATGCTGATATTCATCATGTAGATTAAAAATTATATACCATCAGGTGCCTGGGTGGCTCAGTCATAAAGCATCAGACTTCAGCTCAGGTCATGATCTCACAGTTCAAGAGTTCAAGTCCTATATTGGATGAGCTTGAGCCCTGCTTAAGGTAAGCATAACCCTAACACTGGGTGAGCCCGTGCCCCACTTCGGGTGAAGAGGAGCCCTCCTTTGGGTGAGCCTCACTTCTCTTTCTCTCTCTTACTTTCTCTCCCTTTCTCTCTCCCCCTCAAAAAAAAATTATACACCATCTGCCAGATTCTCTTCTTTTAGCCTCAGTGGCTGTTCATACCATGAAACAAGATCTATTCACATGCATAGGCATTCTCTCTCTCTCTCTCTCATGCACACACACACACACACACACACAGCACCAAATTATAAGTTTTGTTATTTTCCAAACACAGCCTGATAATATTGAAATCAATAATGGACCAGTAAATCTATAACTAAAATTGCTGTGTGTATCAACGAGTCACAGAAAGTATCAAAATTAGTGTCCTGGTTTAAGGAGACGACGTGGACTACAGTATCTATAACCCCGGCTCAGGAAAGACATAGATCTGTGTAGAGAGTATATTCTATAATTTGGAATAAGAAAATGTGCAAAAATATTTATATTTATTCTATCATCTACTGACCCATCTTTTATAGAAAAAAGGGCTGTTTTCCATTCTCAGTCCGCAATGAGGACTCTGAGTAGATACCTTCAGATATAGTCAATGTACAAGACAAAGTCTTTAGAACCTCAGAAAATGGATTTTGAACTCTATTTCTAGCAAATTTTGATTGACAATGTGCGTAGCAGATACAGTTTTAATGTAGTTGAATTCCTCATTATTCACTGACTAATTACTCATTTTGTGGTGATCCTGATCTGTGGCTACTCCTCTTTGTTCTCTCTGCCTCCAGGTCTTTGGTCATTTCACAGTTCATTAGCACCTTCAACATCTGATCAGCAGAAGAAGATAGACATGACTTAAATCACTCAATTATATAGTTTTCTGTCACTAGGAGTAAAGGTTTGGTGAGATATGCAATTTAAAGTAACACCTGAAATGGAATTCTGAAGGTTTTTTTGAATTTCAAAGACCCACCTTCTATGCCATCAGAAATATTCAGAAGTTGATTACATTGAAATGGTGTAACTAAGTAATTTTAAGAATTTTTTTCTCTGTTGAAATTATCTTTCTTACGTAGTGACCCAGTGTTCACTGGTATATTGTATAAAGTAGACACTTCACAGATATAGAATGTGGTGGACAAAAATCTAGAGAAGAACACACGACATTAAATTTAAAATCTGCCTTGCATCGCCAATAATCCCCTATTTTCTTAATGGCTGTATTTCAAAGTAAGTGGATAATATTATAATGCATTGAAGAGTAATTATGTATTTTTATATACACATACAGAAATAAGTACTGTGTGGTAGTATGTGTATGTCATACCGATCACGTTTTCTCCAATGTGTTTCCTCATATATTTTCTGGTCATTTATATGCTATTTGTATGTACATTAGTCTAATATTCTAAGATTCACATTTTCTCAAATATATTTTTTTAATTAAGATGGCCACTTGCTCCTAATTTGGAATTGCTTCTTTCTTCAGAAAATCTATTAACAATTTTATATTAAAATTAAGAAAACAAGTACAAGTGACTTCACTCATTTAAGTTTCAGTTTCCAAAATGAAGTTATTATGAGATATAAATGAGAAAATGCCAGGCCACCTGAGTGGCTCAGTCAATTGAGCATCTGATTTCAGCTTAGGTCATGATCTTGCAGTTCATGAGTTCAAGCCCCACATTGGGGTCACTGCTGTCAGTGCAGATATTGCTTTGGATCCTTTGTCCCCCTCTCTCTCTGCCCCTCCCCACTTGCTCTTTCAAAAATAAACATTTAAATGAGAAAATGCCTATCATATGTTGATCTAATGCCTGGGGCCTAATAAATAGTCAACAAATAGCATCCTATTAAGATTACATATATTTTTATGTGTGTTTATTTGTCTTTGCTTATGGTTTCAGGGCAGAAAATCCTCCACAGTGCTACTTTTGCCTATTGCATTCATGTTTCTCTAACAAGCTCTCAAAGGATGTATATTCCATTTGTACTATGGTTAAGGATCACCCATGCACTCATGCAGTGTGGAGAATCTTCTGCATGTAAGAAGGCTAAAGTCTAAATACCTGAGTTCTTTTTTCAACTATGTTTGAATGGACTGTATGACTCTGGAATAAAGCATTTGACTTCTCAGACCTCCAAGAACTGGTCATACCTGCCCTGTAATCTAACAAGGTTATATGATACCACATAACTAAGAATATTTTTTAATCCACCAAGAGATATTAAAATGGAAATGTTAGTAATACGAAGAAAAGCAACCCATAAAAAGCAGTTTGGATTCATTCTATAAGCTTCTAGGGATTTGTAAGCACTAAAAGCATGAGGGTAGAAATAAATTTGAAGAAAGAGATGGTACTTGTTTGCTCCTGCAGAAATCTAGTCAATTTAATAAGAACAGGGCAGGCAGGAGCAGTGGGGAAACCCAGCAAAGCTAAGCTACATGAATGTATCCATTATAATGTTTTCAATTAAGACTTATTCATGGACAAAACTCAAAGATGACTCTCCCATTTTTTTTCATATCATAATTTGCAATTAATTATAGGATATAGCCACTTGCATATTCAATCTTATATCTGATTTTCTACATGCCAGTTTCCTGATCACCAGGGTCAAAGAAAGTGCCATGATCAAATCTAAACTCATTAGGTTTAGTATTAACTGGCCCTCTCAACTCACTAACTCCATTTCACAGGGATTTCATTATTCCACTCTTTTCTTAAACCCCATTAATATATTTTTTAATGTTTATTTTTGAGAGAGAGAGAGACAGAGCATGAGCAGGGGAGGGGCAGAGAGAGACAGAGAAGGATACACAGAATACAAAGCAGGCTCCAGGCTCTGAGCTGTCAGCACAGAACCCAATATGGGGCTTGAACTCATGAGCCTTAAGATCATGACCTGAGCCAAAATCGGATGCTCAATCAACTGAGCCAGGAGGTGCCCCTCCATTAATATATTTTTAAATTCTTTCTTCTCTTTCCACAACATCCCCTCTCATCCACACTTCAAATTCCTATATCTATCTCTGGACAATGAGTCACCTCACCTTTCTTGCCAATATTATCTCAGCATGTAAAAACATGATTTAAATAATGGCCAAGGTTGAACCTATATCATCTGGAGAATCTATCTTGAATCTTACCTTGAATCTTCCCAGACTATTCTTCTGACATCAGAGTGTTACCTTCCATAAAGAAGTAACCAAAGTTAGGTGTTTCTTGCTTCCCACTCCCACAACCTTCTATTTCTGTGTTTTGGCATTTTTGCTGTCTTATTCCCTTGGTCAGGCATTAGTTGATAAAATCAGTAAAATGGGATCTCTCCAAGATACAATTTAAAGTACATTAGGATAGTTACACCTCTGTGATTTACTTCTCTAGCACTATCCTCATTCTTCCCTTGATTGTCTCCCCATCTTTTCATGTATCTTGTCCTCAGAAATTCATGTTGTCTCATAACCTTATCTTCTCCCATTTTTTGTGTACACACACACACACACACATATATACACTTTAAGGCAACAATCAGTTTTATTTAGATTTCTTGAGTCCCATACTTTTTTTCTATATCCCTGGAACTCCTCACACAGAGTCAGGGACAAAGTAGCGCCAGCCCCGCCCAGTAAATGCTATTTGAATTGATTGAGAATGACTAAGTGCTCTGAGCTGGATCAGGTAAGAAAGTATTTACATGAGAAAGTAACTTGATGGATATTTGGATGACTGAAAAGGAAGGAAAAAGAAGTGAAAGACAGAGGGGGAGACTGAGAAAGGGGAAGTGAGCATTAATAGGAAGAGAAAAAGAGAATAATGTACATTAAGAGAGGTTCTCTGAAAGAAGATCAGTATTTCCCAGAAGATGATGTAGCATTAGACAATCTATGTAATTCCTTTTTATTTGTTTCTAAAAACGGGCATCTTCTTCCAGCCTATTATTTTAAAAGTCTTTAATTATTATGTGCTATGTTCAGTAAATGATAATAAAAATGTGTGAATGAAAATTCTTTATAAAATGAAGGCCAATTGGATTTTTTAAATGTAAATTTATTATCTCTTTTCAAGAAAGAAAATTAAAATAGGATTTTTTGTAAAAAATCATTTGTAAGATTTTTTTGTGCCAATTGAAGTAAATTTCTGAAAATGTATAAATGTCACTACATAATGGAGATGTTCATTTTTATAAAATTTTTATAATTATAAAGAGAAAGAGGGACAAAACACCTACACACAAATACACACACACACACACACACACACACACACAACATACGTTAGATACATAGAAGACTTCAACATGAAAGTTTGGTACGTCTGAAACTCCACTCAGTTACATGCTGTAATTACAGAAGATGACACAAGTAAAAATACTAGGCTAAACTAGTTCTTTCAATGAAATGAGAGTAGATCTGAAGCATTACAACAGTAACAGAATATGTTAAGAATGAAATAAATGGAAAAAGGAAGGATTTCTCAGTAAATACTTTGTACATTATTTTTTAGAAGGAAACTTCACTCTTATGTTATGAATCAAGACCTTTGTTCCCAGTTACTGATATATTATTATTAGGTTATATAGTATCTATTTTGAGCCCGCTTTTGGATATTTTCTTGAAATTTAAAATGGAATTATTATGACTAACGTCTGAGTAATATGTCACATTAAATTCTTAGTTACTAAAATCTCATTATAGAAATAAAAACAAAAACACAGATATATGAGTCTACCAACAACAAATTAAATTGCACTAAGTGTCTTCTTACTTTTTGTTGTGCTTGACGAGCTATTAAAAACACTTTTATGTGAAAAAATAAGATAAAAAAACTCATTTAACGTGAATAAAATTACATACTATTCTTCCTTTTGTCTTCCTTCCTTTGTCCCATATACAATATCACAAGGCAGCTGATATTATTTCAATTAAAGTAATATTTTGGAATTACTATATGATTCAGCAATTCCACTCCTATATATACATATACCCAAGAGAACTGAAAACGTATGTTCATACAAAAGTGTAATGAGTGTTGATAGCACAATGATTCGCAACAATCAAAAATACAAATAGTCAAAAATGTAAACAACAGAAATTTCCATCAGCCATTAAATGGATAATGTAATGTGTTACACCCATGCAAAAGAATATTATTTGACATAAAAAGGATTGAAATGCTGATATATGCTGTAGCTTGGATTAACCTTGGAAATATCATGCTTAATGAAGGAAGCCAAGCACAAAAGGTCAAATGGGATTCTATTATATGAAGTGCCCAGAAAGAGGCAAATACACAGAAACAATTGGAGATAAGCCGTTTTCAGAGAATAGAGGGAGGAAGCAGACAGTGGCTACAAGGGGTGTGGGATTTCTTTTTATGGTGACAACAGGTTCTAGAATTACATAGTGGTAACAGTTGTGCAACATTGTGAGTACATGAAAACTATGGAATTGTATGCTTCATAATGATGAATTTTTATGGTGTCTAAATTATAACTCAAACTAAAAAAAAATCTTATGCCAGTAATTTTTGTTTAGTTTCATTGTTTAAATCTGGCAGTGTTTGCAATTTTTTCCAACTTTGGAGGTTTCTTAAATTCAAGAGATTAATTTTATCATTCATAACAGGTGTTAATTATTTATAAACTATTGCTTGTATAGCTTTTATTATGGTATACAAACAAGTGGAGTCATTTCTCTCCTTATGAAAAGGTAGTTAACGGTATCAAAAGATCTTGAACGTGAGATTTCTATATGCTTCCCCTGAAAAAATAGAAAACATTACATATTACCTGAATTTGAGAATGAGAAGTATAACTTATAGGATATTGTACCAATAAAAGAAAAAAATAAAGGATTATAAATATAGATATTTTGGAATAGAAAAATAAGGAGTAACAATTAATAAAGCTTCTGCCTAAATTCATTGTCTTGATATGTTCTATATTTCTGTTTTGTAGAAAAGAAAGTATATTTACTTCTAAGAGTCTAACATAGACACAATTGCCAAAATTTTACAAATAGCCTACTAATAAAAAGTAATGAAACGAGGAGTCCATACTGCAAATCTCATAAATCTGATAAATATCTGCCTGTCTAGTTTTCCACAAATTTTACTTACAAACATCCATCCACTGGCATCCTCATGTTCAAAGAAATTGATATACTACAAGAGTACAAAAAAATCAAAAGAGGAAAATTCTAAAAGACCTACATTTTTAACTTGAGGATGGAAACCAAACAGTACTATAAGATAATAAAACCAAGATGAAGTATAGGTACCAATCTGAAACTTTATTTTCCTGGCAATTATTAATCACTTCTTAGGAATGTCTAAATGCCTAAAGTATTTCCAGAAGTTTCTGGCTCCCATGCAAAAAATAGCCCTCGCCACTACCCAGTGCAAAACTTGCATTCTAGCCAGGTTTGTCTTTCAGCAGGTTATCTAAAGACGAAAATGATCCAGGAGTCAAGAAGGAAGAAGGCCTGGAGACTGTGGAATGGTAAGGACTGTGGTAAACTCTCAAGTACAAAGCCGTACAAAACAAGCACATACTATTCAGAAAAGGCAGATTGTACTAATGGGAAAATCCAGGCGTTGGATTATGAAATTATATTTTTAAGATATCTCACCATTAAAACACTTTATTAAAACAATAAAAAAGACCACAAATCTACATGGATAAAACAAAAGATAGCTGTATATTTTGCACATGAGTTAAAAAAAAAAAGTAAGGAGTTGGGTGCAAAGAGAGTAGTAACAAAGAAAGCAACATTATGTAAGTATAAAAAGAGAAGTGGTGAAGAGAAGTGGTATAAAATTGAAAAAAGATTCCTGTAATATGTTATGTGTATACTGTTTTGAAATAAAGTTTGGGTCCTATTGAGATACGTCTAGCATTTAAAATATATTTAATTAGTTATATTGTTTCAAGGGATATTTTAAATTGCTATTAAACAGAGTTATTTAAAAATTAAGGAAAAATGACTTACTATTCTTTTGTGTGTTAATATACTGAAGGTGATTTTAATACTCCACATTTTTAGGTTTGAGCCAGCAGCCAGAAGTTGAAATTGACATGTGAGAGTTCTTCTAAGTCCCAGATGCTAGCTGCCAACTGCCTTTTTGTTCTTGTTTCCTTGGAAACGGAGGTTGGTTTTATGAAAACAAGGTAAGTACAACTTTTACAGGAGAGAAATGGAACACGCCTTTGTCAGCTTGCTGGCTGAGACCTGTAAGTGCAGCTTTCCAGAAAACACTGAGGTTGGAAGCCAGTGGAGACATATAGGAGCGCATGCCAAAACATCAGGACATATGTTCTTCCTATTTAAACTTCATGTAGGAAAACAACCCAATAAAATATTTAAAATTATCAAAATTATAACAAAACTTTATTAAGTTAGAAACATTTGGGCCTAGGTTAAAAAAATATGAGATACAGCACCTCCTACAATGCTATACTTTTAAGTCTTCACTGGACAATTGAGCGATACCCTGGGTCTACTGTACTCAGATAGGACAGGCTTCCGATTGGCAAGAGTAACTCACCCTGCAGTGATTTTGTGGGGTGGGATAGAGGGGTGTGGATCAGAATGACAGGAAATCAAAGCAGACACTTTACTTCTAGCAGCATTTAGCAGAAGTTCAAGTGATTCTGGTTTGACTCATCCTCTCTGCCTTTAAATATTACTCATCTGATCTAACCATGTAATTTTTGGGAAAAGGACACCAAGGTACAGAAAGAAAGTTATGTATACAAAACCTGAAGTCTAGCTAAAGTCAGACAGAGAACCTAGCTCTTCCCCTGCTTCAAACACATTTCCTTTTATACAGTTTTACAGACTGTTGCCATCATAATGATGGCCAAATTCCCTTGGTCATTTTATTTTTCTTTTAGTATCATCAAGTAAGTGTAAAGAAATTAACCATGGTATGTAAGAACCATCCATAAAAGGCAAGGAGTTAAACTGTTACCCACTGAATGTCAACCAATACGCTTTTTAAATTATTTTTTAATATTAATTTATTTTTGAGAGAGAGAGAGGGAGATAGAGTGCGAGCAGGGGAGGGACAGAGAGAGAGAGAGGGAAACTCAGATTCTGAAGCAGGCCCAGGCTCCCAGCTGTCAGCCCAGAGCCCAACATGGGGCTTGATCTCATGAACCATGAGATCATGACCTGAACTAAAGTTAGGTGCTTAACCAATGAGCCACTTAGGTCCCTAACAATTATTCTTTTTTAATACCGTAGTTGATTTACTCATGTTATACATAATAAGCTAAAAAAATATAGCAAAATTTAGGAGAGGATAAAATTTCATTTTTGAAAATTTTAATTAGGGGTGAGATTTTGTTTTGATGTAATTTCAACAACAGGATTTATTTAGTAAAAAAAAAAAAATCACCTTCTAAGAGCTGAGCATATTGTGTAGAGATTCTTTGTAACCCTGACATGGATTGCAGGCCAAAACAAAGGCTCTTAAAAGCCCATGGCTACATCTGTTACCTGTTTAGGTGCCTTAAAAACATATTTACATTTTAAAAATTGAAGTTCCTTTGCCTCTGTCACAGTAATGACTTGCTAAGTTGTTGGTGTTATCTGATATTTTAAGAAAAACCGTCTCTTTAAAATCATGATCAAACCCAAAGACTTAAAAAGCTAATTTCTATTTCAGTGAATCAAAGAACAGTGATTAAACACAAGGTTCCTTCAATGATGTTCTATCACAGCCTTCATGTTTCCCGTCACACTACATATGGTCCCATTGTTTACAGATTACAAAAAAAATCCCTGCTCAGATGTTAAAACAAGATGTTTTCTTCACTTTCAAATGGCAGGCTGACTGCCAAATTTTACAATTAGTTATTCTGTGCAAAGAAAAAAAAAGAAGTTTAATTATCACAATTTCTTATGTTTGGACATTACTCTGATGGGCTATCAACCTGGGGACTGACAGAAGTGAACTCTGGTCCATGTGATGGGGAAAGGCTCGTGGGAAGACAGCTTTTTGTAGGGAAAGGGAATCACAAAATAAGGAGGGCAATGCATCCTCGCCAGAAATAGGTATCGCAGCATCAAGGCAAACCAGCCACCTGCCAGTGACAATGTTTCCCGATGGCACCGTCTGGCAGACAGAATTTCACAGTGTTAAATAATAGTGTTGCACACACCATGAGTGCACCTAGCGATGGGTCACTGATTCTTTAAAAAGGCTTGCTGATGGTGGTAGAATAATTATGACAGGGCAACACACTGGCGGTAAAAGGACTTGCATTTAGAGGCTAAATTTCTGGTTATTGCGTGAGCTCAAAGTTGGCATTCTCATTCCTTAAAAGAATTGTTTGGATCCACATTAAGTTGCAATAATATTGTTAATCACCAGGTGAAGAAAATAGATTAGCGAACTTGTATAATTAGAATTCTATATATTATATATGTTATTGTCCATACCCCCTCAAGCTACCAGAATGCCTAGATTTGCATATAGTAGTTGACTTTTACTATTGGATAAATAATACATCCAGAGTAATAAGATGTGACCCCAGGATCAAGGATCACAGCAGGTAAACTTAGGAGAAGAGATATGAAATAAGTCTAATTATTTTACTCCATTTTGTCTGGCTTTTAATAGCATTCGGTATTAAGAATCAGAATTTTAACAATGACTTGAGGCAAAGACAAGGAATATGTGTTTCATGAAGAGTTATGCTAATCTGGTGTCTAGTGATGCTTCCTCCACGTCTTCTGCTGTCTCTCTTTATAGGTAAAAAGTAGAAAGTAGCTGAATGACAACTTTCTGAGCTTTGTTCAAACATGGATGATTTTGCATGTCAAAGATTTTGCCAATGAATGAAGAACATTTATTAGTTAAAATCTACAATTCAAGGCCTTCTGGCTATCTCTAAGGGCATGAATCTCATTAAAACTGTGTAAAAACTAATAGTTTAACAGTTGAAAATGTACATTTGCACCTATACGGAGAGGAGGGGTCATTCAACTTGTGACAGGTGGGATCATGGAAGCTGAAACTCTCTCACATGACCTCTGGCCCTAGTCTCAGGAACAACAGGGTCAGTACTATCACAATTCTATAAATGGGTCTTTTCTTTTATATTTTGATTTATCATTGTTAGACCAAATCAGTTCCCCTCCCTCTAGAAAAAAATTGAGGAATTTACCTCAAACGTGCCACCTCCCCTCCTCTACAGAATAAAATTTTCTGGATTTTGTTAATTCTACTATAGTTTTTTCTTTTGCCAGTGATTTTATTTTAAATTATGTTGAATGAATTTTAATTACTTAGGAGTAGAGCAGTATTTTCTAATAAAAATCTAAAATATTATAGATAAGACTATTATTTTCTCTCTTATTTTAATCTGCTCACATGACTGAATACTCATAAGGCTGTGATACAACAATCATAAGAACTTTCTCTTTTGTCAAGTCTCTCTAATACATACATCAAATATGTCCACAGAATATCATGGTATGTGATATAAACAGCTTACGGTTGGAGTGGAGACAAATCATGGCTAGTATTTACTTTTAACAGGTATTTACTTTTAGCGTGTTCCTTAAAACATAGCTGTGATTTAATTTTAACGTGTTACTCAAAACTTCTCTACAGGTTGAGAATATACAAAATGGAAACTGACTCAAAATGAAACTGATTTTATAGAAACAAATTCCATGATGTTTTTATATTATTGTCCATTCATTCTCCACTTATTTATTAAATTGTTTATTCAGTTGGAGCCAGATATTATGGACACTCAGAAGATTACAAGCCATCTATTACTCTAAACACTTTGCTGCATAGTAGAAAGATCAGGAAGCCATCAGTCCCCTAACATTGCTCATTCAGACCAAGTATTAAATCTCTTTTGTAGCTGCTGTCTCCATTGGCAATAGGCCTTCCTATTTTGGAAGAGAGGGTACAAGCTTTTTGATAGTTTTCCTTATGTCTTTAAATCTGCAACTACTTAAAAAAATGTCTAGCTTATTTAGTTGTTACTACTTAAGCTAATCTCTATTCCAAGAAATGTATTTTCTCAAAAGATCCAGAAAGGGATAAATTACATCAATGGAGACCATTTCTCTTTAAAAAGTTGCTAAGCCTCTTTTCTCACTCTTTTATTTTATTATTATTCTATGGAGAAGTTTGTATTCCTCTAAAAGTCATAATTAACATAATTAAACTTAATAAAACTTGCCCTGACTCTTGGGTTTACTTAATGTAGGTTTTGTTAAGAATCTTTTATTCTAAAATGTTAAATAACAAAATTAACTCAAACAAAATTATCAGGTATGCAACTATGATGTTGAATATGGTTCTCTACAGTGTTTGCTTTAAATCTGGAGGGTCAATCCAGACCACAAAGCCATGACTAGCAATTACTTTTGCCAGAACCTTTAATGATTTTATCTCTGGTTATAGGACACACAGAGTAAGTGTTCATAATCCATTGTTGAATGAGTGGATGGGAGGTGGGCCAGCACCCAAGAAACCAAATTTGGTTAAAGCTCCAACTCAGCTCTAAGTGACTTTGGATTCTCTGGTCCCTAGTTGCCACATCTGTAGGGTGAGATGCTCAGGTACTATTCAGTTATAACACGTTTTATATATACTTGCTACATAAAAAGCATAATAGGAATTATTCCTGTTATATTTATATATTTTCAGTTCAGAAGAATGACCAGAATTCCATGTGTGATAGTATTAACCTTGAGAGAAGAAATACAGTGTCCACCCTGATGAATATCACGTCATGTTGTAGTGTTTAGTGTTATTTAGTGTCATATTTATTCCCCAAATACAAATGAATTATTTGCTCTCTGCAGTACCCTACTAAGTGCTGGCTACATAGTATTAAAATAAACGTCAAACTTACTCAAGAGAGTGAAATACCTCCTACATGGGATGAACAGACAAGTCATCCTAAAGGAGACAATATGTACTTTGAAGGATGGGGAAGAGGCCATTCTGTAGAAGTGGATTTCGAATTGAAGCAGCTGTGGGCAAGTCTGAGACAGGAAATAACACAGAGAAACTAAATGGAGTCTGAAGAGAGACAAACCCATGAGATGGATAAAAGACCTATTCTCCTAGTCACTGATTTTAAATTACCTAGAGACTGATAGTGTGGGGCTAGGGGGTTCTTTCTGGTCAACAGAACCGTAATTTCAATTGATACTTTGAATAGAAATTTATTATTATATGACATACATTAAATAAAATTACTGCTGAAACATAAATTTAGAACAAAAATTCTTAAAATTAGTTTAACATCATTAAATAGCAATACAAAATCTATTTTAACAATCTTAATGATCTGGAATCTAGACTTGCTGTCATATATCACTCTATAGTCAATATATTTCTTATAAGAGGCTAACTTTCAATGAGCTTGAAAGTAACAAAAGAAAGGTCTTTTATATTTATTCACTTAAGTACTATTTCTGATGTTCCTAATTCCATTATTTAGGTCCTAATTTTTCCTTCATGCATTATATTTCTCATCACTAGATATTGTATTTTGGATATTATTCTTTTTATCTCCTACTCATTTATTTCATTGTGTCATATTTTCCTCTATGTTATGTATCATAGGGAGTATATTTATAATAGCTGTTGTTATGGATTGAATATTTGGGCCACCTCCCAAGTTTATACATTGAAATCCCAACCTTCAATGTGACAGGTCATAGGGGGAGGCCTCAATGTATGCAACCAGTGCCCTTATAAAGATAGACATGAGAGCTTTCCCTCCCTTCTTTCTCTCTACCATGTGAAGACACAAAGAAAAGGTGGCCATCTACAAATCAGGAAGAATGCCATGACAAGACACTGGATCTGCCTGCACCTTGATTTTGGACTTTCCCACCTCCAGGACTCTGAGAAATGCCACCCAGTCAATGGTATGCAGTTATAGCAGCCCAAACTGGCTAAGACAGCTGTTTTACTGTCTGTATTATGAAGTTTATCATTTTTGTCATTTCTTAGTCTGTTAGTATTGATTTAGTTTTCTTCCTCATATAGGGCATATTTCCTGCTTATTTGCATGACTAGTAATTGTTGATTTAATACTGGACATGCAATTTTTACATTGTTGGCTGATGGATTTTGTCATAATTCTTTAACTGGCTTTGTTCTAGTATGCAGCCAAGTAACATGAAATGAGTTTCATCCTTTTGAGAGTTTAAGTTTTGTCAGTAAAGGTCCAGAGCACCCTTTAATCTATAACTAATATGTCCCTATAACTGAAGAAATTCTTTTGAGAACTTTATTTGATGCCCTGTGTATTATGTGTTCTCCCCATTCTGGCTGGTTGGAGGACAAAATATTCCTAGCCCCATGTCATCTCTGGGGTTCAATCTTTCACATTTTCTGGTGGTTATTTCCCTGTTCTCAGCTGTTGCCTCATGTGCAAGTACACTCAATACTTTGCAAAAAACTCAAGAAGACCCTTCTAGGGATCTTTACTGTGCCCCTTACCCCACTCTAATATTTTATCCTGCAAATTCTAGACCCCTTGACCTTCTTAAAGCTGAACTCTGTCTCCTCAACTGACATAGACTACCAGTCTTCATATAGGTTCTCCCGTCCTGCGATGTCCCTAGACACTCTCTCTGGACAATGAGGGCTCCCCTTATTTGCTTTCCTTCCTTCGGGGATTACTGTACTCAGCTACCTATCACCTGGTGTCTGAAAATAATTGTTTCATATATTTTCATCAGATTTCTCGGTCTCTAAGGTGAGAGAGTATATCCTCTCCCTGTTATTCCATCATGAGTGGTTGAAGTAGTCCCTGATTTATTTCTGCATTTGTTTTACTTAAAAAAAGAAAGGCAACTATATTCACAAAGAATGTAGTTATAAAACTGATGATTTTAATGACTCACCTGAAAATTATAGGATTTTAATTTAAAATGATCAAGAATTTTTACATTATTTCTAGTAGATCATTTATTTTAGTTAAATCACTAAAATATCTAACAACTCACAATTTGTCCTAAAAATCACGTAATAAGCAAACAAAGCTTACCATACGGTATATAAATAATAATATTCTCATAATGTAGCATTATGTACTAGCATCACTTTTCACTTGCCATTGTACAAATTTGCATGGTTCTATGAAGTGAGAATATGCCAAGCTAATCTATCTGGCATTTAATTGCTGCTGGTTAATATATGCACTAGTAGAATATTTACTTTAAAATTTCATGTTTTTGTTTTTAAGTTTATTTTATTTATTTTGAGAGAGAGAGCAAGAGAGCGAGCATGAGAGTATGATGACAGCTGTCAGCACAGAGCCTGACAGGGGACTCAATCTCAGGAAATGTGAGATCATGACCTGAGGTGAAATCAAGAGTCAGACACTTAACTAAGCCACCCAGGCACTCCTACTTTTAAATTTTAAATAAGTGGATATGCATCCATCTGAATTAAGGAATGAAAGATAGAGGAAGAGGAGAAGGAAGAGAGAAAGGAAGATTTGTTGGAGAATAAAGTAGTATACTGACAAAATTGTTTAGAAGTTCAGAGTTCAAAATTCTCAATTAGTAGTGAAGAAGGGTTTCAAATGTATCCTTAAAGTAGCTAAGGAGGCTTATCCACAGTCCCAAATTATATTTGCAGCACAGTTGCAAACTTAAAGATATTCAGTAATTTTTCTATTTTTAAAATGTTTATTTTTGAGAAAGAGAGCTTGTGAGCAAGCGTGGTGGGGGGGGGGGGGAGGGGCTGAGAGAGAGGGAGACACAGAATCTGAAGCAGGCTCCAGGCTCTGAGCTGTCAGCACAAAGCCCGAGAGAGCTCGAACTCGTGAACATTGAGGTCCGTGAGATCATGACCTGAACTGAAGTCGGGCGCTTAACCGACTGAGTCACCTAGGTGCCCCAATCAATAATTTTCCTACTTAGATATTTTTATTGATATTGCTTTAATAGGTAAAAAAAAATCTACAAACAAAAAAATTCAACTCAAAAATAATTTGAACATGGTTAGTATAGTACAGAAAGGTCGTAGAAGGAAGTAATATAAAATTAGAAGAAAAGGATGAGCCATCATCTGGTTCTGGAAGACCAGGAAGGGAGGTTTAGACTTTATTCTCTAAGGCAATGATCTTTAAAAGTGATATGTCCCATTTGTAAATGAGGAACCAGTAAATAAACAAATATAAGAACAGGTTTTTTTTTAAGTCTATTTTCCTAAACATAAAAATCACATGATAAACAAAACTTGGAGTATAGTGCACACATCCAGCAGCTATATATGTATAATTTGGAAATAAATATACATATGGATGTACGTTCAATTTTTTTTCCAACCACAAATGCCTGATTAAAAACTCTGGAGGTGGTGGTTCTAAGGAAATGGAGTAGAGGCAAATGAAACTTCTTGCGCAAAGAAGTAACAGGATCAAAGCAGTGATTTATGAAGACTATTCCAGTGTCTATGTTTAGAATTGTCCCAACGTATCACTACCCAAGAAAACAGAATGATTCAATCTTTGGAAGTCATTTTTCAACACACCCAGATTGTTAGAGCCTCTCTCGCCTTCAGTGCTGGAAAAGGATGATTTTATACAAAGTGGATATTTGGGATCATTTTAAAGAGTAAAACTTTGGAATATTATTTCATTAGGACAAAATTCATTCGTACAAAAGAACAGACATTTTCTCCCTTTGTGCAGGCATTGGAAGTCAGGCTCTGAGAACTGCAGAGTATAATGAGGCATTTGCAGTAAACCAGCCAAGTACCCCTGTGCTTCATCTTGGTTAGGGAAAGGAGTGGCAGTATTCTTCCATGCCTGAGAAGGCTGCCTAAAGGGGTGGTTTTATAGGAATTTAGCCAGCTTTCTCTTTTGGAAGGAGGTCCAGCCTGGTTTTAGGTCACTATAAGGTCTAAGCTAATCTCTGTGCAAAAGAAAGAGTTGTGTGGGTGGGTGTGAATTAAAGTTTCTTTGGCAAAGGAGAATGAGAAGAGCCTGGTATTTAATCTTAACAATTAGTAAGCTTGAGAATATCTTTAAAAATCAAGAACTGAACATACTAAACATGGAGTAAATTGGCATTTTAATGCTGCTAAAAGGGATGAATGCAAATACAAAGAACACAAATCAAAGTTATCTGTTGTCTTTTAGATGCTGGCTCCAAATAAGACATCATATTGTAAGACTATATTATAAAATTAAAATGATAAAAGGTGTAGTGTCACTTAGGTTTGAAACATATGTATTACTTGAAAAAATATGAAAAAGTTTCATTAAAAATAATTAAAAAATGTATATAAGGCAAGTGGTTCTTAGTCTCTGGACCTGTGCTATTCAATATAGTCACTACTAGCTATAGGTGGCTATTTAAAAT
Organism: Cryptoprocta ferox; assembly: GCA_028646485.1. NCBI lineage: Eukaryota > Metazoa > Chordata > Mammalia > Carnivora > Eupleridae > Cryptoprocta > Cryptoprocta ferox. Next base: position 64,610,711 of record CM053572.1, read on the forward strand.
TATATTTGTAGGAAGTAAAATGATATAAAATTACAAATTTATTTTTTTCCAGAACACTGGCTATATTTCAAGTGTGGCTAGGTGCTACAGTTTTAGATAGCTCTTTATCACAGCATTGGTATAAGTTAATTTTTATGTCTAAAATAACTCAAAATAATTTAAGACATTATAATAAAATGGTGAAGATATTATTTTTATTTACATTTGTGTGTAGTATACAAAACATGGTAAGTATTTCATTTTCAAAAAAGACTATTAAATTCCCTTTTATTTTAGAGAGGCTGAAATGACACCATTTTGATAGGAGTTTCACATATGACAATTGAGCTGTAGATAGTAACGACTTAGTGTCATCCCTGTGATTAATTCACAATGTACCCCACTTGCAATAATGGAATTGCTAGAATGCTCTGTTATCATCCCCTCAATTAAACATGGAAAAATACACTGCACAAGTATAAAAATTAATATTCATTTGGCAATCTATCAAATTAGCTCATAATCATTTTGAATTTCTCAATTACGACTATAAACCCTTGCCTTATTCAGACTCATATTAACAGAATTTTTCAAACAAAAGTGTAAAGTGAATCTTTTAAAACCTATCTGTAGTAAGTTTGATAAGTAATCATTCTAATTAGTGCTTTTGGTGAAGATTTTATTAGAGGAGTTCAGTTTGCTTCTGATTAACAAGCCTGTCTAAAGTAGTTCATATTAAGCAAAGTTTAAACATAAGAAATCTAATGTAGGACCAAAAAGACAACACAATTTGATTTAGCAAAGAGATATTGAGTGATTTAGCCCTAGTGGACTTTAGGAATCATCCTATGATATATTTTAGCCTTAATGAATTTAGGTATTATTTAATCCAACCACCAAATTTTACAGATGAAGTGATTAAAATGCAAATATATATATTATATATAAATTAAATGGCAGACCCAAAATAGACCCCAGTTTTCTAGATTACCAAGGCAAGGGCAAGGCTCTTTGCTTTTTGTTCTCTTGTCAGAAAAGCTGAAAAAAAGGTGACATTAGCTTAGCAAAAGCAAATAGAATCTGGTGCCTTGACTTATTAACCATTTGAATAAGGAACATGGTAACTTCCAAGGTTACACATAATTCTTATCTGACATTCATGGGAATAAGAATAAATGTCTACTAAACTGCACATAAATCATCATAAAATAACTCTCTTAGACATTAACAATTAGAGTGGTAGTCAAAATGAAAACGATAAATCCAAACTCTTGACTTAGCATACAAGACCTTGAACAATCTGAATCCAACCTAAATTATACTGCTTACATAGACAGCAATGCTGCTTTAGTCAGTAACGCTCAAGCCAACGCATATTTACTACAGTTGCCTACTATGTGTCTGGAATTATTTCAAACGTTAAGGATGGTCACGAAAATGAGGTGTTACTACTGTCTTCAAAGAAGTGAGCAAGATGGAGAAACAAATCTTTCTCATTTCCTTGAGGCTATCAAATTTGTAGTAAGACAAAATAAACAACTAAAAAAGGTAATAAAGGCTATGACAAACATTACTGCTCTGGAAATATGTCAGATGGGATCAGTTCAGGCATTAAAGAGATAATCCACGATCCAGATTTTAAATGATGAATAAGCATTAACTGCTTGAAGAAGCCCAGGAGAAGGAGTGTAGGAAGTCAGGCCAGCCCAAATCTCTCTTGAGGTTTACAGCAATTTATATCATTGCCTTCTCCACATTTCTTAGAAGTTCCACAGCTTCTTTAAACTTAACACACTATCACTGAACTGTTGAATCCCTGTCTTGCTGAAATCAGTCTCTCCTCACTACTGTCTGGCACAAGCTAGACAACAGGGGTTTTCCTTGACTCTTTCTTTCAACCACTGTACTTCCATTCAGCTCCCACATATTTCCAATTCAACCTCCCAAAGAGCTTTCAAATCCATTCTCTTGGGCCCTCTGCTCACTTTCACTAATCTTATTTATGTTCCTATCATCTTTGATTTGGATGACTGCAATTACTTGCTAGTAGGTCTGTCTTCCTGTTACATTACCAGTCTTTCATCCACTTTATGAAAAAAAGATGGCATTTTAAAAGGCAAATGTAAACATGTCACCCTCTAGGTTAAAGTTATTTTGAAAGTCCTTCACTGCCCTGAATGATATCTCAGAGAGCTGACCTCGCTACCTCATTTCAGGGACACCCTTTACTATATACAGCACAGCAGTTAGAAACTTCTTTCAGTTTTTTTCTTACCCCATTAAGTTCTCAATGCCTCTGAGGTCTCTACATATCTCTGAGGATTTTTCAGCCTGAAATCCTACCATCACCTTTTTTTAAAATGTTTAATGGAAAACTCCTATTCAATTCTCAGGATTCACCTTTTTTTTTAAATGTTTATTTAATTTTGAAAGAGACAGAGAGACAGAGAATGAGAAAGCAGGAGAGGGGCAGAGAATGAGAATGAGCAGGGGAGAGGCAGAGAGAGGGGGACAGAGGATATGAAGCAGTTCTGCTCTGACAGCACCAGCCTGACGTAGGGCTGGAACTCAGAAACCACGAATTGTGAGATCATGACCTAAGCTGAAGTCAGACACTCAAGCAACTGAGCCATCCAGGCACCCCTCTCAGGATTCATCTTAAATGTCACCTCCACAACTAAGTACCCCCAAGTACTATAGTCCCCATCTAGTTAAATAGTCCATCTTCTGGGCTCCTTCTCTTTCTTTGCTTCTTTTGTATAGTATTCATCCCATATTCTGAATTTACTAAGAGGACTGAAGCAGGACTCACTTTATCTTGTATTGTGCTATATACGCTCTGTCTGGCACATGGAATAGGCTAATTATTCAATGGGAATTGTAATTTCTGTGCGTTATTTTATCTGTAAAATGAATGCCAGTATAATAGATTATACTTGAAGACTCAGTTTTAAACTTATGCTATGATAGAGATTATGGCTATTTTAGGCTCATCAATGTGAATGGACAGCTCACAGCTTTCTATCGTACTGTTTCTTTTAGACATTTGACTGTGAACTCACTGTGGCCAGTGTTCATTTCTTATTCACCTCCAGACTGCCATACCCTTCCACTCACAGGTACTCGGTCTTTTGCAGAGGAATAAATATTACATATATAAAGTAGGAAATATAGTATTTTCCCAAAATCTATCATGTTAAATTTCTCAAGATTACAATTACCTTTAAGAGAAAACTTGAATGCATTGTGAAATACCAGATTCAGGAATACTGTTAAATTTAGCAATTTTTTTACTAATCTTTTAAAAATATATTTTAAGTGTAAAATATATGTGCTATGGGCACATATAAATCTCACTAACCTCATCTTTCTTCTACCATTGAAATTGTAGAAAGCCTTCAAATCTCAGATATAAGTTTTTCTGAGTATAGCCCAGTCCATGTTTTATACTTTCATTTGAGTAGAAAGGAAATGGGACTATTCAGTAGACAGTAAATGGTAGATGCAAGTTGACTACTCCCAGCTGCCTTCCACCATCAACTCTTATTCACTAAGTAGGCTGACTCTCCCTTCTGCTGCAGAATTTAGGAAGCAAATAGATGCATTCGCAGGATGAAGGCTCACACCTCCATATATTCAAAGTGCTTTGTGCAAGGAAAAAACAGAGAGAATTGTTTTGGAAAATAAATTAAATGACCTGTTAATTGGGTGTTCTAAAAGGTTAGAACACTGGGAGAAACCAAGGCTTGATTACATCAAGAGATAAGAAAAATAATCAATGTTAAGACAAATATCAACTGGACCAGAAGGGAGGAAGTAAGAATGTGGAAGGAAAATTATGACTTTTTTCTGCTTAATGGCAGAAAATATATACACTCCACAGTGTATATCCTGCATATATGAAAGTGTCTAATATACAGAGATGTGGGTTTTTTTAATGACTATCATCAATCATACTTATTCCCCGGATACAACTATTTGTTCACTCCACAATTGCTTCTGTCGGTAGTTGGCTATTCTACTTTAGTTATATTCTGCTAAAAGAACACAAAGCATAAATAATATAATGTCATAGACTGAGAATAATCCAGGAAGTATCATTTCTCTCTGTAGACATCTCAAAAGGTTCTTTCTCTGTATATGGAAGAGAAATCCTACCTGCATCTCTTTGTGCTATCAACTAGCAATAGCCCTTGGGAGAATCACATAACTTCCTTAGTTCCCACATGTAAAATGAGGCACTTCATTATTTCACTTATAAAATTCTATGTGCACACACCTAATAAATTTATCATGCTCATAAGATATGATGAGTTCATGATAGAGATGTGAAATAAGCTTCATACATCCTGACATGTTTATAGTATCAACCTTTAAGTATGTATATGTAGATTTATTTTTTCTTGTAGCAACAGTACAGTACTCATGCCTGTAAAATAAAGCAGTTCCTATAATCCTTACCTATTTAAAGTCAACAAGTTAAATAAAACTAATGACCTGGTAACTGTATTCAGAGTAAAATTAAAATAAACACGAAAAATGTAAGGGATTGTTTATCTCTTTCCTGGTCAAACATACCAATCTTCACATAGGCCTTCTGAAAAACTTGAATATTTTTTCCCTTTACACTGTTTTCTTTTTAAGTTTATTTATTTTGAGAGCGAGCACGTGCATGAGAGTGATCAGGAGGAGGAGCAGAGAGAGAAAATCCCAAGCAGGCTCTGTGCTGTCCATGCAGAGCCCAATGCAGGTCTGGATCTCATGAACCTAACTGTGAGCCATCAGGACCCGAGCGGAAAGCCAAAATCAAGAGTGGGACACTTAAGCGACTCAGCCACCCAAGCACCCCTCCCTTTACATTGTTTAGGACCATTAGTTCCCACTAACACAATACCATGCATTTAACTATTTGTTAATCTTGTCAGTATCTTAATGGCAACATAAATTACTTTTACCGTAACAATAGTAACAATAGCTATTTCTGTATTCTTTCTCTTTCAAACTCTCCCATACTACATTTTCAAACCGTGATGTCTTAAAAGGAACTTATAAAGGTTCTAACTGTTTTATCCATCAAACTTTAAGGATCTATGCCACTGGCATTTCTCAGAGTATGAGCACAAGTTATTTATTTCTTGTTGATCCTTGCTATTTTTTCTGCACCAGAAATGGGCCAATGTGTACTTGTAGCGATAGAGTCTCTCTTTTTTTTTAAGTCTATTTGGGGGGGAAAGAGAAGGAGGAGAGGGGGGACAGATGGAGGGAGAAAGAGAACCAGTGGGGGAGGGGCACAGAGTGAGGGGGGCAGAGATCTGAGTGGGCTCTGTGTTCACAGCTATGAGCCCAATTAGGACTCGAACTCGCAAATCATCAGATCATGACCTGAGCCAAAGTTGGAAGCTTAACCAACTGAGCCACTCAGGTGCCCTGATAGAGTCTGTCTTTGAATGGCTCATTGACTCTGATTTGTATTTGATTCTAACACGCCAAACTGTTAAATATAACATTAACTTATTAATGGCATTTCTGGAGAATAGAGGCACTACTTTAGTAAGACAAGTATGTACCTTGACCCTAGCACTCAAATTTATAAAAATGAAAATATAGAAGAAAAAATGTGTGAGTTAGAAAAAAGGAAATATATATGCATATAATATATTTTCCTCTGTATATTAATACATACATACACATCTTTCATTTACTCACCTGAACATAATTTATTATTTTGGAATTGTAGAAACTGATGCTGTAGTAACCTGGGAAAAGTAGTACACGGTGTAAATTTAAGGAGAGGAAAACCTGTGTTCCAGATTTTAATCCCAGAATTGCCAGTTTTTTCTGATCTATAGGACCTTGGCAAGTTATTTATCTTACCTAGTTTGCTTACTTGTAAATTGAGTATCTTAATACTCCATAAAAATTAATATGAATTAATGCACAGAAAATACTTAGGGCAAAGAATACCTTATGTCATTGTACATGTAAGTAACACAGTTTAAAAATGGGACATTTTTTCTTCCTGTTTCAGCTGAAACCTTTGAGATATTAAGTATCAGAAGTTCCAATACTACAAAGTGAAAAATCTGGATTGCTTCAGTAGAACTTGCAAGGGAAGGGGCCTAGGTTCTTGGCTGAGCTGACCAGTCACATCCAACCCATAAACAAGTGAAGAGTACATAAATACTCATTGCATATGAATGGGAGAGTTGCATCAAAGAGCTGTCCATCTGAAATGACTTCCAACTTTACCCCTCCAGAACAGAGGTGAGGTATCCTCTCCTTCATACAAGGAGATTTTAATTTGTGGTCCCCTGCAATCTGTGGGGCTCAGAGCCTAGAGCTGGTCCCATGCTTTAAAAGAAAACACACACACACACACACACACACACACACACACACGCACATATATGTGTGAATATATGAGAAGTCTTGTTACTCACAGAGGGGGAGAGCAGAGAGAAAGCCAGGTAGCTTCAGAAGCTTTCTATATTCCCATTGGAGATGAGCACAAGGATGCATAAATGTTTCTAATGTACCAGAAGTAAACAAATGGAACAAAGTGGACTGGGTGGAATAAGATGCTAGCTATATTTTACCTCAGAGAGAAGAGTACATGAGTGTTCCTCACGGACCATAGTGAAGACTGTGGGACAAGGCTCAGAACCAATTCAAACATTCTATAAGAAGACTGTGTGGAGAATGAAGGTGATCTCTCCTCCTTCCAAGTAAAATGGAAACTACTGGATTCCGAAGAGGGAGAGAAGGAACCTAAGTGTCCCTCTGAAGGCAAACATATTGCTTATGTCATGGGGAATACTGCAGAAAGTTTCCAGTAGTTTCAAATGCACTCAAGGAAAGGAAGCAACAAGAATCACCTTGCCCGGAAAGACGCTGTAAACAGTGGTCAGAACCAGAGGTCGTCAATGCTTCATGGCTGCCTATACTTCCTCATGTACTGCTTCCCTGCCACCGACCTTACTGCCTAGTCTCCCACCGCAGCAGATCAGACTCTTGGGGCGTGAGGTGGAATCTGGCCAAATAGAAAGATAAAGGAATAAGCTAACCAAACCTTCCAACCTTGCCACCGGCTACCAAACTGAAGGAATCCTGGACTGGGAAAGAGAGATAGGCATTTTGATGTAAAGTTTGGAGGTTTTAAAGTTCACTCTGGTCTAAATCTGTGCTACTCAATACAGTTGCCACTAGCCATTCTGACTATTAAATTTAAAATACTTAAAATTAGGGGGGCACCTCGATGGCTCAGTTGGCTAAGCATCTGACTTTGGCTCAGGTCATGATCTCACAGTTCAGGAGTTCAAGTCTGGTGTCAGGCTCTGTGCTGACAGCTCAGAGCTTAGAGCCTGCTTTGGATTCTATGTCTCCAACTCTCTCTGCCCCTCCCCCGCTTGTGCTCTCTCTCAAAAATAAATAAAAATTAAAAATTTTTAAAAAATAAAATAATTAAAATTAAACTAGATTAAATATTCAGTTTATCATTCACACTAGACATATTTCAAGTGCTCAGTACATACACATGACTCTTTCATTAGACATGCAAATACAGAACATTTCCATTAGCACTAATTACAAGTATTAATTACCCAACTGAGAAGTTTTTCTTTTTTGTTACCAAATGTCATCAAAAGACATACCTGAGTATAAGCAGATACATGATTTCACAGAGTAGGGATATATGGGCAGAAATGGAGAACAGTTCATCTTCTTGATTGCATTCTATGAGTTCTAGCTCTTCAGTGTACCACAGCCAAATACACACACAGACATATATAGACACATGTTTATATACACACACACATATACATATATATATATATACATACACACACATATATATATACACACACCCCCATTTATACGCAAAACTCTCTACCCTACTTAAAAGTATCAGTTGTTACTTGGAATAATGAAAACCAAATGTAGTTCTTGTTATGTCTATCTACCTCCATATTCATTTTTTTTTCTAGTTAGACAATGATTTTACTGCATGAGTACATAGTCAAATTTATGCTACTGGGGCAGAGGCTGTAGATGACTCGTATTTCCAATTGTGGGGGAGGACTCCTTTTGTCTTATAATATCAGCCAACTGGTGAATACCACTCCTGATCAGAATCAGTCGGAATTTAGCAACCTTATCTTTTCTGTTTCTCTCAAGATGCTTTTTTTGAACAGCCACAGCATTCTTAATCAAATGGTAGACATCCTCAGGAAGATCAGGACCAAGTCCTTTGGACTTAAGAATTCACAAAATGTTAGTGCCTGTCATAAAATGTACTTGTGCAACACCATGTGAATCTCTCAGGATCACACTGATTTGTGAATGAGTCAGGTCCTTGTTGGCCAGTTTGCAGATTTGTCCCTTCATGTCATCGGATGTCAACTTCAGCCAGGTGGGGATGCTGCAGCAGTAACACAGAGCCCACTGGGACCGGCCCTTCCTGGGAATGTGCATGTGACCCATGACCGTGGGTGGTCAGGCGGCGGTAAAAAGAAAAAAAAAACTTTTTTTTTTTTCGTTAGAAAATTTCAGGTAGAGTGAGACAAGATTATTAAACAGCCAGTAAAGGCATTTAAACCAGATAAAATGATGACATTCACAATGTTCTAAATATTTGTTCTATATTTTTAAAATAATCCTAAAAATAAAAATATTTACATGTAAATATTGTAAAAATATTCTTATAGGATTAAAAATTTGAAAAATATTTACAAGTCTATTTTTTCAACCTTTTGTGAACTTGATTTGTCTTAAGTGTTAAAATAATCTAATCATTAAAATGAATAATTCAGGTGCTTGAAAATCTTGTATCCTCATGACGTCTATCAATCATCACAGTTTCCTTCTTTGCCATGTGCATAATCTAGAGAGAAGGTGATTAAATTTAGTCTGCTTACAAACATATTTGTTTTCCTTTTATCCACTAAGATTTAATTTGACATATTAAAAACATAAAATCATATGAACAACTTCATCATAAACACCAAACTACAAAAGAAAAATTCTTTGCACATTACTCCATGGAGAAATAAGTGTAATTTTTCTGCTGAAAACATATGGCAAACTCACAAATAGTGCTTTTGCAGGTGTTTTAAATGGGAGTAATGTTGTTTACAAAATCTCCAGGAAAATGATAGCATGTTAGTGCCAGAGATGCTAGAGCACTTAAAGTCTAATCCCTCCTTTAGCAAGTGTGGAAATTGAGACCCACTGTCACATCAGCAGCAGTCTAGGATGGGAGTTAGAAATGTATAGTTTAGACTGGGAAAAATGAAAACATGAGCTGACCCTGTATTTTCTGGTAAATTTGTGCAAAGTCATCTAACATCTCCAGGCTTTATAATATTCCCACATAAACTGAGAATAATAATAGAATACCGGCCTCTTAAATTTCTTACAAGATATGGATTATGATTGTAACACATACAATTGATGTCAGCAATCATTTTTCTTCATTTAGTGTTTTAATTTTTTCTAGGATCACCTGCTTAAAGTCATGTGGCAAAGTGGATGAAATCATAAGTCATTTACCTTCCTCTGTGTGACCTCAGCTCAGGGATGCCTCATATGTTGGTAGCCGAGGGTCAGCCCTGCCAGGCTATTTTTCCCAAAGCAGACCTTGAGTGTCAGAGTAGGTAGCATTAAGAGATGTCCATTCTCAGCTACCTTTGCTTCCAGACTCCTCTTTCACAAGCCTGGTTGCCCTCAGACCAAAAAAAAAAAAAAGAGTGGTAGCCTTTATCCCAATCCCTCTCCATTTCCTTTCTCCAAATAAGTGACACATTTTTCAAGAGAAAAATTCATCTTATATATGATGGTTTTGTGTGTGCAGGACTTTGTATATAGACATAGGCTATGCCAGTCAAAAGCAAAAAGCAAACAAGAGCCAAATATGATTAGAATAAGAAGATGAAAGAATCAAAGACTTAACCAAAAACAATTCACTAGAGTGCACAGCCTGTACTGGGGAAATAAAATGACTGCAGAAGACAGGGTATTGGAGCTGTTCTAGATTTAGCCTCCTAAGTACATAAGGAGTCCAGATATGCTTCAGACAATCATCAGTAGACATGCCCAGGGGCACACATTTGTCATACAAATGAGGGTGTATCACCTGACCAAACACACAAAGATAGTGTTTAAGGGCAGACTCTGGAGCTGAAGCAGCAGCCAGTATGCAGGTCCCCAGTGCCTGACACATCCTGGACAGTGTATGAAAATCTGAGAGGGGTAAGTATCAGATGTGAGGAAAGGGAACCTGCTCCTGAGGCTCTAGGGTTTTATATGCTGAATGACAGGGGCATCACCAAGCTCTGCTTTTATGTGCTCAGGAGCTGGGGTCCAAGTTTTATAGTTGGTTTTTACTCTGTTCTTCTTATACCTCGGCACTGAGATACAGTTGATACCCAGGCCTTAGGAATTTTGGTTCAAAACTGGTCCCTCCTGCTTTTCTTTAAATGGTCCCGATGTTTAAGAATGAATGAACAGTTTTCAAAACCTCAGATTACAAACCAAATATAAAAGAAAGAAAATTATTATACTTCTAAAAGTTACCAAATTCATTATCTACATTAGGTTGACATCCAGATTATGGAAAAATAATCTCAACCCATCAATGGTTTTCCCCACTCCTGTTATGTTTAGTTCTTGAGTATAGTAGTGTCATTGCATCAGAGGAAGAGAATGACTTGGTTCTCAGAGTTGTCACCTGTTTGGCCTCTGATGCAATCAACATTCTTCTCTGTGGTTCTTGATTGTGATTTATTCATAGAGTTACTATATAATCCTTTGGCTGTAGAATTTTTCTAGCCAAATTTTTTTCACTCTGGATGCCAGTGGTTGTACTCATTTAGGGAAAAAGAAGGAGATGGGCAACAGTAAGCTTTTTTTCCATATGTCACAGGAGCTAAAGGAAACTCCAAAGTGCTACGTATGGTCCGTCCAACTAGATCCTCTTGCAGATATCTCTTCTTTTCTTACACAACTTGGCTGTAGGGAATTCTGTTTTCTGTCAATATTGTATATAAGATCATGGTTTTCTCTAGAGCCTTTGACTTTCCTAAATCCTAGTTAGAAGATTAAAAAAAATATAATCCAGGAGTTTTGCCCTACAAGGGACATTCAGCATTGTCAAGAGACACTTTTGAGTATCATTATTAGGGAGCTGGTAATGGCAGCTAGAGAGCAGGGTTCAGGGATGCTGCTAAACATCCTGCAATGCATAGCACAGCCCCACAACAAATCAGCCAAATATATCAGTAGCATCTCTCTGGAGAAACTCTCCTCTAATCTCAGGGGGGTAGTCCTGACATTACAAGTTGTATGTTCCCTGACACACTGTAATCCAATTTTAAAGCCGGGCTCTGGAACTTAGAAATGTTTGCTGTGGTTTAGCCAATGTAACTTTCATGAGCCAATGGATGCTGCAAGGACTAACCAAACGGTATTGGGAAAAATTAAGGAAAATAAATGCATCCATTTCTATGGAATAATATATCCCACCATATTAGGAGCTCCACACTGGTAGGTAAACCGTAACTCCAGAAAATAGGTGACAGTTTTTACTTAAGAACTTAGGTAGATACGATTCATTCCCTGCTAGACTCATTATACTTATATTTGTAAAGGAAAAAGAGTAACAGAACTTACAGAACAAGCCAAAACTTTAGGAGATATTATATTCAGGATAAGTGCATTTTCATCCCATAGTTATTAACAAAACTGGATAATTTCCATGTAAAAAGGACAATAAACTTACTGGTCTTCAAGGTAAGTCTTTACTACTAACCCTCAGAAAACTCAGTACTGGAAAATAAAGACTTGGAAGGCACATCCTACATGGTTGCATTATATTTCTTTGTGCTAACTTTACATGTGAATGACTTGCTTCAAGAGTCTTGCCTCATGGCTACTTGAAAACCCCCAAAAATATTTTCCTCTATCTTTAACTCCTATGCTCTCTTCCAAGATCATCATTCTTTTATTATGAATTTGTTTTTATTTTTCTAACTATGCAAATAATTTAAGCTTACATTATCAAAGATTACCAAGGCAAGGCTAACTACACCAATGATTATTAGTTCAGGATTTGGTAATAAAATATGGTCAACATTTGGACATCAAGTTAATTTATGATGATACCTGACTAGGGCATAAAGGTCCTACACAATTATTTCTCCCTTTTTTCTCTCCCTCCCTCTCTTTGTGTATAAAATAAAATCTATCCTATGGTTCTTCTTGCTGAAATTTGGGGGTTTTTTTTTGTATTCATCATGAAATTAGTGTACTTCATGTAGCATAAAGTATAGAATTATTGTTCAGTAACTACTACAAAATAAACATTTGAGTAAATCATCTTTGTTTCCATTTGGAGACCACATTGTGACTGTGGCTATTTGATACACATGCACATAATCCAAGGCTGAGAAATAATCTACTAATTATTTGCTATGTATTATAAAGAACATATTTTCTTTGATGTCTTATTGAACAAGTGAATTGTCTCTTAGTCATAAACAGCAAGGGAGTTATAATTGATCTTGATTTTTTTTTGATCTTGACTTTTTTTTAGATGCTTATTAGTCAAGTGAGATCCTTTATGCAATGTTTTTTTTTTTTTTTTGTATTTTCTCCCCCACGGGAATATCTGTTGCAATTTTATAAGTGAGACACAATCTTTGCCTTACAATTCACTGAAAAAAAATAAGACCACTCAATGTATATCCCTTTACCTCACTACACTTTCATTTTTATTTTTCTTTTCTATACTTCTTAACAAATATGAAAAATGTAAATGTTTTTCTTCCAATTTGGGAAGGTAACCTCTTAATTTTTTGCTCTCCCTTATTCAGTTTCTCATTTTCTGCCTTCAACTATATAAAACCCTCATTCTACAGAATTGAGGCTTGTTAGCCCTTCTCTCCCTTTTAATCACCAGATTTCTCACATGTGTGGTCCATAACCTCATGTTCCACTTTCTTTCCATCTAATCTTTTTTTAAACTCACTGAAATGCATTTTCCATTCTCACCACCAAAGCTAAGATAATTATCCCAAATTTGGCAACTGTAGTTTCCTAATTCCAAAATCATCATCCTCAACATTATCTCTCTATCCTCATACTCCCTGACACCACTGTTAACAACAGTTACCAATTCCATCTGAAAATTGTTTCCTCTCAATGGTATCTATAAAAGTTTGTTGTTTTACTTCTAAAACATACTGAAGTGGCACTATTTTTTTCCATCTACAGAGTTCTAATTTTCTCTTCTTTAAAACATAAGTGAGCTAGTCTAAGTAAGCTGCCATTTAAGGGAAAGGTTTAGGTGGTGTTCTATTGACCATGGGGTGGGGGGGTGTCTTAGGAAGAACCAAGCACCAAGAGGGACAGTAAGGACATATTCAATAGAATATATTATACTTAGTCTTAAAATATACCCTGTAAGAAAGTATCCATTTATAGCACCAAGTAAAACTTTATAGACTTTAAGAATAAAAATTTGATTAGAAAAAATTTGAGGGTAACTAGAGAAGTCTGTTATGTCTTTTCCTTCCTAGAAAGAGAAGAGTTAACTGCATATATAGCAGTCTTAAAAGCTTTTAAAATGCTGTATTCTGAATATTTGATACACATTTATCTTGACCTAAACTCTCCTAGTTAAATACAAATTGGAAGGCAATGTTTTGTTACTCTTCTGGGTCACAGTATCTTCCTTTGCAATGACATCATCCAAATCAGTTTAAGAAACTAAATACAAATGTCAGGAATGTGCTCCCCAACCCTCGCCCCTATCAAAAATAATAATAATAAAGCATTTTATTAGGACACCAAAAAATAAATAACCCTTTTTTCTTCCCATAGAATGATCCAGAGCCATTTCCACTATTTTGAAAACTAAAGCCTTCAAAATGAGATACTATCCTGTGCAAAAGAGGAAAACACAACCTTGGATATATATAATGTTCACTTTTATCTAATAGAGTTAATATAAATCTTTGCAGCCATAATCCTCAATAAATGAAATTAAAACGATGAATATAAACTATTGAAGCCCCTCATATGACAATGACCCCATTTGGCCTTGCATTTCTCTCCCTACCCCCCACCTTACTTTTATATATCCCCGAACATAATAAGCCTGCCACCACTAATGTTATAAAGTAGTAATTGTTCCTAATTGGTAGGGAGGCGACAGACCATTCTGGTAATGTTGTGAAACTGTAAGAAAGGAGGAGTGAGAACATTCACAGGCCCAGCAGTAATTATCCACTAATTTGGCCTGTTTGTGTGGGGACAGCTCATTATAGCCCTTAAGAAACCTCAGAATAAAGAGGGAAAGTAGGTAGGAGGCAAGGTTAAATAATTAGTGTTCAGCAGATTTTTTTAAAGATTCAAAGAATGGGATTAAAGGCAGGAAATGTGACCAGAGTAACAATTAAGAAATAGTAGAACATTCTGAACTAAGTGAGTTTTATGTTTTTGTGGGAGTAGGGGTATATAAGAATCCTATATTAAGGCATAAAAAATGACATGTCATTTTTATTACACTCTATCAATTATGACCCTGATCATCCCCTTACATTTTATGGTGCCAATCTCATGCTTTATAAGAGATTTATTCTCATGAGTCCTAAAAAGATTTTCAGTTTTCATAAAATAATGCATAACAAAGTTTTCATATCATTTTATCTTTCATATTTGTAGCCATATTTGGGGGGTGAAAAACATTTGTGTGTGTACATATGTGCAGGTAGCATAGTGCAGACTGTGCAAATAAATTGTTACTCAACTATAACTTTGTTAGTAAACCAGAGTCTCCAAATTTCTAACCTACATATAGCTAATACCTCTATTTCAAGAGTAAGCATGCTTACTTTTGGATATATGTGAAAATAAACACACATACAAACACATTTGGTAAATAATTGAATGGGATGTAAGTATTTTAGAGATTTTATAAGGGCGTTATTTTTAAGTGTCCTAAAAATGTTTTTTTTTCCTAGCAACTTATGTAATTTCAGCCAAACCTTTTTTTCACCTAATAGAAAGTAAGATGTAATGGATCACAGATTTTAAGTTAGACTCCATAATTTGAAACTCAGAAAAAATGTATGTATGTCTTAAATGTATACTCATTGAATACACTATGTATATATACTTATTGAAGGACTTTGAGAAAAATTCCAGGATACTATACACCCCATCCCTTTGCAAAGAGGTGAGAATACAACTAACACCAATATAAAAACAGAAACATGTGACTGATCCCACAGATTTAAGCTATGGTATGGTATTTATATAGCAAAATTCATATATTTTATCCATATATGTATCAGATAATTTTGTCCTATTGTAATTCAGAATAAGCTTCCCTAAAAACCTAGAGTAGGGTTGGAAAAATATCCTGCTATTCATAAGAATGGTAGGGTGTCAATATAAAAATATGAGTAAATTACTAAAAATTATCACTAATATTTGAAACACAACTGAGAACATAAGCCACCAGCCCTATCTATTAAAGATTAAGCACTGTCTTCATTTATGAATAAAGTAACTGCAGTGTATGAATAACTACATTCATAAATGAAGCTCATATCATAAGAAACTGAAAAAAAGAATTTACTTCCATTACTGCCTTTTCAAACATTTTTTGTATTTCATTAGACTAGTAAGTTTCCAAATTATTCTTCTCCAGATCACACTGAAGTTTTGGAGTCACAACATGGTATTTTTACAGTTTGTACTTCTATACTTCTTCAATATCCTCCCTACAAAAGAAATCAAGTGGCGCCTGGGTGGCTCAGTCGGTTAAGTGTCCGACTTCGGCTCAGGTCATGATCTCACGGTTTGTGGGTTCGAGCCCCATGTCGGGCTCTGTGCTGACAGCTCGGAGCCTGGAGACTGCTTCAGATTCTGTGTCTCCCAATCTCTCTGCCTCTCCCCTACTTGCTCTCTGTCTCTTAAAATAAAACAATAAAAGACATAAAAATTTTTTAAAACATCAAAAATATCAGACCGTTTTTCTCTCTGGCTTATTAACACACTAGATTAAAGTAGAAGAGCCATCGGTATTCAGTTTTCCACTGCCTAAGAACTACTGCTATTGAACTCCAATTTCTGTGGATACCACAGATTGCAAATACTGTGTGAAGTCTGAGCAATAATACAGGGAATGAAGATTTGAAGGTCTTCTTAGGTTCTTAGGTTTGATAATATTATTACCTTTGAAATTAAGTGAGCACACAGATTATGTTTTATCTGATTCACTGGAATTATCACTGATTCGTTATTCCTCATAGAATGAGTCCCTATCCTTATTTTAATATTTCTTCTGAATATGACCTACGTAGTTAATATATTTTGCAATTCTAACTTAGTATACTATAGATGATTACTACAAAACAGACACTAATATTTACAAAGTATTTTGTGTTTTCCAGGTTCTGATACAGTTCACATGAGATCATGTGACTAGCTGTGGCTAGTTGGGATTAAGGTGAGTCTTAAATGGAGCTTCCAAAGAAGTTAGCAAACAATGTGTGTGATCTATCCTCCAATATGCCCTAAGTTGAAGATTTGGACAATGAATGGACATCTGGTAGCATCAAAATATAAAGCAACCTAAATTCCAGAGTTACCACTTAGAGAACAGTTATCCTGGAGGTCTACAAGTATGAAATGGACTTTACGTAGTGAAAAATAAACTTTTCTCAAGTCATTGAAATTTGATGGTGTATACGCATTTGTTACCACTGCAAAAATCTTGCCTAACATGACCATTACATATTCTAAAGTTTGTAGATGTAGCAAGAAGTGATTCTAATTCACAATTGATTTCAAAGTATCTCACACTGATTGATATATTAAGTTTCTAAATCTGGACATGTTATCAGGGATATTATTAAGAAAAAAATCTATTTTTCCAATATAGCATACTTTTTTAAAAAATTTTTTAATTTGAAAGAGAGAGAGAGAGAGAGGAAGTTCACACAAGCAAGTGCAGGGAAGGGGCAGAAAGACAGGAAGAGAGACAATCCCAAGCAGGCTTCATGTGTTGTCAGCACAGAGCCAGATGCAGGGCTCAAACCCACCAACTGTGAGATCATGACCTGAGCCAAAATCAAGAATTGGATGTTCAATAGACTGAGCCACTTAAGCACCCTATGTAGCAAATTTTTTTTTAATTAAAATGTGAGGTATTGGAATGTTGAAGAAAATAAATACTCCTACCAGTACAACTAAAAATCCAGATAAAAGAAAAAAAAAAAGAGATCTAAAAATTACTGAGTAAACAGCATTTCAGGGCCCATTAATCCACAGAAAAGGTATTATAAAATGTTTAGCTGACCTTTAAGAATAGCTTTTCTAGGAAAGCCTGGCTGGCTCAGTCAGTTAAGTACCTGGCTTCAGCTCAGGTCATGATCTCATGGTTTGTGGGTTCGAGCCTCATGTCAGACTCTGTGCTAACAGCTCAGAGCCTGGAGCCTGCTTTAGATTCTGTGTCTCCATCTCTCTCTGCCTTTTCCCAGCTCACCCTGTATCTCTCTTTCAAAAAATAAACAAACATTAAAAATTTTTAAAAAGAGTAGCTTTTCCCCTTGATTATTTGTTTTTGATTTGTTTTTGTTTTGTTTTGTTTTGTTCTGTTCTGGTGATAGGCAAAAGATAGAGAATCTATCCAGGTGACTAAAACATGCACAAAATTTGGTGCATCTTTTTTGCAATCTCAAGGGACTAGAAAGACATACTTGTAGTTCAGAGGTATTTATGCAATCACATTTGAAAAGCCAAGATTGTGGAGAGAAAAATAACATTTTTAAAGGGGCATTCAGTAAGATTAACAGCTAGCTGACTTCTCAATAGAAATGATGGAGGCCACAAGACAAAGGAATGCCATTTTTAAATAACTAAGAGAAAATAGCTGCCAACCTGGAATTCTATACCTAGTGAAACTATCCTTTACACATGAAAGCAAAGACATGTACAGACAAACAAAATTTGAAACAATCTGTCACCAGAAAACCCAGCCTAGGAGAAATACTAAGTGGAGATCTCTAAGCTGAAGAAAAATAATTCTACAAAACATGAAAATTTAGGACACAATAAAAAGCAAAGTAGAAAGTAAATATATGGGTAAATAATGTGATATTGACTCTACAAAATAATTATTTTAATATTATGTTGTATCCAAGCTATATGCAGAATTAAAATTCATGACAATAATACAAATATTATAATGGCAATACATAGAGTTAATGTGTCTAATTTTATTATATTTTCTGATATATAGTAGGGCAAATAAAAAATAGTAATATTTATAGGTATAAAATCAAATTTATAAGTAATTATATTAAATGTAAGTAGGCTAAATATTCCAATTAAAAGCAAAAATTTTCAAACTGAATTAAGATAGCAATTTTTATTACATGTTGTTCAAGGCATCTATTCAAAATATAAGGACAAATAAGCATTGAAATAAAAGTATGGGGAGGAAAAGCAGAAAATAAAACTGTTCCTGATATAATAATGTCAGAAAAACTAGATTGAAGACAAGAAATGTTGCCAGATTTAAAGAGGGTAATTTCATAATGATTAAAAGATCAGTTCACTGGGCATGTATAATCATGTTAAATGTATATGTACTTAATAACATTACTAAAAAATACATAAAGCAAAAAATATCAGAACTAAAAAGAATATTAGATTAATTCATTATCAAAGTAGATTTTTATCCTTCTTTCAATGTCTGATAGAAGAAAATACCAATAACATAAGAACCTGAATAACATAATTTACTAATCTGAATTGACATTGGTAGAACAATGCACTCAACAACATAACATATATTTTCACAGCTGTCCATCACATTTTTCCAAAAATCACCATAAGGAGGACTCTAAAGCAAATCTCATCAATAGCAAAGGAAATTAGTTAGATGTGCTCTTTTCCTTTAGGAACCTTAAGGTAAAAATAAATGGTAAAAGATTAGGAAACTCCCAATATTTGGAAATACCCTTGGTGTTTATAAATTTAGAAAAGTATATATAATTAAAAATACTCTGGTCCAAATTATAATGAAATTAGAGATAATATATTTGTAGGCTACAGATAAATCTGGGCCTCAGTGGAAATCTATAATCCTTAAAAGCATATAATAGAAAAGCTTTTAAAAAAAATGTTGAAAGGCATGTGTGATACATGTCACACATTGAATTAGGAAAAGAACAGAAAAATAAAAAAGTTTATAAGAGAAAAAATGAATAATACATATAGCAAATACCTATGAGAAGAAATCAATAAAGCCAAAAATTGATTTTTGAAAACACTAATAAAATGGCAAACCTGGGCGTAAATGTCCAAGGGGAGGTGAAAACCACAATTTACCATACCAGGAATGAAAGGGGGGGGGGGAGTTGTAGATTCTACAGTAACTGAAAACCAGTAAGATAATATTGTGAATTTTTTATGCCACTGTACTTGAAAAATGGACAATTTCTTACAAAGAAATCTTAAAGTGACACAAGAAGTGAAGTCTGAATAGAGGAAAATCTACTGAAGTGGAACATTTCCACAAATAAAACTGAAAGACCAAGTGTGCCTTGACAGTAGAATGCATAAATTATGGCATATATCAATAATGGAAGAACTATTGCCATGCACAGTATAAATGAATCTCGTAAGAGTAATGTTCACTGAAAGCAAGCAAAGTACATTCTTTGTAACTCAATTTATACAGTTCAAAAGTAGAAAGCCCACGTATGGCCCACCTAAGTCAGAAAGATATTTTTTCTCTAAAGGTAGTGAAAGGGAGAGGGCAACACCAGGCATTTGTAAGATGGTGATCGTATTTTATTTCTTGAACTTTATGTTCATTATACTGGTGTATTCACATTATGAAAATGTATCAATTTGTTAATTCATGATTTGTACATTTTTCTGACTAAATCAGTGGTTCTCAACTAGTAATTCTCCATCCTTAGGGTACCTTCACAATATCTGGAGACATTTTGGTTGTCACAACTTGTCAGGAGTGCTACTGGCATCTAGTGGGCAGAGGCCAGAGATGCTGCTAAATACTCTACAACATAGAAGTCTTCCTAAACAAACATTTCTGGTTCAAAATGTCACTAGAGCTAAGGTTGAGAAATCCTGATAAATATAATTCAATATAAATTCTACTGAAATAAGAATCAGAAAAGAGATAATGACACAGATGTAGCCCTTACTCTATGTGAAACTTTAAATACAACTTATAAGCTTCCATCAAAGACACATGTACAGGACATGTAGAAAATTAATTATTTGAAATTTATCAAATGTGAGCACATATATTTAAATTTGAGGGAGACTAATCATAAATCAGAATTTAATTCCAGGTATACCATTATGTATTCATTTGTAAGAATTATGCTATAAGACCAAAATTTAAAGAATATAAAAGGAAACAAATGTGTCCCAAAGCCTACACATATAACACTGCAGTGGGCATTCATTCTAGGTCTAGATTTACTCTAAAGCAAATAAAAAAGATGAAATATGTGATTTTAATTATCTAAGAAAATGGAAACACTAATTCATCATGAGGGAAAACAACAAAAATCACATTACTGACACTGAAATTTGAAGGGAATTTGTAAGGTGGAGAATTTATAGACACCACTGAGCAACAAAATACACACTAATTTCAACAAGAGTTTTGAATAAACTGCAGCAGTTTTTAAAAATATAACCATATGTATTTGTAATCAAATCTCAATTTAGTGTCAAGGCCATAGCATAAAAGATACACGAGTGAAGCCCTTTCTTGGATGGCAGATGAGAAATGATGTAGCTGGGGTGGCTATGGGAATTTAGTACAGAAATACAGGATCCAAATTTCTACACCAGGAAATGGCAAACTAAGTAGTCCCCCGCATCCCCTATGGGCCAAATCTGGTTCACCATCTATTTTTTTATGTTTTTAATTTATTTTTCATAGACAGAGAGGGACAGCACGAGCAGGGGAGGGTCAGAGAGAGAGGGAGACACAGAATCCGAAGACAAGCTCCAGCCTCTGAGCTAGCTGTCAGCACAGAGTCCAACGCAGGCCCAAACCCACGAACCTTGAGATCATGACCTGAGCCAAAGTCAGACGCTTAACTGAGCCACCCAGGCACCCCTCACCATCTATTTTTGTAAATAAAGCTTTATTGGAACACATTTATACCCATTCATTTACCTATGATCCATCCCTCTTTTCATGCTGCAGTGGCATGAATGAATGGTTGCAAAAGACAACATATGTCCCAAACATCTAAACCATTTACTATGAGGCACTTTCAGAAAAAATTGCTGACCCCTACAGAGGAAAGAACTCAATACTTTGTCCATCCTGCAAGTATCAGGGATGTTGAATAACATTTTTGGCAAAAGCAGTACAGCTCATAAAGTTAGTATAGCTAGTACAATATAGTAAATTCTCTACTAAACCTTGGAGTAGAAATATTTTGTGTTATTAGAAGAAAGCATGGTAACAACTTATTGTAGGAATTGGATAGGCATCCATGTATTTTTTCTAAGCAGATGATCTAACAACTCTAACATAAAAAATGATATAGTCCCAGGGCACTTGGGTGGCTCAGTTAGTTAAGCATCTGACTTCAGGTCACGTTGTGATCTCATGGTTCGAGAGTTTGAGCCCTATGTCGGGCTCTGTGCTGACAGCTCAGAACCTGGAGTCTGCTTCACATTCTCTCTCTTTCTCTCTCTCTCTCCCCTCCCACATTCATGCTCTGTGTCTCCCTCTCTCTCTCTCAAAAACAGACATTAAAATTTTTTTAAATAATACAGTCCTACCTATCTTTTAATATAGCAATAAAACTGGGTAAGTCCTTGGATAAACCACTTTGCCCTATATTCCTTAATTTAAAAAAAAAAAGGAAGATTGAACTAAATCAGTACTATGATAGGCAAAATTCCCAAGATGTTCCCTCTAAGGCTTTTATCTATTGGTTATTCAATCAAACATTAATCTAGGTACTGCTTGCGAAGGGACTTTTCAGATGGAGTTAAGGTTATTAGTGGTCTGGCTTTAAAAGAGAGGTGATCCTGGATTCAGGTGAGCATGGTATCATCACATGAACCCCTAAACATGGAAAGTAAAGGCAGAAAAAGTTCTCCAGTGAGTGTGGTAGAAGAGGAAAGCAGAGAGATCAGACAGGAAAGGTGGTGAGAGATATTTGAAATGTGAGGTTTCCATCCACCATTCCTGGCTTTGAAGATGGAGGAAGATGGTCAGATAAATAACATACTTATTTTTATTAATTAACTTCTGGATCTATATAATGTTTTTTTAAAAAATGTTTTGCTGCCAACTCTTTAATTGCTTCTTCATGTGAAAACAATTTTATAATGTTTTCTATGGAGAGATGAAGAGATAATTTACTACCTTCCTTAAATTGTTTGATAGATTGCTTTATTATTTTTATTTTTATTATTATTATTAGCAGTCTCAGAATGCTTATGTCAGCTTCAAAGCTCAATACTGGTAATGTTATATACATTTTTAGAATTGCTTTTACATTGTGGAAAAACTTTATCAACCTTGTTTTGTATATAAGCTGCATAATTTAGAGAATTTTTATAGATTATCTCCCCATGAATATGATACATTTATTTTTTGTCTCCTACTACCCACGTATTTATGGATTTAGGTCTCTAGAATATGTTCATATTATCATATAACCTCTGGCTCCTAGGCCTTTGGTTCATAATAATGGAACAATCAGCAATAACTCAACTATGCACAGAAGAGACTAGAAACCACTTAACTATGCCCATGAAACCAAATATAAATGTATCCACACCTCAACTTTTCATTAGCAAAATATCCCAAATGTCCATCCTCAGATGCCAGCTATTATTGAGGAAAAGTAAAAGGGAAAGCAGGCAGATGTCTTAAGTGACTGCAGTTCAAGCGTCCTATTTTTCCAAAATTTAAAAATCGCGTATGGAGTTCCTCCCACGACCTTGGAAGGTCAGTGCAAATGAGGGTCCCTGAAGCTGAAATAAAGCATCATTTGCTTTACAGTAAAGCCACTTCTGACTACATTAGATTAGAATGTAGTCATTTTTGTTTCAAAAATTTACTGTCGGTTGATATACATGATGTGCTCTTCTCCATGTGTGCTGATTAAAATAAAGCTAAACCATCCTTCCAACCAGTATTGGTGAAATTGCTAATTGAGATTATTAGCATAGTATGTGAACATATTGCCTTATTTGGGTGCTCTTACTAAACAAGTTATTTGGTCAAGAATAGTGTGTTTTAGTAGTGGAAAGAATTGCCTGGATATTTTTGAAAATTATAAATTTTTTAAAAGGCATGATTCATAATGGGAAAATACCCAGCTGCTTTTTTATATACCATAGTGATTCTGTTATATCATTTCCTGTAAATCTAAAGGCATAACAAATCTAACATTTGATATACTTTTATATAAATATTTTCCCATCCCTAAACTATTAGATATATCCCTTTGTTTAAATGGAAAATAACAAACACACTCACCAGTCTATATTAACTATATAAATAAACTTTTTGAGTAATTTTTCTTAAGAATTCTAGAAACTAAGTTGCATTTGACAGTAATGTGGTCAAATGGAATGGAGTAGATTGTGTAATTTCAACACTCTAGCTTCATTTTTCATTTAAAAAAATGTTTCCTCTAATGTCAGCTTGAGGACAGAAGAAATAACAAAAGGCACTTATGGGAATGAGAATATGGTGCCTGAAGCCATGTGAATCTAGCAAATTATCCCTTGGGATGATTCACATCTAAAAGTGAGAGTTTCTATGTTCCTGTGAAAAGTGGGTTTCAGTTTGTTTAAATTGAGGCAAATATAAAATAAATTTTACATCTTTCTCAATTTTTGTGTTAAAGATGTACTTCACACCCCAGATATGTAATGTTTCTTTTCAGTGTACCTTCTATATGTTTCCAAAGTTGTGAATATATTCCATTAAAAAAAAAGAAGGAAAAAAAAAGAAAGAAAGAAAAAGAAAACAGAAAAAATGGCTCTTTCGCTTTAAACTAATTGAATCAACCTAGGTAGCCTTGAATGGATGTGATATATATCCCATCCCAAATTTAGAGCATTTTCTCCCAAAGAATGATCAAGCAAACATAAAGAATAACATGAGACAGTATTTTGAAAACAGAAGCACTTGAGAAATATTTTCCGTTTTTGAAATAGGATAACTATTTGCCAAATGTTTAAGTTGGGTGACTGCTACAATATTTAAATTTTTGTATGAAATTAGCAGTCTTTTGGCAAAAAAAATTACACAAGACAACTGCCAGATTAAAATACATACACTCAATCTGTCCTTTAACTCACCACTCATCCTCTCCTCCTGTTTTTTTTTCTTTTTCTTTCTTATTCTTTTAATCAGAGAAAAGTGCCTTTTTTTTATAAGAAATGGAAATAAATTCTAAATGTATAAAGACTGAACAAAGAGATTAATCACAGACCATTTTGAGTTTATTAAACGCATTGTGCTGTGATTTTTTAAATCCAGAAGAATATATTTCTTGTTTATAGAGAATCCAAAATAGCTGAGTAGGAGCATATGTTCATACATCATCTTTTAAGTGTCCAAACTGTAAGTGTACATTTGCTAATATTCCAATTAATTGTAACATTAGTTATAAGACCACTGGAAGAAATAATTGTTATAATTAAATCTGATACTTTTTAAGATAGATGCATGAGGCCTTGAAGAATTTGACCCTTTTCATCTCAGGATTTTCTTGAAAAGCAATTGTTTTATGTACTCATAGAAAGAAACATATGCACACATATATTTTAAAGGGATTACAAATTGTTATTATATATGCATTATATGTATTTTTAACCAGCTTTTTAGCAATATATTCATCATTTTATCATATCACTGGATATTCTTTTGTATATTGTTTTTAATGTTGATTTATTTTTTTTTTACTATGAAGATATGCTATAATTTATTTAATCCAAGACCTTCTTGTTGAAACTTGGTTGTTCATGATGATTCCCCATCAATAACCACAATGAATATATGTAAGTATGTTTAAATATGTAAACATTTCTGATTATTTCCTTATATGGTTACTAAAAACAATTTTCTAGTTAGAACCAAACGACATCCCAATGTTTGTAATCTGTGCGAATGCCACTTTCCAGCAGATTCACAAATACTATACTATTTTTTAATCTATCACATGGTTGAAAAAATATCTTAAATACATTATAATCCTTTTCAATGAATTTATTCTTCCTATTGTTGACTCATGCCCTTTGCTACTTTTTCAACTGATGTTCTTGTCCCGTTTAATTTGACATGTACCAACAATTTTCATGTGGATTTTGTTTTTCCATTTATTCTACTTTTTCAATATGGGAATACATATTTTTCTGCAATTCTGGAAAAAAATCAGGCTTCTCAAATGAAAAGATTAGAAATTTCATCTATATGTAGCAAAATTTGTGGACCATGTCAAATCTTGTAAAATCACCAATTGGTTTGATGTAGACATTCTCAGACTTTCTGGTATGAAAAAGTCATTATACTCTAAATAAAGTAACATGGTTCATTTTTAAAAAGTTTCTATTTATTTATTTTGAGAGAGCCGGGGCAGGGAGGTGGGGGAAGGAAGATCTCAAGCAGGCTCTGCTCTGTCAGCACACCTGACACAGAACTCAATCTCACAAACTGGGGAATCAAGACCTGAGCTGAAATCAAGGGTTGGACACTTAGCAGATTGAGCCACCCAGACACCCCTAACATAGTTCATTTTTAAGAAGATGTCAAATAACCAAGTTGGAATACTAGTTTCTTTTTTAGCAATTCTATAAGTAAAAATCATTTTCCATTTTGTCAGAAATATAAAATAATCTGTACTCAAGGGTTGAAATGTAACAAAACTATTTTTTACTCCTTAATCGAGGACATTCTTGAAGGCAACAGTCCCTTCTTTTCCTGTGAGTGTGCAGTGATAAAGAAAACAACACTGGTGTAGTTACTGTTACTGTTTTGATTGACCTTGAAGCACCAGTAGTTTTCCCTGCCATTGTATTTGCCCCTAGTGCCAATGTCCTCAACACAAATGATGGGACAAACCATAAGATTCAAAGAGGTTATTCAACACCTTGACTATTTATTTTCATGTTTGTTATCAATCATTACATTAAAAAAATCATAACAGAGTCTATCCACATCTGAAAATTTATTCATTTGTAGGTATAGCTCTGCAAGTGAGATATTTATAGTCTTTATGTTTACAGATGAGTAATTTATCAAGTTACTAAATCAGTGGAAAGTGGCATTGCTAGGATTTTGTTTATTGACTGTTCACCCAGAAAACATTCAATAGTGCCAACTGTACAAGATATTTTTAGTCTTTTAGCAACCCAATAGTTTTCTCAGCCAGCACAATACAGTCACGTACTCTTTAAGATACCTGAGGAGTTAATTTCTAATTAACATAACCAAGAGCTTATGTTATCTATGTTTAAAATATTAAATTTCTTTTAGTTATAAATGGTTAATCTTAATATTATGTCACATCATAACTGACAACATAATACTAGGCAAAAGTGTCCTGTTACCTGAGATACATTAAATTGAAGTACTAACATCTTTAGTCCCAACATAAATACAGCTTTGATCATTTTTTAATTTTTTGTTTGTAGTCCCACCAATGCCTTTCTAATCATTTCTTCCTTCTCACAAGTCAGATAATTCTCTGATATTTAAGTTTCATTTTTTTCCGGCATCTTTATTTAGTGCAGCTACTCCCTTATGTTGAGCCGGAAGTGAGGCTCGATCTCCTAACAGTGAGATTATGACCTTTGCTGAAATCAAGAGTCTGCCGCTCTGCGGAAGGAGCCACTCAGAGACCCCCTAAAAATAGTTTTGATCTTGTGCAACCATTTGCTGAAAGGGCCTCAGGTGCCTCACTTTATTTTTCAGGCACCTCCCTTTTAGAAATACTAGTGTAATGGAATAGTTGAAGAGGAAATTAGTATTTTATTCTAATTATCTCTTTAATCATTTCTATTCTCTAGTCCTCTCTGTGCCTATTCTGTGTGTTGCTTACACAAATTAAAACATTGCTGCCACATGAGTATTAAATATCTCCACACAGGTTTAGATTTAGCTAGCTCAACCTGTGTTAATTTCACTCAACACAGGAACTACTTCATAAATGCAAAATGAACTTTTAGGTACGCAAACAAGGAAGACTAGTAAAAAAAAAAAACTACTTGATTTTTTTCAGTAATTTTTAAAATATGTGAATTAAAATAGTTTGTCACATCCTTAGATAACCTATACATGACATTTTTTGCTCCAGGTGAACACATCTTTAATCATGTAGTAAAAAATAAAGCAGGGATATAAACTAGTATTCATTTTATGGAAGTATGTTTTAAAATGGTTGCTGGAAATATTTCAAAAAGAAAAATCTGGAATTGGTTTGATAAAATCTGAAAGGGGAAAAATGGGCAAAAGACACTAGAATGAAAACAGAAGTTATGATTAAATAGGAACAAAAGAAAAGTGAAAAAAGAATCTTTGATAACTGTATGATATTTTTGTAACTGATTTTACCAATATTTTTCACAAGAAGAAATTGTTTAATACAATGCTTAGACTCATGTTTGTATATTATAATCTATTACTGATGAAAAATTTAGTAACACAGACAAAAAGTATGGGAAACTTGGTGAGAACTCTAAACCTCAGCAGAAGTCCATTAGACGAAGGCAGAATCAATCATAAAACTAAGAACAAAAACAAAAACCATTGTGCCAATCTTCCTTGAGAGAATCTTTGTCCTGTAAGTTGTGATTTCAGGGCATCAGTGTTTTGTTTTGGTTTGTTTTGTTTTCTGCCACCATTGAGGAGGGAGGCCTAATGGCAGGGTGATCACCCTCCAAAACACCATGCATGCATCACACTGGCAGATGCCTTCATAATTCAGAAAACAAACGAGGCCGTATCTTTTATTATGTTAGACTCTTTTCTACTGGACTTCCAAGGTTGGCAGCATTTTATGGCTGTAGCTATTTTGCCTACCGTACGGAGAAAATGAGCCTGAAATATGAAGTCCAGAAGAGGCAAGAGTTAAGCAGAGCAATGACGTGGAGATATTGACAGAGCTCTAGTCCTATCAACTCTATCGGATACCAGCCTCTGTCTTCAACTTTCCATTTAGGAGAATTACTACAAATTTCTTACTTCAACTAAGTTGGTTTTAGTTTCTGTCACTTCCAATAAAATAACCCAAACTAATACAAGAATTCATTTTATTTATTTCTATGACAAACCGCTTAGTAGAATTATAAGGCAAATTCAGAAGATAATTTCCTTTTGAGGCTTATAAATTGAATTAATGAACCACCCCACCCCTTCCAATACCATTTTTAAAATCCCAGAACATGGAATCTTAAGCTGTATTTTAGGCTATTACAATGGGGTGGGGAATTTATATAAGAAGTATGGCTATTTCGGCTAAAGTTGTTTCATTAAATCCTGTAGGGAAAATGTGTTAAACATAAGGTGCATGTGTGTGTGTATATATATATCCAAGAATAAATACTTTTTTTCCTCCTTAGAGATAAATATCTCAAATACTAGGGTCCTAAATCCTATATGTTAGTGATAGAAGACAAATTCTTATGATTTTTTGACACATTTGTACTGCTAGACTTCACTTAAGCATATGAAGCACACATGTTACCCTGACAGCAAAGAAATGAAAATTATGCACTATATATATATTTTCAGTGGCATCTTTGTAGACCTTGCCAGTATGTGAACTGTTAGAACATGGCTGAATGTCAATTCTGTGCAGGAATTTTAAAGCAGGTTTATTCTAGTGATGAATATATTTGGTCATAAATTTTACTATGCAGAAAAAGCAAAGTTTCTCCAAACATGAAATTTTATAAATAGGCATTAATTGTTCAATATAGCAAGGCTTTTGAATTCTGGACATTTTATTAATACTGATATGGCTTTTCAGTGGTTTTCTTCCTTAAGACAAAAATTTAACATTTCCTTTATTTTAACATTATGAGATTCAGTATGTAGTTTCAGTAGTGACCTCTTCTGTCAGACTACCTCAAGAAAACACAGCTTAAAATAGCACTGTATGAACTTAAAGGATTTAGAACGTTCTTTAAAGGAAAGAGTTCATCAGTAATAAGTGAGAATTTTAATCACTTTTAATAAATACTGAAAACACCTTCACAGTTGTATTATTTCATTCTCTCCTGCAATTGACACTGCTCTCATTTCTCTGTCAAGATTGACACTAAAATCATAGCTAATATAGACAATTTTCAGATTTGACATAAATTGGATGGGCCAGTTTTTTTAGACTATTTCCAAGTTTTTTTTTCTTTAGTACAGACATTTAATTAAATTCTTAGTAAATGAACTAATATTCATTATTAAAGCAAAGTATGAATAATGAAAATATGGGATTTGGGTGAATATAATTTACTCACCTTTCTACAAATGCAAACAGACATTCACATGCAATTGTAAAAACGAGATAATTCTGTGACAGAAAGTCTGAAATAGGTGTAGTATCAATAGGACAAAATTTTATTTTATTTGTTTGAATGAAGCGTAGTAACGTGCAGTTTTATCCATGGCACAGAGTTCCTTCCGGTTCATTGTTTAACCAATTATAGGCTGGGGCTTTTTGTCCTCATGTTCCAAAATAGCTGAGCTACCATATCAACATTCCAAGAACTGGAAAAGAATCACTACTAACTAAAAATTTAACATGAGCCATATATATGTGTGTGTGTGTTTATGTATACATATAAATATGTACATGGTGGATACATAGTATACCTATATAATGTTATATAAATAGTTATAAATTTTCAATATCCCACATTAAAAAACAAGGAAAATTAATTTTCACGATATGCCATTTCAATATGCAATCAGAATAAAAAGTTATAAACAAGAAATATTACTTTCTTTTCCTTACACATTCTTGGAAATTTTTATGTATTTTATACTTACAGCATTTCTCAATTCAAACTGGCCCCATACTAAGCATTTAGCCTTTGGCTAATGGTTACCATACCAGACACTTTCCATTTAAGACTGGAAGCAATGCAAACATGCTCTCACAACTTCCAAGCAAAATTGTTCTAAAGGCTAGCTAGTTCAATAGATAAGAAACAAATAAACATTTTAAAGATTGGAAATAAATGAAACTGCTTTTAAACAAAAATGACATGATTATCTATGCAAAAAGTCTCACCAAATTCTCCACCCATTCTCTCTCTCATGTGTGTGCACGTGCTCACACGCGTACCTACACACACACACACCCCTCCTGTAATGAGTTCAGCAAGGTTGCAGGATACAAGATTAATATACAAAAGCAAATTGCTTTTGTGTACATCAGCAGTGATTTTCAACTGGAATTGAAAATCAGTGATTTTGTCTTTGTCTTGGAGAATAAAGTTTTTCTTCTTTTTTAAAGCTCAGTAATGAAATGTCTCAGGATAGAGAATTCAATATTCTCAGGTATGTGGCAGGAACTTTGAATTTTCATATTGTATTATTTTGTCACATGAATGCTTTAATTGTAGTTTTAAATGTTAATTTGGTTCTATTAGTTTGTCCGCTTCAGGTACTACCAAATCATGATGGTGTTTCTTTGCTCTTTCCTATCTTATGCATCTATTACATTCTTATAAATTCTGTTTTTTATGATTATTAATGTTTATTTTCTTATCTAATTTTCTCAGAATATCTATTACTGTACTTTTATTTGTATTACTTATTCTTTAGGCACTTGTTAATTTTACTTCATTTCTGAGATATATTTAGAAATATTTCTTTCTTTAGATCAGTTCCATTTCACATCTTTTTGTTATTTTCAGTTTTTTGAATTTCTTATTCACATTGTTACTTTACTTTTTCAATTTCTTGTTTATTATTTTTAAGTTCAACCTGTGTTTTGTGCTGTTTATTATACTTAATGACTTGATTTAAGTGATATGCTTTAACTTTAGAGTTTTTATTATTTTTACTTTTCAGAGTATTTTTATGTGGATGTTGGGTTTTACTTTTCTTTGTCATACTTGTTTTTGGATTCTCCTGTAGCAGTAATTGAAGGGTACTTCCGAAAGAGCAGAGGTGGTTTTTCTGATGTCTAAATTCAAGGCCTTCCCCCTCTGCTACAAAATAAAAGCTGCTATAAAGGACAGTTTTTTGTTTAAAATGTAGGACACTTCTTTCTTTTTTGTTACATCTCCTAATTCTTTGCTTCTCTCTTGTCTCAGTAGGGTCATCTTCATTTGCTCCTTTCTTTCTTTTTACCACCCAGGACACCCAAGGATACCTCTAACTTCAAAGGTGTCTGCCTTTCACAGAGGCTTTGACTTCTTAAGTTGGCCATCTCTGGTCCTATGCATTTTCCAAGCCCTTTACTTATGACTTACCAATAGTGAGTGGTCTAACCTGCCATGTTTCCCTCTAGAATGATGCCTTCTATCTCTGAAGGTGAATTGTAGTTGGTAATGCCTGTGTTCTGTCACCAGATGACCCTGTTACACTCCTCTTTCACTTCCATTCAGTACCCTGTATCCCATCTGGATGGGATCTGGAGTTAATTTTTCTGGTCTTGGGTATTTATATTCCCTATTAAAAAATAAATTGAGTTTTATCACTCTCTGAAGTGCAAGATTTAGTTGTTTTGTTTTTCATGATGTCTTCTAATTTAAGATAAAACTCAAAAACATTAGATTATAGAAGGTTACCATATTCTCCTACATGAACCTGGAAATTTCTGCATATCTGTTTATCACTTAAGGGTACTATATGGACACCGCTCCAAAATAACATTTTTTGCTTCATTAATTCTAGATAATATCTACACGGTATTTTATACCATGAATGTATTAACATTTATTTTGCTTTTTTTAAAGATTCTTAGTTATATACAGCGAATTGACTCTGGTGTATTTAAGCAAAACCTTCATTTACTAAATTTTAATATGTAAAGTAACTATACAATTTATGTCAGTCTTATTTTTAAGTCTTTTGCCCTGGGGATAATGTATAATTGCATATACTCCCACTTTCACTGTCAGATATGTCCCGGTTGATGAGAAAATATATGGTCACCTAATTAATGGCTCATGCAATTTCTGGGGAACTGGCGAAAGATATTTGAGACTACTCTTCTAGGAACAATACCTTAAACCACCATGCAAAACTGGCCTGATGATAATGCTGTGGCTCTGGTTCTGTCACCACCAAGCTTCAAAGCTCAGACTTTCCACTCTTTTGAAATAGGTACTGCCGTCCATGACATTTCTGCCTCAGCAACTGTACTGTGCATCTACTAACAACACTGAAAATTGGTCCTTAGAAGAATGAAGATAGTTTCTCAACCAAGGACTATTTTATCATGCTTTTCAATTGGAATCAGGCTCCAGTGAGTGCATCCTCCCCAGCATACAAGTCAGAGCTTCTCTTATAGTTAGGATGCAGGCAATTGTTCTAGGCTCTGCCAGTGATGCCCACTCACAGACACAGTAAGTCTAATATTCCTTTAATGGTTATTTCCTGGCTAGATTAGAAATACCTCCCCTTAAACATATAATTTCCTAAGATTATTTTTCTCTTTCAAGTTATTTATTTACTTATTGAAGTAATATGCTTCTCTTGGGGTGCCTAGGTGGCTCAGTTGGTTAAGCATCTGAGTCTTGATTTTGGCTCAGGTCATGATCTCATGGTTTATGAGATCAAGCCCCACACGTAGTGACAGCATGGAGCTTTCTTGGGATTCTCTCCCTCTCTGCCCCTACCCTGCTCATCCCCTCCCTTTCCCTCCCTCTCTGTCTCTCTCAATATAAATAAATAAACTTAAAAACTTAAAAAATAATTAAATAAATAAAATGATTTAAAAAAGGAAAATCCCTTTTAAAAATGCTTCTCTTCACTGGGTGTTATATCTAAGTGATGAATCACTAAATTCTACCCCTGAAATCATTATTACGCTATATGTTAACTAACTTGGATTTAAATTAAAAAAAAATAATGCTTCTCTTAATTCCTTAGGGACCCACACATTAGTATCATTCTACTGATTATACACTTGAAATTCATCAAATATATGGTACATTAAAGAGCAAAATTCGGTATTCTTAAATCCAGTATCATACTTCAAGAGTAGTTCATAAATTAAGCATGCCCATAGAGTAATTCCCCAGGATTAAGTGACTCTTGAAGACATTGAATTCATAGAAGTGGGGCAACAATAATAGATGGAAAGACTTAAAAAATGTGATAATTCTTTACTAAATTATAAAATTGTATCATATGTAAGGTAGGAGAGACTGTATTCTATTAAAAGAATTAGGATGATGAGTTACACACACAAAAATTAATATTTCTAGTTATTATATTTAAGTATTTGTTTTGCTGTTAACCGAATACTTTTACGGTTTAAAAGATTTTTCTTAATTCACAAAATCCACTTCCAAATCTAAGACTAGGATGTCCTTCTAGGCAAAAGCTTTAATTTTTAAATAACAATAAAAAAACCATTCAAGAAACAGTATGTTTTCCATTAACTAGTCCTACAATATCATCACAGAGGACAGTTTTGTCAAATCATTGGTAAATCAAAGATCCCAGAAAGTAGCACAATATGAGTTTTTACATGACATAATGTTAGGTTATATACATGTAAATCTAAATAAACATAGTTCTGAATTTACCACAAGCCTCATTGAGAATAAAGAAAATATTCATCATATAACAAAAGGGATATGTGGACAAAACTATCATTAGTGATATAAATAACTATATTTTCATCAAAACTAAGTAGGTACAATTATTCTATCAACATGAATACTCCTAGGATACAACAATGTAGGGAACCTTAGTTTCGTTGAGATTAACCTGAGATTCTCAGTGAGACTGGGCCTTTCTTTCCCTGCTGCTGGATGGAATCTTAGGCAGGCTCCATGATTTGTATTGCCATGTTTATGCAACTAAAGTCCTTAGGCTCACATTTTAATAATTAAGTGAAATCACAGTTCAGTATCTAAACCTGCCAGTGTTCTGTAAAAATCAAATCTCTGAACTTACTTTTAGGTTGTGGCTTTCCCCTTCCCAAACTCAGGGTGCTACGGGCCCTCATCGAAATATGAGGGTTTTGGTTTAGGACCCTCTCTCCTTACTCAGGGCCTGATCTTCCTCTCTCATTCCTTCAGGGTAGGAGGAGTGGTAGAGGGAGGAGAATGAAAATAAAGCAGACCATGGGGGGAATTGTTTGACTGATACTCTGCTGGTTATCCAGTAGCAGCCCTTTCTGGACTTGGAAAATTTTTAAAGCAGACTGTTTCTTTTATAGGGAAGTCTTTGTGTGCAATGGAGTCCCTCTTCCATTGCTTTTATCTGAAGATCCCTCAAATGGATAAATGTAACTCTGTTCTGTGGGTCACCACCTGAGGCCTATCTCTAGCTTCCTTCCCCTGAGGTGCTCTTATCCCTCCCTGAGGTTCTCTTAGACAGCTTTCAAGAACGGGCTTCTCATAATTGGAGGGAAAAGTGCTCTTCAACTGTTCCCCTAAGTCCTGATGATGTGGTTATTCCTCAAAAGACAGTTTCTTATTCTGCTACTACAGTTTGAGGTAGCTAATATCTAACCAGCTAGGTTCCTCATGCATACTCAAAGCACTGGAATGGGTTGAGATTCCTAGCACACTCTCTCTACAGGTAACTTCTTTTGGATACTCTTCTGTGATTTCCATTGCATATGAATTTACACCCTTGAAATGGCTGAGAGGTTTACTTGTTTTCAACTGATTCTGGGATTTCTCCTTTGAAATTATTTATGTTTTGGACTATCACCCCACTTTGGAATGTACTTCATCTGTAAGTTTGTTTTAGCCTCAAGTTTCCATTTAGTATATTATCATGAGAATTCTCCTTCCCTTCCCTCCTTCACCTGTGCCTTGTATAAGAAATGGTAAGTTCAAGGGCACCTGGGTGGCTCAGTTGGTTAACTGTCTGACTTCAGCTCAGGTCATGATCTCATGGTTCATGGGTTCGAGCCCCACGTCAGGCTCTGTGCTGACAGCTAGCTCAGAGCCTGGAGCCCATCTTCAGATTCTGTGTCTCCCTCTCTCTCTGACCCTCCCCTATTCACAATCTCTCTCTTTCTCTCTCGCGCTCTCTCAAAAATTAATACAATTAAAAATTAAAAAAAGAAATGATAAGTTCATTAAAAAGTATGGAAAAATATCTGTACTCTTCAAAACAGTATATTCATTTTTTAATATTCCTTTTGTGCTTTTTTCCCAGAGGCACACCTATTTTTATATTACTTGAATTGGTAGGATATGTATAAACTAGTTTTAATTACTATTTTAAGATATATTTAACATGGTCATAATTTTATTAATGAGTTTTCTAGAAGAGTCTTCCCAGAATTTCAAAAAGAAGCAAACAAATATTCTTTCTTCAACCAAGGTTTTGGGAGATAAGAGGTTTAGAACTTTTGTGCATATTGTTTTGTTTGTATTTTTCATTTACAGCACACTAAAAAGTGATATATATTTTTATAAAACCAATGGAATTAGTTAAAGCAGATGCCTTTTTCACAGGACTAGTGTTCAGGGTGCACATGAATATCCACAACAACCCAGAATTCTGTAGTCAATGGTAGTGTTTTGCCTACTTGATCCTCATCACATCTAGGGCTGTGATAAAAATCTCCTTATGTATGGTAAAGTAAGACAAAACTGTAACATCTTTATTCTGTTATTTGTCCATGCATACACTTATGGAACATGCATTTATTGAGTGCCATTTTATATAGGCATTGAGCTAAGAGTTATGGGAAATGCAAAAAAAACCATGGATTTGTTTTCACATTTCATTATGGTAGAAGATATATCAAAGATCACAGTAATAAGTATACAAATATTTTAGAAGCTAGTATGAGTTATTCCTACATAACCATAATTTATATTACATCATTTAATCTTCCCAACAATCCTTCGAACTAAGCACAAGTAATATAGT
This sequence comes from Cryptoprocta ferox, assembly GCA_028646485.1. Classification (NCBI taxonomy): domain Eukaryota; kingdom Metazoa; phylum Chordata; class Mammalia; order Carnivora; family Eupleridae; genus Cryptoprocta; species Cryptoprocta ferox. The sequence goes on from CM053572.1 coordinate 64,646,808, forward strand.
TTCAAATGAGGACACAGAATCTTAGAGAGGTTAAATAATTTGTACAAGGCCAGACAGATAATAAATGACAAAGATATTTTCAGCCCCCCAAATGGCTCTAGAACTTTTATGGCCGTGTGTGCAAGGCAGTATTCCTTTAAGAGAGATTCAAGGAAAGTGTTATTACTCTTCAGAAAAAAAAAATGGTATGATCTATAGAGACAACTGAAATATTTTGTAAAGATAAAGAAGGTTGTATCACCAGATATTTCACAGGTAAATTATTTCTGTTAGGGAAAAGGGCAATTGAGTTTGAATTGTCCAATTGATTTTCTAGATTGATCCAATTTTCTTTGGTTAGGTCTGTGTGTCTAAAGCCTGAGAGAAGTATTTTATATATTCCACAACCCTAGCCATTCTAGATAGCTTCTCCCAATTTTAGAGAAGTTACAAGTACTATTCCTCTCATTGCACAATGGTTCTCATGAACCACAGTAAGAGGAATCTTAAACTGCCTAACTTTTACTCTCCTCAAGGATATACAACTCAGTGAGATATATGCTTTCTTTGGGCAGTGACTGGGTTTTCAGGTAGTTTTAAGTTGCTTGTATATTAAAATTAATAATTGTTGTTAGGGGAATATATACCAAACGTGAGAAGGATATTTGTAAAGTCATTTTCAACAAACAACTACTTACCTAGTCAAAAGCCTCTTCACTTTGCCTTTACCTTACCATTCTGTCAGCACCAGGACATTTATCTTGCTATCTATATAGTTATAGTTCATTGATTCCTCTACTATTTACATTATATATTATTATTTAAAAAAAGTTTTAATTTTCATTTATTTTTGAGGGAGAAAGAGCAGGGGAGGGACAGAGAGAGGGAGACAGAGGATCCAAAGCAGCTCCACGCTGACAGCAAAGAACCTGATGTGAGGCTTGAACTCAGAAACGTGAGATCATGACCTGAGCTGAGGATGGGTGCTTAACCACCTGAGCCACCCAGGCACCCCAACATTATATGTTATTTATCTGAAAATACTTGAGAGCACACTGCCTTTGTTACATAAATCTAAGCCGTCAGGCAAAAAATCTGATTTTTAAGCTATTCTGGTTAAACTAACCATATAGATAACACTATTAATATTTTTATGGCAAAGTGCTTTTCATGGCTTTTCAGATTAGTCAATAGTAAATATATTTAAACTTCGAAAGCTATCTACATATCATCTTATCCTCTAAGAATTATTAGTTTTTTTTTAATTCTACACAAACCTTTTAATTTTAATGGCATAATTAAGTGAAAAAAGTGCTGAAACTTTAAAGTCAGGTAATTATTTTTTAAATTGGCTGACATAGCTACCATAGCGTACATATAAACGTATGTATCATAGAGTAAAAATACTCTCAGATAAAAATGTCCCCATGTTGCTCATATTTGAAAGTACATGAATTAAATATGCCTCCCACATCTCTGGTGATACATGGAATTTTTATGTCTTAGCTAGGCTTTTGTATTTATTTTATATACAAATACTAGTATGCCACTAAAATTTTTATTTTTCTGTAAATGTCATACATAAGATATAAAATACATAGCATTGCCTTCACTAAATATGCTCCAGTGTAATTTATCCTACAATTGTGTCTCAATCCTATTGAATGTAACATCTCTACCTTCCTCTTCTTACGGACTCAATGTTTACTTCATCTGTATGTGGTCCTTGTCTTTGGAATTTCAACTGCTTCTTTATGTCTGTGGCTTAAACACATATTCCTTCATTTTTCTAACACACTGATCTCTAATTTTGTATTTTTTATAATTTACTATTTTCTAATTTTATATTTTTTATAATATGCAATTTTCTAAGCTTGCACTTGATGCATCAAAAACTGTTGTCTAGTTATATGTCATTAAATTAATTAGATTTAGGTGAATATTATTTAAACTATACAGTAAGTAATTTTAAAAGTCCAGGCTCTGGGGTTAGATCTCCTGGCTCTAACACCTTTTAGCTGTGTGCTACTGGGTAAGTTAAACTCTTAATGCCTCAGTTTTCTAATCTATAGAATGGGGATAATAATAGTATCCATGCATTGGATTGTTGTGAGAACTAAATGGATAATCCACATAAGCACTTAGAACATTATCTGGCACAAAGCAAGCACAGGTAAAAGATCTTTTTCTTGTTTTTCATTCATTTAATTATTACTAAATAATTTTTATATATAATTCAATTTAACTTGCAAGGCACCTCTAAAAAAAAACCCATGGGCACAACATAGGACCAGACACAAGATACAAAATGAGTAATGTATAATCACTTTTGAGGAAAAGTAAGAAACCACAGAGATACTATATGACAGACCAAAGAAAAGAGGAAGGAAACACTTAAAGAGATTTGAAACTATTCCAGCTCAGTTTTATGATTAACTCTAGAGATACCAGATATAGAAGGTTCCATCAATAAACAAAATTTGACCTTTAGCTCAAATTACAAAGAATTTCATGTTCATCTATTCACTCTCACTTTTGGCTTAAAATTTAATTTATGCATTTTCCACATTTTCATTTTGTGCATTTTTTCCCTTGGTCATTTGTGCCTGAGTTTATAGCTTATAGTTATTTTAGAGTTTATAGTTATTAACATATATTTAGAGTTTATAGTTATTAACATAACTCCTATTAAGTTCCCAAATTAATTTAATATCCATTTGTGTGTTTCTAATTGACAGGAGGCATTGTACTATAAATTAAAACATTAAAAATGTCTCCATTTGAAGGGGCCATAATTTCCCCAATAGACATTCATTTTTATTAAATTCATGTTTCCAAAATTGTTTTTGATAGAATAATATTTAGTATTTATCCCATCAAAATGAAACTTTTATTATTCTTCCTAACACTGGTTACTACATAATGTCGAGTTATGCAGCCGTTTGTTTATTTGTGCATTTGTTTCTCCTTCAGTAAGCTATAAATTTCATGAGTCATTTCATAGAACAATATTCTATGAAAGATATTTGGGAAGCACTATGTGCTGTATTTTTTCAGTTTGGTTTTCCAGGTCTATTTTTTATCCTTTTTTTTTTCTTACAGTTTGCCCTAGATGCTGACTTGTACAGACAAAATGGACAGGCTCCCTTTCCTTTGGCTTCTGGTTGGATTCAGTCAATCAGCAGTAGAGACAACCCAAGGAAAGGAGGAGAATGGATGAATGAAGACATTTATTCCCAAGTCCCTCCTTTCAGGTTACGGTGGGTTGGCTGCATCTCTTCCGAAGGCCACAGCTGCTCTGTACTGATCTCTCTATAAAACTACCCTCTATGTAGAGGTAATTTTCCCCATCCCCTTGTCCCATCAGGGTAGCTTCGGTGAACGCCTCCTAGGTCCCCAACCCTTCCTTTTCCAACCCCAGATTATTTCACTATCACTTGTTGGCCTTCCAAAATTCTGCACACCACATCTTAAATAGTCCCTTTTTTAAAATCTCTTTAATTGCTCAGTTTGAGTATACCATCTGTTTCTTCCAAGGCCCTGGCTGTTTCATGCTGAGCTATAATCTCATTATTTCCTTAGTCTTTCAAGTGGATGGATGAGGTCTATCTCAAGGTTTCTTTTATTATCAATCTACTGGATAGGGGATGTAGAGGGCCATGGCTGAGTGACATGGAGTCAGAGTATCCCTGTATGTAAAATGTTGCATATGTCACAGACACTTGATTTTTGCAGAGTCCATATATTTTAATGAATTCTTAGAAGCAAAGAGAAGGATAACCATGCCCCTGTGATTATAGCCCCTGCTCTTTGGCACTTAGTAATTAAAATTAATACATATGAAAATAGACACAAGGTTATTGATGGGATCCCTATATTACTGAATCATTTGTAGCTTTCTCCTCACTTCATATCCCAAAGTAAGGCTCACATTAGGGGGAAGATAACTGAGTCCCGTGAATCTAGTCAATGGAATATCCTGACTATAGAGACTGCAGAATCTAAACTACACTTCTTGTTTTAGAACTATGGAAAAAATATAGCTCCTTCTAAACGTTGTAATTTCCAGAGACATCTGCTATCTAAGTAGGGGGCTGAGTTATAGGAAATGTATAAATTCTACACCAGCCCCAGGAAATGTATGGTCATGAGATAAGGAACTTGGGAATCTTCTTTTCTCCTCCTTTGACACTTCGCAGAATTATGAATTTTCCCTCCCTTAGGGGTTATCAGCTATCTCTCAGATGAAAAACTTTGCAAAGAATATCCCACACTGGCAAGTTGTTCTTCCCAGGATAAAGCCATTGTAATGTTTTTTAAGTTGTCAAGCAAAATTCAAGAGTTTTATGAATAACATGACAATTTCATGACTAAGTCTGTCTCACAAAAGTCTGTAATAGGGTCTGGGAGACTTCATCAAAGTTATCTGGATATGGTATTAACATTCCCAACTTCCAAAAGTAGATGTGACTTAATCGCTAAAAGGGGTGTATGGGTAAATAAACAAGAGTTCTTATATTTATTTGGGAATATATCTTATTATACTTTTATTAACTGGGTATATAATTTTTTTCTGACAAAATCCATATCATTTCTCTTTGCATACCCTAATACCCATTAGACAAATATGTATTGATTTTTTTAGATGGTAGGGACACAGGGGTGAACTAAACTAGTATGATTCCTGTCTTTACAAAGGAATTTCTAGATACATACATTAGAAGTCCACATATGTGTATGGAAGGTATGTTTTAGAAAGACCTTGCACATTTTGTACTATGGCCTAGCTGACATACTTAACTTGACATAATTTGTTTATATTAAATCTTCATCATTGAATCTATAATGGTCTTGACATAATACGAAGAGTCTGTATTACTCATTTTGGAACCCCAGATATATAAGACAAGGCCCTGCCTATAGTATAAGAACATGTATAGAATGTATTATTTCCTTAAAAGTAAAGATGAGGCACCATGTTCTATATGCTGCTATTGCCTCAAATTTATTTAATAGCAATCTTATTGTATATCTAATTGTATTATACATAATTGGATAGTTCAGAGGAACAGAAATACTTCAGTGGAAGTGGTAAAATGGATAATTTCTCAATATGCTTAGAAAAATAAGATTTTGGAAATTATTACAGACCTTATAACAGATTTTTCCATGTTGTTGCTTCTAATACCTACATTAACATTCTTAAACGCACTGGCATACTAAAGTTTGAGAACCACAGCCTCTCTCAAGTATTTAATAATTGAGTAATGATAGTTATCATTATGATAGAAAACTGTAATGTACTTTTAGTCCTCATAGTGATAATTACTAATGCTAACAAGGAAAACACAAATTATATAACCAGAAATATGATTAATAATACAGGAAAGCCATGTACCAAAGTTTTCTATGGCTATAATAACAAGTTCCAGACCTGAGAATATCATGAGATCTAGTTCAAGTACAGTTCAGTCTGCCTTAAACAGATTCATTCTTCTTCAACTGGGGGAAAAGTTGCAGCATCAGATTGAGAGCAATGGCTATAACAAAAACTTATAGAAATTATTTGTATAATGTTATACACTTGTTTGTATTTCTAGAAAGCTTCTTCCATAATGCTTTTGATAATATTTTTTTTCTACTTTGATTTTTTTTAACTTTATAGTTTATTGTCAGGTTGGTTTCCATATAACACCCAGTGCTCTTCCCCACAAGTGACCTCCACCAAGACCATCA
>CM053572.1:64658022-64769266 GCA_028646485.1 Cryptoprocta ferox
CTGGGGCTTAGGGGTGGTGAGAGAGAGAGAGAACACCCAGTTGGGGAAATCAAGAGAGGCTTCATAGAAATGGCTTTAACTGAAAGATGTTGACAGGTATAGCTATTTACAAGTATAGGGCTGTTTATGCTGAACTCAGTGTTTGTAACTTAAACTTCAAAAAACCTAGATAAAACATTCATTTACATAAATCTCTAAAGCAAAGGTACTCTTGAGATTAATAGTTTATGAGTATAAAAAAGACCCCTGCAAAGAGCTGTTTTATTGCCTAGATTTATACCACTATGCTCATTAGGTAATCTCTATACATACATAGTTGTCTGAAAACTATGATTCACTCTCAGCTTTGTTCTTTGTGGGATTAGAAAAATTTTAGGGTCATTTTGAATGCAGAATATCATTTTATCTCCATAACTATAGGCTCCTTATAATACTAGATGCATTTCTACAAGTAAATAAAAACAAATCTTTCTGTTTAGATTTTCCATTCAGTATTACTTGCATTAGACCTTTTATGGACTTAGACAATTTAATTGTATGTCTTGTATTTTCATCTTTTTGGACTAAATTTTTCACATACCAGTCCCCACTGTTACTAACAAGATAAAGTAAAAACTCCATGGCCAGACCTATAAGATCCTATTTACTATTATCTCATCTCTAACTCCGTCCTTCAGTTTTCAAGATTTCTCTTCCAAATATGATAATCTATTTATAGTTTCCCACAAGATATATGTGGGTTTTTTTAAATATTTATTCATTTATTCTGAAAGAGTGTGCTTGTCATGGGGCTCCATCTCATGAACCAAACCATGAGATCATGACATGAGTGGAAATCAGGAATCAGATGCTTAACCAACTGAGCCACGCAGGTGCCCCCAGAAATAGGTTCTTTATCTGCATTTGTTGTAACCATGATAACCTCTTCCAACCTCTTGTTTCCCAATCTTCAGGTTGTTTAAATGTTACATTCTCTTAGATGTTTTCTATGACTCCCTTACCCCAAAACCTCATACTGTATTAGGCATCCCTTTTTCAAATTTTATATATATGCTAATTACAGAGTTAGGTGATACTAATATCAATAAGAAATTCAAGAAAATTTATACTTATCTATAAAAATAATGTTAATAAGTGAATTGAATGCATAGGGGAATGGTCATTTGATTTGAAGATATAAGTAGCACTAGGATTTCTTCTAGCTACTAACTGTTTTTTTGATGCTATAGCTGTTAATATTGCTTTGGTGAAGTTGATGAATTCCACTGATTTCTATCTGGACAGTTATTTCTAAGCACTCAATGTTGCCATTACATTATTTCAAATAGTTCCTTGGTGTATCCTGGAAAACACCTTCTGGCCACTACATGATCCTTTTTCAGCTTTAATAATCTGTGTCTTCTGTCATGACTCATCAAGTTCTTGAATACCAGGTACTTGTTCTACAAGTATAGACTAAATGTTACAGGTTCAATTTTCTCCTTGTAGTTAAGAACAAGAATTGCTGCTTAGACCAAAAAGTACCTCAGCTATTACATTAAGCGTAAGTGGCTTATTTAATAGATTGTAGGTCTGCTAGGACCACCTTTTCTCTACATTTATAGGTACATTTATAACACCTGTGAAACATTAAAAGAGCAGAGGAATGTGTCGTAAATTTATAACAGTGACCTATTCTTCTTTTTGCAATGTCCTGATCTCATATAATAAATTGTTCTTCTTATAAAATTATAAAGCCTAAACTAATCCATTAATTTCTGGATTCTATTGTATCCAGTGCCACACAGTGTAGCAATCAAGTATTTCTAATCTTCATAAGATATTTCTATCATTTTGAGGAAAAATTTTATATGATAAATATTTAATATATTACTTTCTTAAATCAGCACAGAGCCAGGCAGTAGTAGATACCATGCTCAAGAAAAGGCTGTTATTACTTGCCACTTTGATGAAAGTAATGAAGCATATTGATTTACATAATTGTCTTAACAACCCAGAGAGACAGATTTTATTTTTAAGTCCACTTTATAGGTGTGGTAACTGAGGCATGGAGGGGTTAGGTAACTTACACAAGGTCACAATTCAATAAGGGGAGGGTCACGATTAAAAAAACAGTTGTCTGGAGGCACCTGGATGGTTCAGTCAGTTAAGTGTCTGGCTCTTGATTTCAGCTCATATCATGATCTCATGGTTCGTGAGATTGAGTCCTTTGTAAGGCTCTAGGCTGAGGGCAAGGAGTCTGCTTGGGATTCTCTCTCTCCCCTTCTCTCTGCCCCTCCCCTGTGTGTTCTTTCTCTCAAAATAAATAAATAAAGATTAAAAAAGACAAACAAAAAAGTTGTCTGACAACAAAGGCCATGATCTTAACCATTATAAGTACCACATATATTCCCATAATAGGTGATATATAACCCATTTATTTGACTATTAGTCTCCCCTTTTTACATCTTTAATACTGATTATGCTGACTTGATATCTACTATGAATATCCTTGAAAGCATATTGAAAATACATTTCCAGAAAAACTAACCAGTATTCATGAGATGACCTCACTAAATTAAAACTAATTTTTGAAGCAAATCCTTTATTTCTCATTTTGTGTCACAGTACTATCAGAGATAGCTCTGATGCCACTTGGCATAGGTACTCTCTATAGTCCCTATATTTTGGGACCTTGGCTTTATAGTGCAAATGATAATCAAAATATTTAGGGAACAATGCAATCTAAAAAAAAAAAACAATCTATATATCAGGCTGAATTTGCAGGTCAACCCTATTTTTATGAAACCTTAAATTGATCAGAAATGTAATAACTACAAGCATAAGGGCCTGAAAATGGGCACCAGTTACTTGGATTTGAGATTTTTATATTCATGCAGAAAGACGAAGTAAGGCTTTGAGCTTGATGGAACAGGTGAGCAGATGAAAGTGACTTAAACTATATCCTCAGTGAAATAGAGACAATACTGCTTTCCTTAATAATGCTCTAAGATTAAAGTGTGTGTGTATAAATTGTATATATTAATATATTAAAATGTTTATTTATTTTGAGAGAGAGAGAGAGAATGCAAGCAGAGGAAGGGTAGAGAGAGAGGGAGAGACAGAATCTCAAGCAGGCTCCATGTAGTTAACACAGAGCCTGATGTGGGTCTTGATCTCATGAACCATGAAATCATGACCTGAGCTAAAATCAAGATTCAGACGCTCAAATGACTGAGCCACTCAGGAGCCCCAGATAAAGTATATTTTATTTAATAATATTATAGTGACACCATTATTATTTTGGTCAGTTTGGGGCAAATATATCTTTAAAAATCAATTATTATTATTTTTTTATTTTAGAGAGAAAGAGATAGCTGAGTGCAAGTGGGGAAGAGAGGCTGAGGGAGGGGGGGAGAGAGAGAGAGAGAGAGAGAGAGAGAATCCCAAGCAGGCTCCACACTCAGCATGGACCCCAATGGAGGGCTTGATCCCATGACCCTGGGATCATGACTGGAGCCAAAATTGAGAGTCTGATGTTCAACTGAGCCTTCCAGCCACCCCAGGCCAATATATCTTTTTTTATCCCCTTGTTTTCAAATATTCTGTCAGACTATTTTAGTTACACTCCCCTATGTAGGATAAGGCTTTGTGGGAAGAATAATGGTCCCAAATATGTCTACATCCTAATCACAATAGTCTGTGAATGTTACCTTATATGGCAAAAATAGCTTAGCATGTGATTGAGGTTATAGACCTTAATATGGGATGATTATTATTGATTACCTGAGTGGCCCAATATAAGCAAGCATTTTTCTTAGAAGGAGACAAACTTTTCTGGCTATGGTCAGAGAGAGATACATCCATGGAAAAAGGATCAGAGTTGCAACTTGAAAAGGACTTAATCATCAGTGATTTTAAAAATGGTGAAAGGAACGTGAACCAAGAAATATAGGAAGACTCTAAAGTTACAAAAGGCAATAAAATCTTCTAGAGTCTATAGAAAATAATGACCATAGCCCTCAGACAACCTAATTTTAGCCTAGTGAGACTCTTGTTGGCCATGACTAATAGAACTGTAATATAACAGAATTGCATTGTTTTAAGGGACTTAAGTTGTGGTTATTATAGTAGTAATGGTAAATGAATATAATGGCTCTATGTTATTTATTTTCTAGTTCATCTGACAATTTCAATCTTTAACTGGAATATTATATCTATTTATGTTAAGTATAAAAACATATTTTTAATGTTTATTTATTTTGGAGAGGGAGAGAGAGACAGAGAATGAGCAGCAGAGGGGCAGAGAGCAAAGGAGAGAGAGAATTCCAAGCAGGCTCTGCACTGTTAACACAGAGCCTTACTTGGGTATCAATCTTACAAACCATGAGATCATGACCTGACCTGAAATCAAGAGCTGAATGCTTAATTAACTGAAGCACTCAGGTGCCCCTAAAAACTTATTTTTAATAAAAAATATTATCCATATAATTTAAATTATATGTATATGTATGTATATGTGTGTGTGTGTGTGTGTGTGTGTGTGTATATATATATATAGTTTGTTTTGAAGGTGTTTTTTGTTTGTTGGTTGGTTGGTTTTGCTGTGAAAGTTAATAAACCATCATCTAGGCAACATTAGTTGTACTATTTTTTAAACAAATTCAGTTTTATTGAGGTATAATTTACATATACAATTATAATTTTTCTATTCGTTTGTCTTATGTATGTTTTTCAAGCATATTTTGATCTTCATATACCAATTTATTTGTTTATTTGTTTTTGTATTTTTCTTATTCCTGACTTGAGCTGGCTTTATTAAGTTTTTAATTTAATTGCCTTTCTTCCCTTTTATTAAATAGAGGGAACTTACAGGTTCTATTTTTTTATATTACTTTATTGTTTTTTAAAAGTCAAATTAATCTTGTGTCTTTATCTTAATCTGGAATAATCCAAATAAAATAAAATACTTTTGCACTAATCAATTTAAACCTATTATTCTGGTTATGATTTTATAGTGTTTTAAATTCTACTATGCTTTAAAATATTCTCCATATTATTTATTATTGTCATTCTGATTATAATAGAGTTACTGATTACTCAACTTTTTCCATAGGCTTAGGATTTTTCTCCTGTAACTGTTTCTGTCAGCTCACTCTTCCCTTTTAGATTTGATTTCCTTCTTGCCAAAACCTATTCTTCAGTAATTCTAGTGTGTGTTTACTAAAGCAAAAATTAACAAAACACAAAGTAAAGTAGTAATGGAGGAAATGAGAATCAAAATAGGTACAGGATACTGGGGAAAAGATAATAAAATGGCAATGGAATGCCCTTCCGTATCAGTGATTACATTAAGTATGAATGTATGAAACTGAATAAAAAAGCAGTAATTGACAGAATGGATTTTTAAAAATCCAATTTAGAAATAACAGAGCCCCAAATGCATGCAGTGAATATTGACTGAATTGAGGGAGAAATAAATAGTTCTACACTAATGGTTGGAGACTTCAATACAGCACCTTAATAAAGGATAGAACATCTAGGTAACACAACAGTATGGAAACAGAAGACATGAACAACATTGTAAACCAATTAGATTTATCAGATATATATAGAACACCACAATCAACAAGGGTGTTATAACATCATTGGAAAGTACACATGGAGCACTCTTTAGGAATGAACATATGTTAAACTGATGTTAAATTTAAAAAGATTAAATCAAGGCACCGGGCTGGCTCAGTCAGTAGAGCATGTGACTCTTGACCTCAGGGTTTTAGTTCAAGTGTCATGCTGGGTGTAGAGATTACTTAAAAATAAATTCATTAAAAAGATTAAACTCATATAAAATATTTTTGTCCACCACAATGGAATGAGCTACAATGATAACAGAAGGAAAACTGGAAAATCAACAAACATACAGAAATTAAATGACACCTCCTTAACAACAAATGGATCAAAGAAGAAACTATAAGAGAAATCATAACATATTTTAAGACTAATGAAAATAACAATACAATGTATCAAATCTTAGAAAATGCAGCAAAAGTATCACTCAGGGAAATATATAGTTGTAAACAACTACATTCTAAAAGAAAAAAGAAAACAGAAAGGAAGGCAAACCATAAGAGACTCTTAAATACAGAGAACAAACTGAGGGTGGATGGGGAGATATACTAAATGGGTGATGGGCTCTAGGGAGGGCACTTGTTGGGATGATCACTTGGTGTTACAAGAAAGTGATGAATCACTAAATTCTACTTGTGAAACCAAACTATACTGTATGTTAACTAACTTTAATTTAAATAAATAGATTTAAAAAAAAGAAAAAAGGAGCTCAAATCAATAACCTAACATTAATAATAATACATATTGAGGGATTATAAAACTAAACCCAAACCTAGCAGCAAGAAGAAAATAATAAAGACTAAAGACAAATTAATTAGGTAATAGTAAAACAATAGGGAACAAATTCAATAAAACTAAATGATGTCCTTTGAAAAGATTAAAAAAAACTTTTATCTAGACTGACAAGAAAAAAAGATGATGAACATAACTAAAGTCAGAAATTAAAGTGAGGACATTGCTACCAACTTTACAGAAACAAAAAGGTTTATTAGAGACTGTTATGAATGATTATATGCCAACAAATTAGGTAATCAAGATGAAATAAACCAATTCCAGAAACATACAAGTTACCTAAACTGATTCAAGAAAAAATAGAAAATCTCAACAGACCTGTAACAAGAGATTATATCAGTATTCAAAAACCTCCCATGAAAGAAAAGTCTAGCATCAGATGACTTCACTGGTGTATTCTATCAAACATTTAAAGAAGAATTGATAGCAATCCTTCTCAAATTCTTCCAACAATAAAAGAGAGAACACTTCCTAATTTAATCTATGAGGCCCACATTTCTTTGGTACCAAAGTCAAATAAAAATATCACACAAAAATAAATTCACTGAACATTAACCCTTATGAATATAAATGTAAACATTCTCCACAAAACAAACCAATTCCAAAAGCATTAATCACACATCATGACTGGATGAAATTATCCAAGGAATGAAAAGGTAGTTCAACATAAGAAAATCAATCAACATACTACTTTTATAGAATGAGGGAAGAAATTATGATTATTACACAGGATGCAGAAAAGGCATGTGACAAAATCTAATACCCTTTCATGACTAAAAGAAGAGACTAGGAATTGGTGGGAATTTTCTTCATATAACAAACTCATTTATCAAAAACCCACAGGTGACAGTATATGCAGTGGCAAAAGACTAAAATCTTTCTAAAAGGATCAGGAATAAGACAGGATACCTGTTTTTACCACTCCTATTGTATATATTACTGGAAGTTGTAGCTAGAACAATTAGCCAAGAAAAGGAAATAAAAGGTTTCCAAATTGCAAAGAAAAAAGTAAATCTATCTCTATTCACAGATGAAAAGATCCTACAAAAAAGAAAAAACAAAATAAAGAATCTATAAGAAGCCACTAAAATTAATAAATGAATTTATCAAAGTTACAGATTACAATATCAACACACAAAACTCAGTTGCAATCACTAATGATTAACAGTCCAAAAGAAATTAAGAAAGCAATCTTACTTATAATAGCATACAAAAGATTAAATACCTAGGAATAAATTTTACCAAGAAGGTGAAATTCTTGATACTGAAAACTATAAAACAGTACTGAAAAAAAGAAGACCCAAGTAAATGGAAAAACATCACATATTCAGAAATCCTAAAATAATACTGTTAAGATGTTAATACAATTCAATGCAATCTACAGACTCAACACAACTCATCAAAATTCCAACAGTCCTTTTGCAGAAATAGAAAATCAAATTAATCTGAAGTTTCAAAGTACCCTAAATAATCAAAACATTCTTGAAAAAGAACAAAGTTAGAGGACTCATTCTTTTTAATTTCAAAACTTAGTACAAAGCTACAGAAATGAAAACATTGTGGTACTGTCATAAGGAGAGAGATACAGACCAACAGAGGGGGAGTTGGAATTTGTAAATAAACCAATGTATCTATGGCCAGTAGATTTTGGCAAAGATACGAAGTCCATTTAAAAGTAAAGAATAATGCCTATAACAAATTGGGCTCCAACAGCTGGATGGCTGGATTTTAATATGCAAAAAAATAGTTGGACTCCTTCACCACATATACATAAATTAACTCAATATGGATAAAGGGCCTAACGTAAGGGCTAAACTCTTAGAAAAAATTATATGAGCAAATCTTCACAACCTTTGTTTTGGCAACAGATTCTTAGATAGGACACTAAAAGTATGAGCAACAAACAAGTAATAGAAAAACTGTACTCCACCATAATTAGACACTATTCATCAAAATACATTATGAAGCAAATGAAAAAGTACAGAATGGGATAAAGTTTTCAAAAGTTGAATATCTAGTAAGGGTTAATGTCCAAAATATATTTTAAAACCTCCTACAACTCAATAACAAAAAGAAATCAATTATAAATGAGCAGAAGACTTTCAAAGATATTACTTCAAAAATATATATACAGGTGGCCAATTATCACATGAAAACAGGCTTGACATCATTAGTCATTAGGGAAATATGAATCAAAACCACAATGAGATACCCCTTCATACATATAAGAATGCTTTTAATTTCTTCTGAAAAATAAAAAAATGCAGTGGAGATGGCAGAAATTGGGATCTTTTACAATGCAGGTAGGAATGCAAAATGGAGCAGCCACTGTGCAAAACAGTTTCATCATTCTTCAAAAAGTTAAATAGAATTATCATATGATTCAGCAATTCCCCTTCTAGGTATATGCCCAAAGAATTAAAAACAGGGACTCAAACAAGGTATTTTTAGATTGATGTTCACTACAGGTTACTTACTATAGCTGAGAAGTGGAAACAAAAGTGTTCGACAGACAATGGATAAACAAAATTTGATATATACATAAAATATAATATCATCCATCCATAAAAAGGAATGCATTTTTTATACATACTGCAACGTATATAAATCTTAAAAACAGTACACTAAGTGAAATAAGCCCGAAACAAATGAACAAAAATTGTTCGGTTCCATTTAAATGAAATTATCTAGAACAGACTAATTGATAAACAAAGGAAGCAGATTTGAAGTTACTAGAGACTACCGGTAGAGGGAAATGAGGATTTAATGCTTAATAGACCCACAGTTTTTGCTTAGGGAGATAAAAAGTTTTAAAACGCACAGTGGTGATATCACATAACATTATGTGTGTAATTAATGCCCCAACTTTTTTTAAAATTTTTTTTAATGTTTATTTTTGAGAGAAAGAGAAAGAGCGCTGGCAGTTGAGGGGCAAAGAGAGAGATGCAGAATCTGCAGCAGCCTCCATGCTCTGAGCTGTCAGCACAGAGCCTAATGTGGTGCTTGAACCCATGAACTGTGAGATCCTGACCTGAGCCAAAGTTGGCTGCTTAACCGACTGAGCCACCCAGGTGCCCCAATGCCACTGATGTGTACCTTCAAAATGGTTAAATTGAAAATTTCATTACACACACACACCCCACAATAAAAATATTTAAAATAATTTCATACACAAACATGCTTATGTATCTATGAAACAATTCTTAATGTATAGCAAAGAATCTTCAGGATGAAGGCACAGGGGATTGGGTTGTCAAGAACACTTTATTTTATCTTTATAATTTTGAACTATTTTTATAAAGAAAATGATACATTTAGAACTTAAAAATATAATATTAAAGCAAAGTTGTATATTGGATAATTCTGTGAACCATATTATAGGTCATTTATTATTCCTATACCACAAATTTAATAATAAAGAAAATGGAGTTTAAAAACAAAGTTTCTACAACAATATCTTTTCTGCCTTTGTTATACATGTATATTTATTAACATATGGCCTTATTACTTTCACTTATTCAGTGTTTACTGAGCATGTACTGAGTACGAAATCGTGTAGTGACAATTTTCATATCTTATACCTCATTAAGAAGAAATTGAGGGGGGTGCTTAGTGGCTCAGTTGGTTCAGGGTCAGACTCTTGGTTTCAGCTCATCTCATGATCTCGTGGTTCATGAGTTCCAGTCCTATATTGGGCTCCGCAGTGACAAGCAGAGCCTACTTGGGATTCTCTCTCTTCCCCTCCACTTCTGGTGCTCTCTCTCAAAATAAATAAATATATATACATATTTTTTTAATAAGAGTGCCTGGGTGGCTTGGTTGGTTAAGTATCTGACTGTATCGGCAAAAGTCATGGTCTCATGGCTTTGTGGGTTCCAGCCCAGCACTGGGCTCTGTGCTGGCATCATGGAGCCTGTTTGGGATTCTTTGTCTCTTCCCTCTCTTTCTCTACCCCTCCACCATTTGTGCTATATCTGTCTCTCTCAAAATAAATAAATAAAAACTTAAAAAAAAAAAGAAGAAAGTGTGAGATATATATATAAAACTTGATTTCTTATAAAATGTTAAAACTCTAGTATTGGCTATATTTTTGTTTTGTCTCTGGGTTTTTTGAAGGTAGACAGGTTCAAAAGCTACCATATAGACTCATGTATTAGAATTAAGTCATTTGGTCAAAAATATTCATTATGAGTTTCAGAACAATCTGACATTTTCAAAATTTTGTTCAGAATGACAAGAGAAATTCAAGTATCTGATACAGATTTGTATTATTTGCAATATTCTCTGTGAAATTTAAGGCACTTTGTTCAGAAGGTAATAAATGTCCCCATAGAAATAGGTATTGTATGTTCTCAAAATATACAGAGAGATTAAGTTAGTTGCCAACAATACTTGCACATAAAGAATAGAGCCTAGGACAAATGATTTCTAGTTTACTTTTCCACTCACATAATAAGATATATCACTAAGTCAGAACTCATTCAAAAATAAGAATTTTAATTCTAGAAAGAACTTTATTTTCTTTTTAATTTTTTTTACTATTTATTTTTGAGAGAGAGAGAGAGAAAGAGAGAGAGAGAGAGAGACAGATATGTAGGAGCAGAGATAGGGGTGTTACATAGGATCCAAAGTGGGCAGAGGCATGACACAGGGCTTAAACTCATGAACTGTGACATCATGACCTGAGCTGAAGACAGACGCTCAACCAACTGAGCCACCCAGACACCCCTAGAAAGAACTTCAGAAAACACAATTCCTCCTCCTTTTTTACAGATGCAGAAGCACTGATTCTAAGAGGACAGGGTCAGATTAGAGCAGCTGCCTCCTGAAGGCACAATGAGGACTCTAAGGCTGAATGTAGGAAACATGCCTGATTTACTGCTCTTCAAATTCTTTGTATTACATCCCTATGAACATATACCTCACTAAGTAAGAAAGACACAGCAAAGTTAAATGGGGGAGGAGTACCATAAGAAATCTAGGATCATTTTTTATAAGACCAAATCTTCATGTACAGTCTTTTCTGAGCCATAGGATATACATTCAAAGAAATACTAACATTTTTAACCATGTAGAACATCTTTTCATATTATGTTTTGTTGTTTCTAACACAGATCATGTATGCATCAGGTGTCTCCTTGGTTTTCTTGTGGGCAACTCAATTCCTTGATTGAGGTTACTCTAGCTTTCCAGATTATTGGCACAAAATTAAATTGAGCGTGCAGGGTAAAAATACTAAGTAAGGTTTTGATGTAATTTTAAGTCAAATAATGCTAAGTTATTTCTTCAGTGTTATTCTAATAGTTACATGAAAGATGGGGAACTAGGTCTTGACACATTGTTCTGACTTCACACAATCACACAATGTGGATCTAGGGGATGGTTTCAAAGTGAAGAATCTCCTTGTGACAGCTAAATGCCAAGGCTGTGGTTTTGAAAATATAAAACCATTATTTTTTTTCTTTATCCCTTTCCCCGCTATTTTATCTTCTGCTTCTCCTGCCCAATTTACAAGATTCTTGGCTTCGAAGACACAGTGCAAAAAAAAAAAAAAAAAAAATGAGCACTGATTTTCATTATTCATATTTCTTAAGGCAAAAATTAGCTGGCAAAATTGTCTACTGACTATACCAAGAGGTGAATAAACAGACATAATCAGATTTTTAAAAATGTGTGTCCACCTCAAATAATATTATTTTGCATAGATTTTTTTTCAAGGTGGAGGCTAAAAGCGCCAACTGAGGAGAGAAGATTTTCAGTGTCAGTGAAGTTAAAACATGTCAGCAGCAGTTCCTTCTGCGAATATTGTCTCACATGAAAGAAAGGATGGATTGAATTCATATCTGAAACAAGACAAGAT
The DNA here is from genome assembly GCA_028646485.1 of Cryptoprocta ferox. Classification (NCBI taxonomy): domain Eukaryota; kingdom Metazoa; phylum Chordata; class Mammalia; order Carnivora; family Eupleridae; genus Cryptoprocta; species Cryptoprocta ferox. The sequence continues at coordinate 64,670,282 of CM053572.1, forward strand.
TTTCCATCTGACCTCATTATGTGTTTCTCTGGAGTGCATCCCTGGGTTTCTGCCGGAACTGAAATGTGTTGTGTGGAAACCAAATATAAAATAGCTCAGTACTGCCGTAACTGACGTATCTTAATAAGACTGGGTATTTATTGTTTTGCCACAGTCATCTCTTAACTCTAAAAGTCATAATGATGTGCTCGATCCCTTTGTTAAAGCAATCCCCTTAAGTGAAGGCATGTACTAATGAAAGGGTTTATGCTGCACGGCTGGAAGCAAAGATGAAGTAGCATTACTGTAGATCACAGGGATTTATAGTGAGAATTTTTTATGGAAAGATTTTTAGAAACTCGACCGTTGTATCCTTATAAATAATTAAACATACAAATTATCATTGTTATAATACAGCCAGTTTTCTTTATCTGTGAGCTCGGTAATCGATTCAAGAACATATTGCTTTAAAGGGATTTATAGCGTTTTTCATTTTTCCTGATCATACTAGAAAATTATTCAGAGATCGGTAATAATAGGAAACTTTCTCCTAGATAAACCTTGTAATACAGAGAGATTTCCCATATAGTGCCATATCATAAAGCATGCCATCTTGTTTTTTTCAGTTTTATTTGTGCAAAGGCTTATTTGTATATATGTGTGTATGTATTTACATTTTTCATACTAATGAATAAACATGTCATTGTTTATATTATTACCGTGTATGTGTATAATTATGTATATACACCTTATGATTTTATTTTTCAAAATATAATCAATGTAGGAAAAATATTAAAACTCCCAAATCTACCACTATCAAAATATATTTCTATACTCTCTGCATTATTCCATAAGTTAATTATCATTATTACCTAAAAATGTATTACTGGCAGTAAACTATTAAAAAGAGATCATTGCATACATTCCTCTGTATGTAGATAACAGATTTAAATATAAAGTCCATATAGTGAGATGCACTATTTAGTGAAATTAATATCAACCTATATTTATTTATACTTAATCATTTGACATAGTTTTTTTAGTTGCTATAGTAACTCACTGTCACAAAGTTCTCATACTGTATGTTTCATAAAACAATAAATACCAAACTATACAACCTAATAAATAGGTTAATTTGGAGAAGTCTTGAGTACTTAATGAAATCATTTGGTCAATATGTTCAGTATAGACTATAAACACTTCTGACATACAATGAAATTTTTAAATTTACTAACTGAGGACAATTAATTTTTTGGAAATAGAGGCCATGTGATCTTTGACACATTTACTTTTTATGAAAATAACTAGTTTATTAAAAAATGGACATTTATGAAATTCACACTGCATCCCAGGTATTTGCTTAATGCTGGGAATGCGGAGATTAAGTTAAGGTTCCTCCACTCAAGAGGTCACCCAGCAAATACTGAGTGTTCTACCAAGTGTGGAGCAGTTGTGAGAAACTAAATTAAAAATTTACATAGGCAATGGTCCACCTAAGAGTGCCACTTGATATCCCCCACCCTTGAGATGCAGTGACTGATTTCCAAGTAATAAGAGAAAAAAATAGTAACTTTGCAGTGAAGAAAAGCAATGAAAGCTAACGTCAGTGATGATGTCCCATGGATATCCTTTCTCTCTGACATGTGGTAAGAAGCAATATATACCCTTCGAGTATTCTTTCCAAAAATATATAACCCCAGACTATTCTGAGAAAACCATTGGATAAACACCTAGATTGGGTGACAGTTCTGAAGGATACCTAGCCAGTATTCCTGAAGACTGTCAAGGTCATGACACACAAGAAAAGCCTGACATGATTTCACAGACCAGAGAAGACTAGGGAATCAAGAAAACTAACTTCAATATTGTTCTGTGGATTGCATCTAGAACAGAAAGAGAACATTCAGAAAGACTGGTAAAATGTGAATGAAGTCTAGAGAACAGTTAACAAACTAAAACAATTTACATATAACTTTATTTTGTTTCTATTTGAGGGTGGGGGAGAGGCACAGAGAGACAGAGAGAGACAGAGAGAGAGAGAATTCCAAGCAGGATACATGCTCAACACAGAGCTCTATGCAGGGCTCGATCCCACAACCCTGGGATCATGACCTGAGGGGAGGTCAAGAGTCAGATGCTCAACCAACTGAGCCACCCAGGCACCTCTACATATAACTTTACAGTCCAACAAACTGCTCTATCATATTAGATAAGAGGAACTGTGGTGTCATCAATGGCCAATCAATTATAAACCATCTAGTGGTCAAGAATGAGGGAAACTCAGCATTCCATGTAGTCAGGCCAGTGTCACACAGCAAGTACCGTGTCAGAGACTGTGACATGTGAATAAATAATAAAAGATCTTAAAACATCATCAGCCAGGGTTTTGCAAACTATTTTCTGCAAAACACCAGAAACTTCTGACAGTAGTGCATTTCACTTAGAAGGCATGGCATTAGCCACGGCCCCATTTCCAATTTAACTACAGTAACATGGAGTCACATAATATTTTATTTCACAAGAGGGATCCATGGTTTAGAACATAACAGAAGAAAATCCGTAGGAGAATCAATGATCAGGTAACTGCTTATTTAACTCTAACAGTTATATGAATCACAGGGCATCTTATTAAAAGCAGACTTTGATTCAGTAGATATAGGATGGTGCCGGAGATCTGCATTTCTAACAGGTAATACACATCCCAGGTGATGAGAACAATGCTCATCAGAGAACAACACATAAGTGAAAGGGATGTAGATCAAATTTTTAAACTATTTTCTTACCATAAATTTCATAATGGAAGGTCTGCCATTATTTTTAGTGGATTTTGTGGTTTTGACTAACCTACAGCAAGTCTTCATAGTTAGCTGTTTTTTGGTTAGATAAATTATGAAAATTGAGTTTCCTGAGCTATAGTCCTATCCATTCCTGATGCCTCAGTACCCCTAATCTCGTTCCCATTTTTCATAACAACTCCCAGACCCCTGACTTATCCAGCCAACTTCCCTGACCATCTACTCACCCACTTCCTTGTATAACCAGTCATCTCTCTTTTTTTTATTTTTTTAAATTTCTTTTTGAGAGAGAGAGAGAGAGAGAGAGAGAGAGAGAGACAGAGCATGAGTGGGGGAGGGGCAGAGTGAGAAGGAGACACAGAATCGAAGCAGGCTCCAGGCTCTGGAGCCCTACACAATGTTCCAACCCATGAACCTCGAGATCATTATCCGAGCCAAAGTCAGATGCTTAACCAACTGAGCCACCCAGGAACCCCACAACCAGTAATTTTAACAGGTTTTTTGACCCACATGAGACTTTCTCATGCCAAATAAAGTTTATTATATCACATTCTAAGCCCAGTCTCAGGAAGCCAAATTTTATTCCAAAACATTTAACACTCAATCTTATTTCCTGCTTCCCAGGACTGAAATTCCTGAGTGCCTAACATCTTTCTCTCAATCCTGATACTCCGTCAAACTACTGAACTATCTATCTAGGTATCCAATCAGTTTTGTGTGGGTATCACTACCTGCCCTTGACTGACATTGTTCTCTAGAAGGTCACCAACCACGATATGCAAATTCCAATCACGTTTTTGCTTAGTTCAGCATCCGACACCATGGGATAGTTGCTTTTAGGAATAGTTGTGGGTTTCTTCACTTTCTGATTTATGAGCTTCTACCCAGTTCGTTTACATTTGCTTTTTTTTTCACTTTTACTGTAAAAGACAGTAATTTGAAAAAATTATTTTGACCTGTAACATTCAATTACTTGGTTTTGAATCTTTACCATTTTTGAGCTTTATGATTTTGAGCAGGTTACTTCACTTTATGTGCTTTAATGTTTTTATCTGTAAAATTATGGTGATATTGGCCTTTTTTGTCATATGGTTGCCTTATGAATTATAGTTAATATACATATAAGTAGAATGATGTCTGACAGTGAGTTGTAGATGAGTGTCAGTCCTATAATATTTCTGCAGTCATTCTGTTGGAGAGTTTATCTACCCTCACTGCATCAGCCATCTCCATATAGCCATATCACACGTGGGTGCATTTCTAACTCAGTTTCTCAGCATCATCATTACTGATGTTTGAAGCTAGACAAGTATTTATTAATGTACAGCTGTACGCACATTGCAGAATGGTTAGCAGTATCTCTAGCCTTTACCCACAAGAAGCCACTAGCAAACCCTGGTTGTAACATAAAAAATTGTCTCCAGACTGTCAAATATCCTCTGGGGGTAAAAATCACCCCACTGTGAGAACCACTGTTATAATCCCTTTCTGTCTAAGGGTATCTTTATATGGATGTCTCTTTGGTGCTTCAATATATGTCCAAAGGTGACTTTACCATATTCTTACTAGATGAGTATTACATATTATCTTACCTAAGTACTAAGATAGAAAATACATAATAATTTTTACTTTTATCTCCCTTGTTCTCTACTAATCAATCTAGTACATTATGTTAAATATGAAATCCTAATATTTTCACCATTCAACCCTTATGTAGTCCCACTCAAATTACCAGAATCAGTCCTCATTCTTTCAACAGAATTCTGCTGACACCCACTCAGTGGTAGATTAGTGAAAAGACAAAGAATCAATCATCGCGGACCTTATGTTCTCGTGGAGGAAGTACGGAAGTACGTAATAAACAAGTAAACTGATAAATAAATGGTGAGCTTGTGAGTAGTAATATACTGCCACAAAGGAAAGAAAGAAGATGAAGGGGGGGGGGAAGGCAATTTTAAAATGGTATATTCATTAGGGTATTAGTAAGGGCAGCTTGGAGAAGGTGGTATTCCAGCTCCTCCTATGATGAGCCTAACTGTACAAAAATTGGGGGATGGCAGCAGCAGAAATAAAAGCCTTGGGGTGGCAATGAACTTGGCATTTACACGACAGAGCAGCCAGTTTGGGGTGTTGGCAATTATTCAATGTGTGGGGCGTCAGTCCAGATTGGATTTAAAAGGAAAGACAGGAACCAGATTCTAAAATAAATACACCAGCCAAAATTCCTCCATGTCGAAAAAATGCAAAGAGGATGAGATGAATCTAAGCTGATGAAATTTTACGAAGTCACTTGATTTCTCTGACTTTCATATTTTTAACTATTGTGAGTTTTTAGCTGACTGTAAAACTTAATTATGCATTGTGTTGGGAATTGTGTATAACATATGAATATATTTAACCAAATATATTCATGTATTTTATAAAAATTCTCCATTTTAGAAGTTATACTCAACTTCTAGTTTAGAAGAAAGCCAACATTCATGTTAAGTTCATCAAATTTAGACAATTCTGTAAATAAATATACATCCTAAGATATTTCAAAAGCTTTTGAAAGGCATAATATTTTCATATAATTATGACAGCATTAAAATTCTCCATGAAAAACATGTGATTTTTAGTCTAATACTATTAAAATGGCTTTAAAAATTCAAACTATGAGGCCCGAGAAATGATTTCAACATAGCAATTATACATGGCTCTTAAGTTCTGTAAGTGCTTTAACATGTAACATACTTTTTAAAATCAGCATAGTCCAAAAAATTAGTTCTGAATTCTAGCAGTGCCCAAAACAACAGCTAAAATTAAGGGTGTGTCAATGTTTTGCCTTAGAAATTTATTTTGTGCTTCCTCCACACTCTCCTTTACTTTAAGAGTTTATGATCCAAACACTCAAACCACCTTTGGGTAAAAATACAATTAAATAAAAAAAGGCTGCTTGGGATCAATTTTGTTACATCTTTTTATTTCTTTATCTTTGTTCCATAGTTATTCTTTTGTTATCTTTGTGTTTTAGACTTGAGATATAATCGAAGAGTTGTGTGTGCTCAATTTCTACAGATGAAGGGGTGAGTTAAGGACAGAGTGGCAGACCTAATTTAGAATTCTCTTACTTTTGTATACTTAAGTCAAATCCTTAACTGAATTCTAACACAGAGTTTTTTATTTACAGATGCCCTCATTAGCCCTCTCGCTGTGGAGACAGATACCTTCTTTGCTTCTATTAGTCCCCACCAGATTAAATTACTTGCATCAAGACAATATTACACTTCCACTGGAGCTAGTGCTATGTAGCAAAACAACACTGGTAGGGAGTGAATGGTTATCAATAGAAAGTTTACTTTCAGTGTTAAGAATTAATTTAGCTGAATTGGTGCAGTGAAAGTGGTAAACACAATCCCCTCACTGGTGTTTGTCAGGGTGTGTTATATCACCCTGGATTGCTTTGTCAATAATCTGCCTGGCCTGCAAGCTAAAAATCTAAGATTGCTCGGATGACTGACAGGCTGGAGATAGCTGATAATTCTAAGGAATTGGAGGTGTAAAATCTTCAAGGACCATGTCTACAGTATAAATGCCAGGGTATCTCCACATCACTCTGTACTTACAAAGCCAACAGCATTGTTAATGGCAGCCTGTCTGTCCATCAAGTTTGCTACCAGAGGATTTATCCCTTTTTCACTCCTTATCTTTCTTTGCTGTGTTTATTTCGAAACCAGCTGCAGAATAAATTGCCTCTTGTCTTCACCTCCTACACTGAGTACAATGATATGTTCTGTAAAGCTTAAAATCATGGTGTTTTTCAAGCACTCCTTTTTCAGAACACTGACTTCTAATTTTGTTTGTTTATGAATATGTATTTTTTTTCCTCCTATGGAGGTTTTTAGTAGAACACTAAAAATGACTCTTATTTACTTGGTGAGTGTTCGGGCTCCAGATAAAGGTGTATATGTGATATTTCATAGAAAAGAAATAAATAGAATTGAGATAACCATTTTGTTACTGTATTGAATAATTCATTAGATCTGTTTTAATCAAATCATTAAAATCAGTAAACAGTGGAATTAGGAAATAAAAATATATATAAATAGAAATTGATATATAAATAGAAATATATTTCTATGAAACAGTTTTCAGAGTTTAATAAAGTGTAAAGTATCCACCCTTTAAGCACATCGACCCATTTGCAACTTTCCAACTTATGACTGAGAGGGAAGGACAGGATTGTGGTTGGGAAGATTTAAAGATCAGAAGTAGATTTTATATAAAATGCCCAAATTCTACTTTAACCCAAACCTTCCTGTTCTGCTGGTAGCAAATCACTTTGGGAACATTTGATTAAGCTTACTAAAGATGATTATACATATACTTTATGAATCAACAACTTCTCTCCCAAAGATATACAGGTATACCTTCTCCAAAAGAAATGTAAAAGAACATTAGCAATCATCAAAGCCAAACAATGTCATAAAATATGTATGCAAAATACATATACACAAAATATGGCATGTGTATAAACCTTTTTAATATGTATAAAACAAAATAACCTAAGTGTTCATTTATTTTTTAGTCCAATGCAATGAAAGTCAAGAAAATGCAGCTATGCATAAGACAATAGCCGGATCTCACAATGTTGAGCCAGAGAAACCAGACATACACTCAATAATAAACACCCAAGTTCAAATCTAGTCATAACTAATGAGCTAGAAGTGACCACTTGGACATGGGCTGGGCATGAAGCAATTTTGGGAATTCTGATAATATGTTTCTTAAGATGGGTGCTGGTTACATGTTGGGTTTGTTTGGTGGGTTAAAATTCAACAAGATGTACATTTATTATTTGTGAACTTTTCTGTATCTATATTAATAGTTCAAAAAGTTTAACATTTAAAAAGTGTCCCTTTCTTCAGTCAGTGTTTGCAACTACATAATTATCAAGCATCTCATCTATTCTCTCTAAATGTTATTTGCAGAGGGAGCTACAAGTAAGAACAAAGGGAAAGTGGACTTTAGATAAAGTTAATAATCTGTGAAAGGTATAGATGTAGTATAACTGATCTGAGTAGTGAAGAGTTCTCTACTAAGCCAGTGATATTTAGCCACCAACACACATACACACACATTTGTGTATATTTAAGTGAATTCTGTGTTCTCCTAAATTGGTAAGTAATGAAGAATGAAACATTTATCAGTCATTATTTTGCAACATAGAAAATTCTTAAATTCTGCTAATTATTTCATGGGCAATAGGCAGTCATCTTTATTTGGACTGGGCATTATATGCAACATCAAAAATAACATTCATTCATTTATTCATTCATTCCCAAAATCTTTTTGAGAAAGATTATGCTAGAGCCACGAATGTGAAAGTAAGATGCAGATTCCTTGCCTTTCCATGGAATGTAATGATATTTTTAATAAAGCTGTCAGTTGTTTAATACTTATAAGCATTTTAAGTTTTATTTCAGGATGTTCCATTTCTTGACTGAAGAAGATAACCAATGGTTTATTTCCATTTTTAAAGTATGATAATTATGACATGTATTATATAGCTTGGGCTGCTCTAATAAAATTCCATAAGCTAGATGGTTTAAACAATAGACATTTAATAGACATTTCTAAAGGTGGGAAGTCCAAGATTAAGTTCCTTGCTGATTTTCTGGCGAGAGCCCTGTTCCCGGCTTGAAGAAGACCAAATTCTCACTGTATCCTCACATAGCTGAGAAAGAGAGGTCTCTTTGTCTGGTCTTTTCTTCTAAGAGCACTAATCCCACTATGAGGACCTCACTCTCATGACCTCAACTGTATTTATTTACCACAAAGACCCCATCTTGTAACACTACCATACTGGGGTTAGGGCTTCAACATAAGAATTGAAGGGAGGGATACAGACATTCAGTTCATAAAAGAGGCAATTATTTGGTCAGGACATATTTTAAAAGAACTGTCTTTCCCTGTATGAGGCTCTGGACTCTATGTCACTGCCCTTCCTCCTTCCTTGCCTTCTTGTCTTCAACAATGTCATTAAAAATTAGTAAAGAATATATTTTCTAATTCTAATTCATTTTATACCTGTGACAGTAATTAAGCAGGCAAATTCATTACTATCATTACCACTAGACTTTTCTCATTACCATTGCTTTGATATAAAGTAAATGAACAATTACAATAGAAATCCATTATCAAAATTGTCTTGTATGTAAAAAAATGATTTTTTTCTTCAAAATGGTCTCATCTCAAATAATCAGATTAACTGGAAGATGTAGTTTCTAGCCTTTAGAATTGGACTTAGCTTTTAGTTAATATTTTGATTATAAAAACCAAGGTATCATTACAAATCTGTTGTTTTCAAGGTTTTAATTATTTTTAACATAAAAATGTTTAATGAATATTTACCCTTTCTATTTCATCTTGAATAAACTTCTTTTTCTGGTAAAGCTATTTTTATTTATAACAATACAGAGTTAGATTCACCTATGACTCATTTCAGTTGTGTTAACAATTCTATCTCATCATTAAACCAACCATACTCACTTAATATACTTAATGCCTTAAATAATGTTTCACTGTATCTCATTGATGCCCAACTGAAAAAACAAGTCTGGAATGTTTGGATTACCTGGTTTTAAACATCCAACTGTTTGAAGATGAAAATTATAATGTGCATTTAGGTATCTGTTGTAGTAAAATCAGAATAGATCTGAAGCAAACCTTTTAATCACACAAGTTTACTATTTTTTATCTGAATTGTTTCAGAATTAATGCTATAGCATGTTTGCCTACAAACTAAGCACGGAAGACAAAGATTTTTTTTTTTCCTCCCTGGACTTTGAGCAAGTTGTAGTGTATCATGGGAAGGTGCATCATCAAGAAATGACAATAGTAATAATTTCAAAACAGTGGCCCAGGAAGACACAACCAGTAGGATGTAGATGGCATTCTTAAAAAAACCCTAATTGTTATCTCCAATATTCCTATGAATGCTAGCAGATAATAATGGCTGATAAGACTTAATAAAGGATAAAGAAGAGCATTCCAGGTAAGAGAACCCAATATACATATACTGAAGATAGAGGTGTCCAAAGAACTTTGATTAGACCAAGTGGGCAAACAAACAGAGCTAACTTAAAAGAGAGTAAAAGAAAAGGAAGGACAGGCAAGGAGAGAGGTAGTTTTAGAATAAATTTGGCCAGAGACAAACTATTGAATATATCTCACTATAAATGTGACCTAAAAATGGTATTTTCAGGTGTTCATCTAAAGACATTCAACAAAGATAATGAATATCAGGAGAAGACATGAGCAGAAGGAAGACTTTTAGGTAACTATTGCTTTATCTCCAACTAAAGGTGACCTACAAGGGCCTGAGCAATGTCCATGTTAGTTGAATAAAGGACTAGATAAAATTTAAGAACAGATGACTAAATTTAAGACTAAACTTTGATTTGCGTCAGGAATATTTTTTTCAAAAATACATATTGTAAGAACTAGGCAAAGTAATATACATGATTATGGATATCACATGTAATATTTTATAATACATAAGAAATATTGAACTTTTTGTAATTCCATTATGTAGAAAATTTTCCAGCATACCATCTTTATAGTTTATGTTTCACAAAATATTTTAACCATATATAACTATTTCATAATAATATTGTAAAAAATCTCCACTTAAATAGACTCTATGATGAATACCAACAAAGCAATATAGCCCAATCTGCCCTATAACAAATTTCTTTGCAGTGACCTTGATCAAGAATGCCTCTTTGGGACTAATTTCTTAATCTGTAAATTGGTGACAAAAAATGATATTTATCTCTAGGGTTGAATCAGTTATTACTATGCAGCTATGAAAGTCAACTTGCACTTTTAACATGGTATCTGGAAATCTGCTTTTCCGATAGCTATCTTATACTTAAAAGCAGTTGATAATTTTGCCAATTGTTTTACTATAAACATGAGCCATCAATCTTTCCATTTTCCAATAGCAGTTAACCCACTGAATTTTCAATCCCCAATAACAATGTCCTTTTTCCTTTCCAGCCATTACTCTACTCCATTCTAAAGCAAATGTTGCATGATTTAGGTTTTTGAAGGGGCCCACCTGTTTCCTCAAAACTTAAGGTCTTGAAGCAAAAGTAGTGTATTGTTTTTCACAATTCCTACATTAAATCCCGCTGGTATTGCCTGTGCTTACTCATGACACTGCTTTCAGATAGTGAATTGGATGGGGACTAGACTCAGTTAGGATGGCTAGGGTTTACTCTCCTTTCATCTTTAAGATGATTGGACCAGACTTCCTCACTTTGTGATAATAGCAGCAGTCCAAGAGGACAAGCTTCAAAGTCCAAGCACTTTTCAAGCCTCCATTGCCATCCCCTATACTAATGTCACACTGTTCAAGTAAGTTGCACTGGCAAAGCTAGAGTCAGTACTAGAAGGGACTACAAAAGAGAATGTTATGATTTATTGGTAGGCATCACTATACCAAAATATCTCAAAGGCCTACTGCATGGATAAAATAATTCATAGAAACATTTTAGCATATGCCTAATAAATAGTAGGTACTAAATAAATGTTAACTACTATTAAAATCATAGTAATAGTTTCCATAATTATGTACTTTTTAACTGTCAATCTTACCAAGGAGCTATTTTGCTTATTCTTTATAAATTTGATTTAACAGTGATCCTGTGGATTACCTCTGTTCTTAAGCCAACACCTGTCTTGACTCAAGACTTGGTATTTGGACTCAGCTCCTAAAGTAATTCCAGTTTTGAAATATATCAATAAAAATTAGATGTTTTACTGAAGATTCCTTAGGGCAACAGACAAGACAATTTACACCATACACAACACAGAAACTTAAATTTCCCTTAGAATCTCCTATCCTCCCCCAAATTCTCCTGTCCTATCATCTGCTTTATCTCCTCTCTAATAAACCTTCAAATCCCTTTCCTTTGCCTCCACAATTCAGTTCCCATCCTCATCAAGTATCCATTACTCAGGTAGACAAAAGTCAGATGGGTAGCCTTAATTAAAAACCTATCTTTTTTTTTTTCCACTATGCCTCCAACCACATCTGCTTAACCTAATCAAGGGGAATAGGAAAGAATTTCAGTTTCAAGTCAAATATTATTTAAAATAAAGAAAAAAACTTTAAACAAAAAGTATTAAGAATTAGACTAATACAATGCATGGTGATGCTCAGGATATAGAGACGAATAAGGTAGTTTCACCAAAATTATTAGTTTTCATGTCTGACGCTTCCAGCTGACCATAAACAAAGTCCTAAGATAAATCAGCCAACACACACATACTTAAAGTGCTTCAGGAACACAAAGTAGGAAGCATTTGGAAATGTCAGCAACATAAACTCTTACTCCAAAAAGACCCAGCATCATCTATCAGTAGTGTCATGCACAGTGCTTTCTTGAAACTCTACTTATTAAGAGTGTTTTCTTCAGTGTTTCTCTTTCTCACTCTCTGTGTGAACTTGAACTAATTGCCCCTGTTGTATACTAACTGCAGACCCTCCTTTGACCCCTGAGACAGAATCAAGCTCACAGTTTCCACTCTCAACACCTGCTATTACCCTTTCCTTCAAATAGACCATTTATCGTGACAGTAAGTAAACTTACCTGGGCAAGTATTCCTTGTGGAACTGTAGTTTGGCTTTCTGATTATTTGAAAGATCAAATTTTAAGTTCTCCTTTAATACTAAACATAGATCTTTTATTTCTATGAAAAAGATTAGAATGTACCTTTTTATTTCAGGTGGTAAACACATCGGAGTGATCACAGTAAGCAACCTTTAAATTTATATATAGAAAATGCTTTGAAAATCGCTATCTGTTCATATCAAGTCTGATATAAAGTATAATATTGCTCAAGAAATGTTATAAAATTGGTTTCTATGTGCTTCTAAGTGAGAAAGACATTGGTTATTAGAATAAAACCATGGTCAATCAAATTCTTGTTTTATTTTTTGTTTTTTATTTATTTATTTATTTTTTTTAACATTTATTTATTTTTGAGAGACAGAGTGAGACAGAGCACAAGTGGAGAGGGAGAGAGAGAGGGAGACACAGAATATGAAGCAGGCTCCAGGCTCTGAGCGGTTAGCACAGAGCACAAAGCCTGATGCGGGGCTTGAACCCACGAACCATGAGAGATCATGACCTGAGCCAAAGTCAGATGCTTTACCAACTGAGCCAACCAGGCACCCCCCTATTTTTTATTTTTAAGAAAAAATAAAATAATAATATTGAGAAACTTTACCAGCTAAGTACGTTTTTGTTTTGTTCTTTTCTTTTGTTTGTTTCATGAGAAACGCTATGAGTTCTAGACAAAATAATCACCATCAGTTTGAGGAAGGAGAGATTTTTGTAAAATATGTGTAAATGAAGTTCCAGATATTAGATGGATTTAAAGTGACACAGAAAGCTATTAACAAAACTATTTTTGTTGAATACACTCAATTACTAGATTGTCTATAGTAAGATTATCTTATGAGATAAACCCCACATTTGGACTATGGTAAAATAACATGTTTGTAAACTATAGAGGCAAGAGTGTGAGCAGATTCATGTGGAAGGTCAAAGTAGAACATTCCTCTATATTCGTAACTTCATTTTTGTGTGCTTTCTGTATTATTTAAAATCCCCAACTTATTTATATACTCACTCTTATTAAGCCATTTACTTCACATTTTACAAGTCTTTAGACCATTTATTTATAAACTTAAAATAATTCTTCCCTCCTTTCTCAGTTTCTAAGAGTTAAATGACATATACTTCTGATCATATTCTGTGAAGTCAGGGATCTCTGTGCAATCTTTCACATATTTTAACTGGAGTTTCACACATAAGAAAAGAACCAGCCATCAATAAAGGAAAATATGGACAAATATTCTAATTATCCATGAAAATGTTAATATGAAGTTAATGGATTGATCCATTAAATGTCAGAAGTGGTTGTAAATTTACATCATACACAAAAATAAACTGAAAGTGGATTAAAGACTTGAACATAAGACCTGAAGCCATAAAACTCCTAAAAGGAAACATAGGTGATAAACTCCTTGATATTGGTCTTGGTGATGATTTTTCGTATTTGATGCCAAAAGCAAAGGCAGTAAGAGTAAAAATTAAAAAGTGGGGCTACCTCAAACTAAAAAGCTTCTGCACAGCAAAGGCAACCATCAGGGAAATGAAAAGAAAACCTACCAAATAGGAAAAAATCTTGGCAAATTCTGTATGTGATAAGAGGTTAATGTCCAAAATATATGAAGAATTCCTACAACTCAATAGCAAAAACAATCTGATTAAAAGCTGAGCAGATGGTCTGAATACACATGTTTTCAACGAAGATATATAGGTGGCCAACAGACACATGAAATGTACTCACTAATCATCACTGAAATGCAATCAAATCTACTATGAAATATCACCTCACACCTGTTAGAATGGGTATTATAAAAACGACAAGTAAAAACAAGTATTGGAGAGGATGTGGAGAAAAGGAAACACTTGTACTGTTGGTGGGAAAGTGGTACAGACACTGTGGAAAACAGAACTGAGATTCTTTAAAAAATTAAAAATAGAATAACTGTCAAAAAGATATATGCACCCCCATACTCATTTCAGCATTACTTACAATAGCCAAGACATGAAAACAACTTAAGTGTCATTGATAGATGAATGAATAAAAAAAGGTAGCATACACACACACACACACACACACACACACACACACACACAAGAATATTATTCAGCCACAGGAAAAATAAAGTAAAACAATGCAAGTGTGCCATTTGTGACATCATGGGTAGACCATCAGAAGGGCACTATGCTAAGTGAAATAAGTCACACAGAGGACAACAAAACTGTATCATTTCACTTATTTGTGGAATCTAAAGAATAATCACAACAACAACAACAACAACAATAACAACAATGCATCAACTCTTAGATACAGAGAACAGTTTAGTGGTTGCCAGGAGCAGGTGGTAGGGGAGGAGGATGAGCAAAATAGGTGAAGCTGTTCAACAGGTAAACTTCAGGTCATAAAATAAGTATAATGTACAATAAGGTAACTACAATTAACAGTAATGTATTATACATTTGAAAGTGTCTAAGAGAGTACAGGTTAAGTTCTCATCACAAGAAAAAGTTGCAACTGTATGATAATGGATATTATTTCAAGTTATTGTGTTGATCATTTTGCAATATGTACATGTAACATATTACTACACTGTACACCTGAAACTAATATATTGTATGTCAATTATATCTTAAAAAAATTGAACTCCATTAAAAGATGTATACTACTAGATGTAAATCCAATTATGAGGCTACAGTATTCAAAACAAAGTGATATACAGGCAAAACAGGCAAAGATAGAAGTGAAATAGAACAAAATATCTAGATTTAAATCCACACATACACAGTAATCTAAGTTAAAGCAAAATTACTACTGCCATGAAAGAGTCTGCAAGATAAATGATGCTCAATCAAGATTGCCATTTAGGGAAAAAAAATACATGTTAAATTCTACCCCACACGATACATAAAAATCAAATGAGATGGATCATAGACTTAAATGTGAAAGATCAAACAATAAAACTTTTGGGAGATAACATACAAAAATATCTTCATGACCTTGGAGTATGTGAAGGTGTTTTTTTTTTTAAATAGGACACTACCCATGAAAAGCACTAACCCTAAAGGAAAAGCTTAGTAAGTTGAAATGCATTAAAATTAAAATCTCATTTCCATTAAAAAAATAGAAAATGCAAATTTCAGGTATAGAGTGGAGAAAGATTTTTGAAATACATAAACACGAGATAGGACTTGCATCCCAGGAGTACACAACACCTCTAATAAGAAAAGACAAATAACAACAAAAATAAACAAAAATACTTCACAAAAGAGGACACGCACATTGCTACAATGCATATAAAAACCACTTCTCAAAGAAGTGCAAATTAATACCTGTGACCTATCCCTACACACCCCATAAGAATGGCTAAAAGGACTTGACCATAGCAAGAATGTAGAGCAAGCAGAATGCTCATAAAATGCTGGTAGAAAGATTAAATTGGTACAAATATTTTAAGAAAACTTCTTTCTAGTACCCACTAAATCATTACGTATGCTCCATTATTTAAAAAATGTTGTGTAATGTATGATGTATATACCAAACAGTTGGAAAAAACAGTGCCATTAAATTAAACACTTTAATGATGTTGATTAGTTTTTAGAATTTAGTGAACATCAAATTGCAAAAATGGTAAAAAAAAAAAAAAAGAGAGAGAGAGGGAAATATAACAATTAAAAATAGCTTACAGTATCTGTTAACATCTTAAATATTTCCTTCCAAGATTTTTTTTTTTCCAATTGGGGAAATATTCCGTTATAATGTTGATTTTAAAACTTGGGATCATGCCTGTAACTTTACACATAGTGATGAATCTGGCTTTCATCATGTTTATACTTTCCAAGAGTATTTTATGTGATTATTATTTTCTTATTTTGGATATTTGTAAAACTTACCCATTTTAAAATATGAACAAAAATGAGTGGAATCTCTACAGTAAAGAGTAGAAACATCTTTTTTTTTTTTTTTTTAAGTAGTCCTTAGGCCCAGGGTGGAGCCCAATATAGCGCTTCAACTGACAACCCTGAAATCAACACCTGAGCTGGGATCAAGAGTTGGGAACACTCAACTGACTGAGCCACCCAGGCACCTCAAGAATGAAAACATGTTAAGGCTATGAGGCATTTTACAAAATTACACTTCATCAATTTGACACCAATTTTTATGTCACCCAACAACGTATGATAGCATGTTATCAGCACTCTAACCATAAAAAATACCAAATTGCCAGCTATACATTTTTATTTACATTATTTTTTCCTAGAAATTAGGCTCTATTTTTGCTACCCTTCATAGCTTACTTTTATCTTTTGAGAATGCTCAATGTTCACTTTACTCATTGGTGGTTACTACTGTTTTGTAAATGACTGGTCAGAGTCCTTTACCAATTCTGGATATTCATCTTGCCCATGATATTTCGTGTAAGTTTTATTTCTCAATTTGCTCTTCTTTTTACCTTTTTTAATGAAACAGCATTGTAGTGGCTTATTACTGTGTCACCTTAGTTGGGCTGGAAATGGTATTTAAAGCTCCCTGTACTGTATGGCTCTAGATTCATACTGGCTACAAAAGAAATTTGCCTGAATTTGGAAGGGGGAAGTGAAGCAGCAGCCACTATCTTTTCATGCACTGAAGGTTAGCATAGAATACCATGCCTTGAGGCATGTCACACCCTCACTCACCATCTGAAGTCTCACTCTGATGACGTGGGAGCCTTCTTCCTGCTTCTTACTCTCCCAGGACCACTGAGGGTGCAGGTCTGTGGTAAAGGGCAGCAGCTGCTCTTGCATGTTTCCCCTGCAGTAATTGGAGACACCGAAAGAATGATGTTGGTGCCAGGTCATCCCAGTGAGTCCTTATCCTGGGTATTGTATATACCCAGCTTTCTTTTCTGCGGCTGGTCTGACTGATATCTAACGGCCAATTGCAAACAGCTTCACTCTCAGTACCAGATGCAGAGAAATAGCATTGTAAGGATGCTTCTTCCATTTTCCATAATTGCATAACTTCTGGTCCTTATATAAAATCCCTTACTCTGCATCACTTATGTTGTTTGCCTTCTTTAATAAAACCCTGGCTGATAATAAAAACTTTTAAGTACATGCTGTCCTAAAGAGTAGCGACTAGCCACATGTGGCAATTGAGCAACTTGAAATGTAATTAGTCAGAATTGAGATGTTCTCTATTTATAAAATACACACAAGATTTCAAAGGTAGTAAGAAAAATTATAAAAATATTTTATTAATAAGTCTTACATTGACTACATGATATTTTAGAAATATGGATTTAAATAAAATGAAATTAATTTTGTTTTTTCTTATATTTTTAATGTACCTACTAAATATTTTAACAGTGCAGAGGTACCTTGCATTTCTGGTTCTCATTATATTTATATTGGACAGTAATATTCCAGAGGAATAGACCCGTAGGAGTAAGTTTTCAGAGTTGACTCTACAGTATCTGGAATTGGCCTCATATCTGATAAGACTAAAGTTATTGATGTTTCTATTTTTATTGGTGAAGGGAATACACATAGTCCAAGGAAAGCATGGGTAAATCAGATATTTAATGATCACCTGTAAACATCTGTAGCAAAGCATGTACAGAAAGCAAAGCATGGTGAAACCAAGTTGTTAAAGATTTAGAACATTATAATGAAAATAAGGAACATGCTTTATTGAGATGAGTGCTTTCTTCTAAGTGCACGAAGAATTTAGGGAAAGAAATGTTCATGCAGGGCTAGAAATCATCAGCCCAAGGTCTGGATAAAGGACCAAAAGCTTCCATGGCTGCCCCCAAAGAAACACTCTGGTCTGTAGTGACAGGGTCAAAACTTCCATAAAACAAACCAATAATCTTTTTCTGAAGGTGGTTGGATTACAATGAAAATTAAATTACCAAAAGTGTGAGTTCTATAATAATAAATTTAGAGTGGTTCTTGAAAAGAAATGAAACCCTGAAAATGGAATTGGCAAAACTATACTTACTTTGGTGTTACTGGAGACATTAGACCACTAAATTCTGCTGAGCTTCATTTACTGGTAGAAGAAGGCTTTCTTCTACTGACTAACGTGAGTGTCTCCTTGGATGAAGAATCTTACTAAGATTTGGATTGAATGTATTGGCGTAGGTAGTTGGCCATGACTAGAGAAGTTTGGTTTATTAACTGAAACCTAGAATCAAATATGGTCTATACTAAATGAACTTGAAATACCAGGACATCTTTGGCAGAATATAAGAGAAGATATAGGGATATTGGAATGCTATATTAGGAACAGCTATCTCCTCACCAATCGCCATCACACATCACACTATGTCTACCTAGAGGGTCCAAGAGACACTCTTTTTATCAAGATGATGAGAAAAGCATTGTAGGAGGAGCAAGAGCATCTTGAAGAACTCAGTACTGGCTATACACTACAGACCTGGACTTACAGTAAGAACTGCTATCATCAAACTGACCTACCCAAATACAATGAAGATGATTAGATGACAGGGGTGAAGGGCAGTATTTAGTCACCAAAGACAAGGCAAGTAAAGTTATTATAATAAAAAGCAGATTCATGGCATAATCAGAGGAAACCTTTGGTGTTGTCTAGTTGATCATAGTAGAAACAATGTGTTGCCAGTGCTAATCTCTAATCACTGAGTGTTTTATGCTTCACAGACAGTAGCTCACCGTTATGCAATAGACACCAGCCTAATGGATCTTCCAAACTCTAGGATCTATATATCAAATTCTGTAAGGGTACCAAATAAAGCCCCCTTTTCTACATTTTAAGTAAAAGAAAATTATCCTGTAGGAAGGAGGTAGGAGATGGACATGTGTATAGTGAGGAGTAAGGAGAAACAGAAATAAAAGTACCCATAGCTTTCTAAACAATCCTCTTCTAATATTCCCCTTCCCAACCATGTTATATCCTCAGTGTGGATGACTAAGAAGTACACAGTGAATGTTCATTAAGATCCTTCTTCAGGAAGGGAGGGGCCAAGATGGCGGAGCAGCATGGCAGCATGGAAGTTTTTAATTTTTTTTGCCTTTCTCAACCCTGAAATGCAGCCAGATAAACTCCAAACCATCTCGCATACCTAGAAAACTGATTTGAGGATTACAATAACAATCTGCACAACTTGAACCACAGAACTCGGCAGGTACATGGCGTGGAGAGGAGATTAGGGGAGAGAAGCTGTGGAGGGTAGGGAACTATTTTTTCTTGTGAAGAGAGGATGGTGGTAGGGGGAGAGTACAGGAAAAGCACTCCCCCCAACCCCACGAAAGCAGCTGGAAAGAAGGAGTTGAAACAGCTGCAAGGGACTGGAAAAAAAGGGAGAAAGGAGAAAGGAGAGTATTTAAATTCCTCTATAAACAGGGGAGCAAAGAGTCTGAAACTCTGCAGCTCAATATCTGGCAGAGCTCTGGTGGGAAGGGGGAATCCCCAGGAGCATAGAGTGAGTTCTGAGGTCTCCTCAGGCCACACAGAGAGAAGCAGTTCCCATGCTGGGAGGACATCTAGTAGAGGCTACACAGCCTCTACCACAGGCAAAGGTCCCAGCAGACCCTGGAGAACAGCCACGTTTGCTGTTGGCAGAACAAGGATGTTAAGGTGAAGCCTGGTGCCTGATGTGTGCTGTGATTTACCACAATCCCTGTATCACTGATGCCACATGATCATGTGAACTTATTCTCGGGCAGGCTGGCACCTGGCTACAGTCTCTGGGCATCTGCAGCAGCACAATCTTGTGAATGTTCCTGGGGTGGGCCGACACAGGACATTGCTCAGTAAGACCCTCCTCCAGTGGCTCTGAGTGGGTTAAAGCCATAGGGCCTTCAGAAGTGAAGGGTTTGGAAACACAGCCCAATCTAAGATAAAACTTGGGAGGGAGGTGCCACCTGGAAGGTTGATGGCTTAGTCACTGACAGGGTGGAAGCTGGGAGTGGATGAAAGCCAAAGACAAAGGAGAGGTGGTTGATTGCTGGTCCCTAAGAGCACAGGGTTCTGACACTAGAGACTAGGTAACTGGGTGACGTCATTTTCATCCTTCTCACACATGAGCATACATGCCTACACATGCCACAGTGATCTATTCCAGTAAACTAAGCAATGCTATCTAGTGGAGACTGGAGTCTTTATACCAAGCTCTGCCCAACTGGGCTAACTGTGCTGTAGAAGAACATCACCAATCTCTCTGACTGCTTAGTTTATAGACAATAAAGTGCTTCATAGTGTGACTTCTAGGGGAAACTGGATGTAATTTCAACCATATTTCATTCTGTTCGCTGGTCCCTCTATTCAATTTTTTCTTTTTCATTTTTTATTCTTGAATACAGAAAGAGAAAAAATTTATTTTTATTTTCTGTTTTTATAAAAAAGATTTTCTCAATTTTTTCTACCATATTTTTTACTTTCTTTTAAACTTTTTAAGTTTTACTTTACTTTGATCATTTCATTTTACTGTATTTTATTGTATTTGTTTTTTTTATTTTCAAACATTTTCCTTTTTCATCATTTTTTTCTTTTCTTTCCCCTTTTTCTCTATTCTATCAAGCTTCTTTCAGGAACCAGACAAAAACACACCTAGGACCTAGCATCCTTTATTTGATTTTTGTTTTGTTATTAATTATTTAATTTTAATTTTATATTAATTCTTTTTCTTCCTTCAGAATGAAAAAATTTACCCCAAAAGAAAGAACAGAAGAAATGACAGCAAGGGACTGTATCTGTATCAACACAAATAGAAGCAAGGTGTCTGAACCAGAATTTAGAATCATGATAATAAGAATAGTTAGTTGGGGTAGAAAAAAACGCAGAATTACTTTCTGTGGATATAAAAGAAATAAAATCTAGTTAGGATGAAACTAAAAATGCTATAACTGAGATGCAATCTTGAATGGATGTCACAGCAGCAAGGATAGATGAAGTAGAGCAGCAAATCAACAATAGAGATGACAAACTTATGAAGAATAATGAAGCAGAAAAAAGAGGGAAACTAAGGCAAAAGAGCATGATATAAGAATTAGAGACCTCAGTGACTCATTAAAAAGTGAATCCTAGAGGGTCCCAGAAGATTAAGAGAGAAAAAACAGGTAGAAGGTTAATGTGAGCAAATCATAGTGGAAAACTTTCATAACCTGGGGAAAGACAGACATCAATATACAGGAATCCCAGGGAACTCTCATTAGATTCAACACAAACCAACCATCAATAAGGCATATCATAGTAAAATTCACAAAATACTCAGGCAAGGAAAGAATCATGAAAGCAGCAAGGGAAAAAAAGTCCTTAACCTACCAGGGAAGACAGATCAGGTCTTAAGCAGACCTATCCACAGAAACTTGGCAGATCAGAAAGGAGTTGCAGGATACATTCAATGTGCTGAACGGGAAAAATATGCAGCCAAGATTTCTCTATCCAGCAAGGCTGTCATTCAAAAAAGAAGGAGAGATAAAATATTTCCCAGAAAAACAAAAATTAAAGGAGTTCATGACCACTAAGCCAGCCCTGCAAGAAATTTTAAGGGGGACTCTGAGGGGAGAAAAGATGAAAAAAAGAAAGAAAAAGACTGAAAGCAACAAAGACTACAAAGGGCCAGAGAACACCACCAGGAACTCCAACTCTACAGGGAACATAATGGCAATAAATTCTTATCTTTCGGTACTCACTCTAAATGTCAATGGACTAAATGCTCCAATCAAAAGACATAGGGTAACAGAATGGATAAGAGAATAAGATCCATCTATATGCTGTTTACAAGAGACACATTTTAGACTTAAAGACACCTTCAGATTGAAAGTAAGGAGATGGAGAAACAGCTAGCATGTCAATGGTCACCAAAAGAAAGCTGGAGTAGCCATACTTACATCAGACAATCTTGATTTTAAAATAAAAACTGTAACAAGAGATGAAGAAGGGCATTATAGCATAAGTAAGGGGTCTATCAACCAAGAAGATCTAACAATTGTAAACATCTATGCTCCAAACGTGGAAACACCCAAATATGTAAATCAGTTAATCACAAACATACAGAGACTCATGGATAATAGAACCATATTAGTAGGGGACTTCAACACCCCACTTACAGCAATGGACAGATCATCTAAACAGAAAATAAACAAGGAAACAATGGCTTTGAATGACACATTGGACCAGATGGACTTAACAGATATATTCACAACATTTCACCCTAAAGCAGCAGAATACACATTCTTCTTGAGTGGACATGGAACATTTTCCAGAATAGATCACATACTAGGACACAAATCCGCCCTTGACAACTACAAAAAGATCAAGATCATACTGTGCATATTTTCAGACCACAATGCTATAAAACTTGAAATCAACCACAAGAAAAACTTTGGAAAGATAACAAATACTTGGAGACTAAAAAACATCCTACTGAAGAATGAATGGGGTAACCAAGAAGTTAAAGAAGAAATTAAAAATTACATGGAAGCCAACGAACATGGTAACACCACAGCCCAAAACGTCTGGGATGCAACAAAGATGATCGTAAAAGGGAAGTATATAGCAATCCAGGCCTTCCTAAAAAAGGAAGAAAGGTCTCATTTACACAACCTAACCTTGTATCTTTAAGAGCTGAAAAAAGAACAGCAAATAAAACCCAAGACCAGTAGAAGACAGGAAATGATAAAGATTAGAGCAGAAATCAATGCTTTTGAAACCAAAAATGCAGAACAGATCAATGCAACCAGGAGCTGGTTCTTGGAAAGAATTAACAAAATTAATAAACTCCTAGCCAGTTTGATCAAAAACAAAAAGGAAAGGACCCAAATAAATAAAATCAAGAATGAAAGAGGAGAAATCACAACCAACACTGCAGAAATACCAACAAAAATGAGAATATTATGAGCAAGAATACACCAATAAATTAGGCAATCTGGAAAAAATGGAAAAATTTCTAGAAACATATAAACTACCAAAACTGAAACAGGAAGAAATAGAAAATTTGAACAGACTCATAACCAGTAAAAAAAATCAAGTTAGTAATCAAAAATCTCCCAAAAAACAAGAGTCCAGGCTAAGATGGCTTTCCAGGGGAATTCTACCAAACATTTAAAGAAGAGTTAACAGCTATTCTTTTGAAGCTGTTTAAAAAATAGAAATAGAAGGAAAACTGTCAAACTCATTCTATGAAGCCAACATTACCTTGATTCCAAAACCAAAGACCTCACTAAAAAGGAGAAATACAGACCAATTTCCCTAATGAACACGGATGCAAAATTCCACAACAAGATACTGGCCAACCGGATCCAACAATACATTAAAAGAATTATTCATCAAAACAAAGTGGGATTTATACATGGGATACAGGGCTGGTCAATATCTGCACAACAATCAATGTAATACATCACATCAATAAAAGAAAGGAAAAGAACCACATGACCTTCCCAATAGGTGCAGAGAAAGCATTTGACAAAATATAGCATTCTTTCTTTATAAAAACCCTCAAGAAAGAAGGAATATAAGGACCATACCTTAAGATCATAAAAGCCAAATATGAATGACCCACCAATAATATCATCCTCAATGGGGAAAAACTGAAAGATTCGCCCCTAAGGTCAGCAACACAACAGGGTGTCTACTGTCACCACTGTTATTCAACATAGTATTGGAAGTCCTAGCCTCAGCAATGAGACAACACAAAGGAATAAAAGGCATCCACATCAACAAGGAGGAAGTCAAACTTTCATTCTTCACAGATGACATAATACTGTATATGGAAAACCCAAAATAGCCCACCAAAAAACTTTTACAACAGACCCATGAATTCATCAAAGTCACAGGATATAAAATCAATGCACAGAAATTAGTTGCATTCCTACACACCAATAATGAAGCAACAGAAGGAGAAATCAAGGAATTGATCCTATTTACAATTGCACCAAAAACCATAAAACACCTAGAAATAAACCTAACCAAAGACGTGAAAAATCTGTACAATGAAAACTATAAAAAGCTTATGAAAGAAATTGAAGAATACACACAATAAGAGGAAAAATATATCATGCTCCTGGATTGGAAGAACAAATATTGTTAAATGTCAATACAACCTAAAGCAATCTACACATTCAATGCAATCCCTATCAAAATAACACCAGCAGTCTTCACAGAGAAGGAACAAAAGTCCTAAGATTTGTATGGAACCAGAAAAGACCCCAAATAGCCAAAGCAATCCTGAAAAAGAAAACCAAAGATGGAGGTATCACATTTTTGGACTTCAAGGTGTATTACAAAGCTGTAATCATCAAAATAGTATGGTACTGGCAGAAAAACAGACAGATCATTGGAATAGAATGGAAAACTCAGAAATGGACCCACAAGTGTATGGCCAACTAATCTTTGACACATCAGGAAATAATATCCAATGGATTTAAGACAGTCTCTTCAGCAAACAGTGCTGGGAAAACTGGACAGCGACATGCCAAAAAATGAACATGGGCCACTTTTTTACACCATTTACAAAAATAAACTCAAAATGGATGAAAGACCTACATGTAAGACAGGAAGCCATCAAAATCCTAGAGGAGAAAGCAGGCAAAAAACCTCTTTGACCTTGGCCGCAGCAACTTCTTACTCAGTAAGTCTCCAAAGGCAAGGGAAACAAAAGCAAAAATGAACTATTGGGGCCTTATCAAAATAAAAAGCTTCAGCACAGCAAAGGAAACAATTAGAAAAACTAAAAGGCAACCTACAGAATGAGAGAAGGTATTTGCAAATGACATATCACTTTAAGGGTTAAAATCCAAAATCTATAAAGAACTTCTCAAACTCAACACCCAGAAAACAAATAACCCATCGAAGAAATGCGCAAAAGACATGAATAGACTCTTCTCCAAAGAATACATCCAGATGTATTCTATAGACACATGAAAGAATGCTCAACATCAGTTATCATCACAGAAATACAAATTCAAACTACAATGAGATGCCACCTCACACTAGTCAGAATGTGTAAAAATTACCAACTCAAGCAACCACAAATGTTGATGAGCATACAGAGAAAGAGGATCTCTTTTGCACTGCTGGTGGGAATGCAAACGGGTGCAGCTACTCTTGAAAACAGTAGGGGGATTCCTCAAAAAATTAAAAATTGAACTACCCTACAACCCAGCAATTACACTGCTAGGTATTTATCCAGGGGATACAAGTATGCTGTTTTGAAGTGGCACATGCACCCCAATGTTTATAGCAGTAGTATCGACAATAGCCAAAGTATGGAAAGAGGCCAAATGTCCATTGACAGATGAATAGATAAGATGTGTTATACACATATATATATATGTGTATATATATATATATACACACACACACACACACACATATACATACATACACACATATACACACAATGGAGTATTACTCGGCAATCAAAAAGAATGAAATCTTGCTATTTGCAACTACATGGATGGAACTAGAGGATATTATCCTAAGCGAAATTAGTCAGAGAATGACAAATATCATATGACTTCACTCATATGAGGAATTTAAGATACATAGCAGATGAACATAAAGGAAGGGAAGCAAAAATAATATTAAAAACAAGGAAAGATACAAAACATAAGAGATTCTTAAATACAGAGAACAACCTGAGGGTTGCTGGACGGACTGTGAGTGGGGGGATCGGCTTAAATGGGTAACCAATCAGTGGGCCAAAGTGGAGTTTAACAGGTGGATGCAATCAGAAAAATCATAATACAGAACTCTACAGGTACCAATGACATCCTGGAGTGACTGTGGGCAAACTCAAGCTCTGCATCTCTGAACAGCAACATCAGAGACTTAATACAGTTAAGAGGGGGCGGGGACAGGCTTCACTAAAATAATCCAAACAGTCATTAACCACACTTGCAAAAAACAACAATCCCTGGAGCAGAAGAATCAGTATCCAGAGTTGCTACAATATAGTATCCAAAATGTCTGGTTTCCAAGAAAAAAATAAGAAATATTAGCGTATTATCCATCCATTGGGAAGAAGGGACAAAAAACAGGCAAAGGAAACTGTATGGGAGAGTGAACAAATGTTAGATTTAGTACTAAAAGAATTCAAAGTAGACACTAAGTATTTATATGCTAAAAATCGTAATTACAGAAGTACAGGAAGATATAATGACAATGCCTTATCAAATCGAGAACAGCAAATAAAAGAAATTTTTTAAAAAAGCAAACAAATTCTGTAACTGAAAATTACAGTAGCTGAAATAAAAAATTCACTAGAGAGCCTTTTCAGTAAACTTGAGCTAGTAGAAAAAGAAATTAGAAAACCTGAGGACATATGCATAGAGATTAGCAAACCAAAGCACAAAGCAGGAAAAAGAAAAAAAAAAAACAGAACAACAGAGAAAAATGGGACACCGTTAAGTACACAAATACATAATTCACCCTTGACCAATGGTGGAGTCAGGGACACAGTCCCCATGTAGTCAAAATCTGCATGTAACTTGATTTCCCTAAAAATTAGCTACTAATAGCCTACTCTTGATCAGAAGCCTTATACATATAAAGAGTTTATTAACACGTATTTTGTATTTTATATGCATTATATGCTGTATTCTTATAAGGTAAGCTAGATAAAAAGTATTAGGAAAATCATAAAGAAGAGAAAATAAATTTATAGTATTCTACTATATATATTGAAAAATAATTCCATGTAAGTAAACACATGCAGTCCATATTCATGTTGCTCAAAGGGCAGCTATGCATGTAATGGAATACCAGAAGGAAAGGAGACAGAGAAGAAAAATAAATAAATATTAAAAAATAGTTAGGAAAGCCTCCCAAGTTTTTGAAAAATAATAACTTATACATCAGGAAGATCAATGAAATGTGTCAGATAAATACAAAAAGACCCACAACATATCATATTATATTATCACAATGTATTTAAAATACGGAAAGTCAAAGACAAGGAGAATATTTTGCAGACAGCAGGAGAAAAATGGCCTCCAGTTTCAGGGGAATCCCAGTAAGATTAACAGTTGACTTCCTGGCAGGAATAAATGAGGCATTGGAATAACACATTCAAAGAGTTCAGAGAAAAAACTGTCAACCAAGAATCCTATATTTAGCAAAGTTATCTTTCAAAAATGAAGGTGATTCTGACAGGTGTGAGGTAGAATCTCATCCTGGTTTTGATTTGTATTTCCCTGATGATGAGTGATGTTAAATATCTTTTCATGTGTCCGTCAGCCATCTGGATGTCTTTGGAAAACTATTCATGTCTTCTGCCCATTTCTTAACTGGGTTGTTTACTTTGGGGTGTTGAATTTGGTAAGTTCTTTATAGATTTTAGATACTAATCCTTTAGTCTGAATGGTTAAAATTCACTACACAAGAAATATCCGGTGTTGATGAGGATGCAGAGAAAAGAGAACCCTCTTGCACTGCTGGTGGGAATGGAGACTGATGCAGCCACTCTGAAGAACAGTATGGAGGTTCCTCAAAAAAACTAAAAATAGAACTACCCTATGATACAGCCATTGTACTCTTAGGTATTTACTCAAATGATACAAAAACACTGATTTGAAGTATAAACCCCAATGTTTATACCAGCATAATCAAAAATAGCCAAATGTCCATTGACTGATGAATGTATAAGGAAGATGTGGCGCACATGTGTGTGTGTGTGTGTGTGTGTGTGTGTAATGGAATATTACTTATCCATCCAAAAGAATGAATTCTTGCCATTTGCAATAACATGGCTGGATCTAGAATGTATTATGCTAAGCAAATAATTCTATCAGAGAAACAAATATACCATACGATTTCACTCATATGTGGAATTTAAGAAACCAAAGAGATGAACATATGGGAAGAGGGGAGGGAAAGAGAATAGAGAGAAACAAGCCACAAGAGACTCTTAATATAAAGACCAAACTGAGGGTGGAGGGACGGAGTTGAGTGGGGAATGGGCCAAATGGATGAAAGGCATTAAGAAAGGCACTTGTTGTGATGAGCAATGGGTGTTGTATGTAAGTGATGAACCAATGAATTCTATACCTGAAACCAATATGGCACACTGTATGTTAACTAATTAAAATTTAAATAATAAACACAAATGAAGGTGAAATGAAGACCTTCCAGATAAACTTAAGCAAGAGAATTTGTTGCTATCAGATCTGCCTTTCAAGAAATACTTCAGGAAGTCCTTCAGACTGACAGCAAGTGACACTAATGGTAATTCAAGTCCACAGGAAAAAACAAAAAACACCGATAAAAGTAATTATAGAAAGAAAAATATTATATACATACATTTTTCATTTACCCCCATAATGGATTTAAAAAGCAATGGTATAAAATAATATATATACATATAATGTTGGGCCTATAACATATAGATATGTAGGTATAGTACATTTGTCAATAACAGCACAAAGTGGGATTTAAAAAAAACTGTAGGGGTGCGTGGGTGGCTCAGTTGGTTAAGTGTCTGACTTCGGCTCAGGTCATGATCTCACAGTTCATGGGTTCAAGCCCCGCATCAGGCTCTGTGCTGACAGCTCAGAGCCTGGAGCCTGCTTCGGATTCTGTGTCTCCCTCTCTCTCTGCCTCTCCCCTGCTCATGCTCTCTCTCTCAAAAATAAATATTCTTTAAAAAAGCTGTAATGGACTCAGGAACTACCAAAGATAGTAAAGTAATAATTTTACA
This sequence comes from Cryptoprocta ferox, assembly GCA_028646485.1. Lineage (NCBI taxonomy): Eukaryota > Metazoa > Chordata > Mammalia > Carnivora > Eupleridae > Cryptoprocta > Cryptoprocta ferox. The sequence continues at coordinate 64,699,382 of CM053572.1, forward strand.
ATGTGTTGTTGTGTGTCTAGCATTAATAGTGCAATATGTATAATAATAATAATAATAATACAATAGAAAGGAGAAAAAAGAATGGAGAGCTATATAGGAGTAATATAAGCAAGTATATAGGAGTAATTAAGCAAGTATAAGTCTGAAACTGAATCTGGTAAGTTTAAATATATACAGTAAAGTCCAGAGTCACCAGTTTTAAAAAATATAGTGAAGAACCATTTAAAAAAATTAAAATGTCACTGTAGAAAATACACATTTAATGCAAATGAAAGGAGCAGAAAAAGAAGAGAGGAACAACAACAACAAAAAGACCTGAGACATATAGAAAACAGAGTAAACTCTCATAAACAACTATATCGATAATATTAAATTTCAATGTATTAAACAGTCAAAAAGGCAGATACTTTTAAAATATAGATTTTAAAAGCAGATTAAAATATAGTCTGAATACAAACACATGAGATTAAAAGTACAAAGACAGTGGAAGTTAAAAGATGGAAAATATATATTATGCAAATAATGACTTAAAAATGGTTAAAATGTGGAGTGTACGTATATTTTACCATCACCAAAAACAAAATACTAGCAAACTGAATCCAGCACCAAATAGAAAGAATTATATACCATGACCAACTCTCATTTAGCTCAGAAATGGAAGTTTGGTTCAACATCTGGAAATCAATTAATGTAATGCATCATCGCAATAAAATTTTTAAAAATTACATGATAATTTCAGAAGGCCAACAAAGAGCACTTGACAAAATCAAACACCATTTCATGAGTAAAAGAAATAATTAAGAAACTATAAATAGAAGGGAACAATTCTTGAAACTGATAAATGGCATCATTTAAACACACACACACACACACACACACACACACACAGACCACAGTTATCATATTTAATGAGGAACGATTGGCTGTTTTCCCCTAAGATCAGGAAAAGACAAGAATCTCTGCTCTCACTTCTATTAAATACTATACTGTAAGTTTTATCCAGAACAATTAGATAAGAAATATAAATCATCTAGATTGGACAGGAAGTATAACTCTATTCACAAATGACCTGATCTCATATACAGAAAATTCTAAGAATCTTCTTAAAACTATTAGAATTAATAAATCAGCTCAGCAAATGGCACCTGGGTGGCTCAGTTGGTTTAGTGTCTGTCTTCGGCTCAGGTCATGAGGTCATGGTTCATTAGTTCCAGCCCCACACTGAGCTCTGTTTTGATAGCTCAGAGCTTGGAGCCTGCTTTGGATTCTTTGTCTCCCTTTCTCTCTGCCCCTCCCCCGACTCATACTTTGTCTTTCTCTCTAAAATAAAATAAAAACAAAAATAAATAAATGAGTTCAACAAGATTGCAAGATACATGAACTATATGTAAAAATCACTTTTATTTTTATACACCTATGATGAATAATCTAAAAAAGAAAACAATTATACTTATTATAACACCAAAAATAATAAAATACTTATGAATAAATTTAATAAAAGGAGCCAAAACTCATACTATCAAAATAATACAAAATTTTTAAAAATCTAAATGCATTTTATAAAATATCCTGTTTGAGTTAAAAGAGTTAACATTACAGTGCTAATACTCATTAGACAATTTACATATTCTATGCAATCCATATCAGAAGCTCCACTGACTTCTTTGTAGAAATAGACAATTCTAACATCCATTTGAAATTCTAAGGACCCAGAATTGCCAAACAGTTCTGAAAAAGAGCAAAGTAGAAGGACCTTGACTTTCTGCTTTCATAACTTTCTACAAAGCAGTGGGAATCAAGACTGGGATCCTAGGGGGTACCTGGGTGCCTCAGTTGGTTAAGTGCCTGATTCATGATTTTGGTTCAGGTTATGAGCTCCTGGTTCAGGAGACGGAGCCTCCCATCATGCTCCTCATTGACAGCATGGAGCCTGTTTGGGATTCTCTCTCTCCCTTTCCCTCTGTACCACCCTCTCTAAGTAAATAAACTTAAAAAAAAAAAAGGACTGTGGTTTTGGGACAGAGATAGACATATAGAGCAATAGAATAAAATTGAGAGCACAGAAATAAATTCATGCGTCCATGGTGTAATCGTTTTTGACAAGTGTGCCACACTTGTCATGTGATAGGGAAAGAAAAATCTTTTCAAATAATGGCCCTACGACAAGTGAATAGCAGAAACAAAAGAATGAAGTCAGACCCCTTTCTTATACCATATACAAAAGTTAACTCAAAATGGATCAAATAACTAAACATAAGAGCTAATATTGTAAGACTCTTAAAAGAAAACATAGGGCTAAATCTTAATGACCTGGGATTTTGCAAAGGACTCTTAAATATGTCACCAAAACCATGAGCAACAAAAGAAAAAAAATAGATAAATGGACTTTTCAAACAAAAATTTTTGTGCTTCAAACAGCAAAGTAAAAAAGACAATCAATGGAATGAGAGAAAATATTTGCTAATTATATATCTGATAAAGGACTAGTATCTAGAATATATTAAGAATCCTTACAATTCACTATAAAAAATAACCCCATTAAAAATTTACAAAGGATATGAATAGTAATGTTTCCAAAGAAAGTAGTCAAGTGCCTAATAAGCACATGAAATATGCTCAACATTATTAACTGTCAGCAAAATAGAAATCAAAATCACGAGATATAACATTCTACCTAACAGCATGGCTATATTAAAAAAAGACAAATCATAAGAATTATTAGTGACAATGTAGAGAAAATTTAACTTTAAGAGGCTGCTGGTGGAAAGATAAAATAGTACAACTGTTTTTGGAAAACAGTCTGGTAGCTCCTCAAATGATTACACAAAGACTTACGGTCCTCTACTATGTATATATACATATATATACATATATATGTATATATACATAGTATGAAAATATATATCTAGACAAATAATTTTATATGAATGCTTGTAGCAGAATTATTAATTATAGCTAAGAAGTGGAAGTAATCAATGAAACAACCCAAATATCCACCAATGGACTAATGGATAATGAAAGTGGTATATACATACACTGGAATATTATTCAGCTACAAACAGGAATGAAGTACTGATACGTGTTACAGCTTGTATGGACCTCGAAAGCATTATGCTAAATAAAAGATGCCAGACATTCATGTTCATGTATTATATGATCTCATTAATATGAATCTCTGGAATCGGAAAATCTATAGAAAAACGAGATAGATCAGAGTATTCATAGGGCCTTTTGGGTGTTTTTTTTAAACAAATTAACAAACAAACAAACAAGAAAATTCTTTCTCTCTGTACCAAGAATGACACTGGTCATCTGGAGGTAAAGAGAGAAAATTGATATTGGTGTTGAAGGCCAGTCCTGCCTACATGCCCTGTGGTCTGCATGTCACTGGGGCATAGCAGGGCTATCCCCTCTTCATTCTGGACTATGGCAGTTTGTGAACAAAAGAAATCTCCCAACTCAGGTACAAGACACATCCTGGGTGGATCTTCACCAGAATCCCAGGGCACTGGCCTCAGTCCTTAGACTCCTTTCCCTCCTCTAGGGTTTTACCTAGAACTCAGACCCCTGGTCAAGCTACTTGTGTACCTCCTGGGTTATAGGGGAATGAACAACAGGGAATGATAGCTAAAGGGCATGAGGTTTTATTTTGGGGGTGATTAAAACGTTCTAAAATTGTGATGATGTCTCCCCTCATCTCCGTATACTAAAAAACACTAAGTTGTATACTTAAATGGATAAATTGCACAGTATGTGAATCCGATCTCAAAAGACTGTTATTTTAAAAAACCATTTAATTGCTCTTAATTTCAAATTTTGGCCAGGAAACATCATAGACAGCTAGTGTTTGTTCCATGTGGTTTAAGTCAGAGTCATTTATGGCACTGTCTTCAGGTGATAGCTCAACAGGTAAAAACAAAACAAAACAAAAAGACAAGATGGTTATACTAACATGTGGTGTCTCTATTATCTGGAAGCTGATCAAATCTCTCTCTCCATGTACATTCCTGAGCGTCCGTATACGATGCTTGATTTCAGGAGGGTAAATGTGGAAGCTACAGGTATCTTAAGACTGATATTAGAGGTTTGAAAATGTCACTTCCATCACACTCTGATGATCAATCCAAGTCACAAGTCCAGCTCAGATTCAAGGTGAAAGGAACTAGATTATGCATCTTCATGGAAGGCATGAAAGGTGGGAACATAAGAAAAGGGGAAACATTGCTGGTGGTCCTATTTGGCAAAGGTTTACCCCAGTATTCCATCTTTAAAAAGTCATCAACCAAAAAGAAATTACACAGTGAATACTTCTAGAGTCTGTTACCTTTCCTGCATTCCATATCTTACTCTTTAGAGCCAAACTTTTGAAAAACTTTTATTCTTTCTTCCCATTTTTTCACCCACCACTCATCCATTAATCCACTCTAAGAGTATATACGAGGCATCATAGTTGTCAAATATTAAGCTCATCTATTTCAATTAACCTTTTAAATAATTTTATATGAGTTTCTCATTCTCTGACTCAGTCATGAAGCCTATAATCCTTCTGTTTTAAATTTACTTATTTTGAGAGAGAGAGAGAGCAAGTGAGAGAGCCCTAGAGTGGAAGAGTGCATGCAAGCAAGCACCAGCAGGGGAGGTAGGAAGAGGGAGAGGAATTTGTATACTCAGTGCTGGGTGCTCAGTAACTATGTTGACAAATCAATGAGTAAATAAATAAATTTATTTGATGCTTTTCCCACCTTTAATTTTTTTTTTTGCAAAATCAAGGTTATGAGTCATACATATTTCAATATGCTGCTTTTCACTACATGAGACATGTTCTTTATTGTCACTATTCTTCAAAAGGCTGACTTTTTAATTGACTGGATCATATTCTTTAACATGAATAAAAAATGTTTACTATCCAATTCCTTATTGTTGGTTATTTGAACTGTTCCTAATTTGATACTACTACTGTAAAGTATAGTGTAATAAATATTCACACTTATAATTTATCTTAACCGTAATTTTTAGGATAATTTCCTAAGAATTAGTAGTATCAATATTTTTAAAACTGTGCGCATATTGACAGAGCATCACCTAGATATTTTCTACCAAGAGAGGTAAAATAGAACACCTCTTTCATTTCATTTTTGGCAACACAGGTAATAGAATTTTTAATTAGACTGTAAATTCACTTTCTTAAAGAAGAACGGCCGGATTTGGTTTTCATACTTTCAAAAACTATCAATTTAAAGCCACAACATAGATGAAGAACTTTTGCAGACAGAGTTGTTCTTGGAGCTACTCTTCAGTTTGGATTTCTCAACTGATAACTGCCCAAGAGTTTCCATCCCTAAGTTCAGGACAGCCTTCTTGAATCTCGCAAAATAATTCAATTCATTATTGCTGCAGAAAGAAAAGAAACTATCAACCTAGGTAGGTGGTTTGGTAAGAAGTTAGAGAGACCATGTAATCCACAGGAAATATTGTACCTCCCACCACTCCTCTGTCCAAGGTTTGCTATTGAGTTTTTGTCTTCTACTAGTACACACTCCAGTTCACTACCAGGAGATCCTAACGTTTCATTTTGATCTTGATTGAACCTGCCATCTCCTGCCAATGCTTTCACACAAAGCTTTACCTATCACCTTCATTTCCTGAAAAGCCCATCCCTTACTTTGTCGTCCATGCAAAATTAAGCCCTCTAATAATCACCATGCATCATATCAATTCAACTAATCTCCAGCATTTCCTCCACAGCTAAGTTCTGTAACAGACATATCTATATCTACTTATCTTCCATTTTCCAGTTCTGCCTAAGCACTGTGCTGGAATTATCCTGCTTTCCCCCACTGCTTTTCCCTAATCAATCACTTATAATCCTTAGACCCACTATCATACAGCTAGGGAGTTCAGGTACTATGTGTGTAGAATCATCTAGGGAAAATAGAAGAAAAAGAGAGTATTATCCTCTGTCAGGGCTGGACACATCTGACAGATTATAAAGGTTTGCCCAAGTGCTGGGTGGTGTTATTTTAAATTAGACAATACCTAATATATTTGCACTATTTATGTAGCATAGAAGGATATTGTAGTTCTCCATATATAGTGAGATTGATTTTTTTAATGGGATTAAAAAGACAAAATAGCTGTACATGAATTGTAACATAGAATTTCCTTTTAGTAAAGGCTTTCAGATATGTGGCTGCTTTTAAATGAGATGAAGTTATTATTCAAATATATGCATCTAGACCTTCAAGGAAAAAAAAAGATGGCCAACTGCTCAATAGCTGTGATACTTGAGCAGTTAGAGCTAGAGGGTTGGTCTGAATGATCTTGAGGTCTTTTTGAATAGAATTTTATATTTAGAATCTCTTCTCTGTATTTACTTTCTTCACAGACCCAGTGAACCTGGCAAGCCTATTGTAATTAGAAATTACAATTTAGAGCTGGAGCAAAATGGAATGGTTAAATGTAGACACACCTAGGCAGCAGGCAGCCCTTCTGGCAGTCTGTTCTATTGTGTTGTTCTTCATGATTTCTAATCCAATTGCATATTTAAAAAACTTAAACATTTTTAAAACGGAAAGAACCCAAGAGAGAAATGTTTTTCTTTTATAGGGCCTTGGTATCTCCAAAAGAAAAGCAAAACCCTCCTGCCAAAGGAAAATGTTTTTGTCGTATTTTAGATTTATCGTTACACATGGGTGGGAGGATGGAAGAAGCCCAACATGTTTCTTGCTGTCATAATTCCTTTTTTATACCTTTGTTTTAAATGCTGTCATTGAGTTCAGGGGCCAGGAGAGGGAGACGTTAATATGGAGATCATAGCATGGGTCTTTTTGAGAGGTTTCTTTTGTTCTTGGTTCAGTTTCCCCCAGGTTAGACTGGGAGTATTGCTGAGGAGACCACAGGATTGAGGGTTGTAAAAGTCAAGAATCTTTGTTTTCAGTGATAATCTTATAACAAATGGGAGCCAGGTGTGCAATATTTGAGTTGGCTGCCTTTCAGCATTTTCATTTATTTTTCTTTAGGTATGCAACGGCGAGGCAGGCTAGAATGAAAATGCAATCTCGTAATGCCTATTTTGGGTGGTATTTAAAATTATTGAGTAATTACAACAAACTATAAGGAAAATATGAATAAAGATACAAGCCCTTGAGATAATGCATAAACTTTGGAACCCTCCCAAATATAATAAGTCTTTTTATCCTCAACTGTTCAGATCACATGAGGCCACCCATCTGGTTTAAACTCCTTCAGACCTATACTGTTATAGGTCACTGACAGTATTCATGAATTATGGAGTCAAAGAGGTAGAAGAGACCTAGAAATGATCTAATAAACCTCTTCTTTTGCCTGCTCAAAGTGTCTGGCCTAGCTCAGTGGTAAAACTGAAATTAATGATTAGTTCTTCCACTTTCAAGCTCAGGGGTGCTTTTTTCCTTATAACACTTTCCTTATAACTCTTACTTTGAGTTTCATAATAGAATTATCAGTAAATGATAGAAAGAAATAGTTTTTTAAATAAGCGCAGTTGAATTCATACATACATCAAATCCCAATATATCACAACCTGGGGGCACCTGGGTGGCTCAGTCGGTTCAGCATCCGACTTTGGCTTAAGTCATGATCTTGCAGTTTGTGAGTTCAAGCCCTGCAGCACTGGACACTGTGCTGAAAGCTCAGAGCCTGGAGCCTGCCTCAGATTCTCTGGCTCCCTCTCTCTCTCTGCCCCTTCCCTACTTGTGCTCTTTCTCTTTCTCAAAAATAAATAAACATTAATTTTTGTTTAAATATCACAACTTGTAAGAGGACTTTGCCAAACATTGATTTCCCCATCTTTTGACTTCCGCAGCCTAATTTCCCTTAAATAAAATTCCCACCCATGTACTTCTCATTAGGCTGACTACATTCACAATTCTACTAGAGACAGATCAGTCCAATGAGAATGCCATATCACCTGGGCCACTATGATTGGCTCATGCCAGTGGTCCCTGAAACAAATCCATCTGAGCTAAGTGTAGGACTTTTACAAATACATCTTTAATACAGGTCCTCTGTATGTAGTATGGTTGTTAACAGGCCACAGGAGCATGTGAGGTGCCAAATCATAGGAGTTCAGAGAAGTGTTAGTGCTATGTACATTCTACTTTACTATGCATTTTTCTGAACTCTTGTACTCATCAAATTCTGCATTCCTTACGTATTAGACTGGCACCCCCAACCACTATTTTCCCCCCAGAATGAGGTAGTAAATAAAGATATCAGTGCATTTGGATTTTCATTCTTTACTTTTATCCCCATTGAATTCTTAAATATTACCTCATTTTTAAAGAGTTATTCTGAATAAAACCTATCCCAAGATACCACAAAATGGGGTGAAAACTAGGATAATTGCATGAGAAAAGGAAATGTGTGGATATTTTTTAACATTTCAACTCTCTATTATGCTTAGAGATGATGATTATGAGTAGGAATCCAGTAGGGAGTTAATCCTGCCTTATAAAACATTCCTATATTCATGGAGGAAAATAATGTTGAGTTGTATATAAAAGTAGTCAGACACATTTGATTTTTTGTCTTTTTAGCAAATATCCTTTCTTTATATGCTTGAACTATGTTCCTTTTTTGTTTTCCTTTTATTGACACAGTATGGACTAAGACCATAAAGGAGATAATTTAAGGACAACTTCATACCTGAAAAGTTGAAATCATTGGTTTCCCCTCACAGAGGACTCCCTGGGGAACATAATGCAGGGGATCATGGGCAATTTACTACTTGTTGTGATATGTATCTGTCTGACATAAAAAAATCAACGGTTTCCTTTTTTTTTTTTTTTTTTTTTTTTTTTTTAAATAAAAGGCCTCCCTGGGGACCAAAGAGTAGAAGGTCAGAAGAGCTTCCTCACTTGCATGCCTGTTTGTTCTCCAATAGCAAATAATTCTTCAGGTAATGACACTTTGGTCTCTGGTGTAGTGGATACAGCCCTGTGTGCTCTGCCATATCTACCACTGTGCTATGATTATAGAGAAGTTCTTACCTGGATGAAAAATGAAGGGTTTTCAAGACAAAATATGCCTCATTCACCTGCTACACTCTTACTCAACCTTGATGTGCCTGATGTCCCTCCACTCCTTAATCTGACCCTATTTTAGAAGGAGGAAATCTTTGTCACAGTTCTATATGCCACTTAATGCCCTGGTTTGGTTTGTTTTCTTCCTAAGTCATTTCCTTCCACCACAAATTTGGGAAACAGCATAGAAGCATAGCAAAGCATCAGCGACCTATAAAATATACTGGGCCAAACAGCTTAACTTGACTCTAAATCTGGTTAAGGTATTTGTAAACATCTCTGAAGGTGCTGATAATGTTTGTGTATAGTGTGTGTGTGTGTGTGTGTGTGTGTGTGTGTGTTTAGAACAACACATATGAACATGTTAAATCAAAATTAATTTTCATTTTAGAATGGTCTTTTACAAAGAATTGTGTTAAGCCCTTAAGCATCATTACGGACGACATGAAACATTGCAAAGACAGTATTGGTACACTTAAGCCAAGCTACTGTATGAGAGTTAGTGCCAAAATATATCACTTTCTTGTTAGAATCAAAATCCTACAGTGCTTTTCAAATACCTTCCACTGAAAAAAGCTATATGGCTTTTGCTATAAAACCACATGTCCAGTTTCCTCAATCTTTACAATCTTATTTGAGAAATATGATAGAAATGTATGGTGGTAGGATATATATATATATATATTGATATAGTTAATATATAGATATTCTTATTGTTAACATTTTGATTTCCAAAATGCATAGTATTTCAAATATTGAAAAATGAGAGAGAAAAAAAGAAAATCTGAATTCCTTGTGAAAATGTTCCATGAAATTTAATGCAATATTGGCTAGTATTGACTAGGGCCTTAAATAACTTCATCTGATGAACTGTGGTTTCCAGTTTTCAATGACTGAATAAAAACTTCCATGTATGATGAATATTGTCCTATTGTATTTAGTTGTTCCATGCAAAAGCCAACACTCCATAATGATGTTAAATAATATGTATTGCACTAAATATTGTGAAGAGATTTAAATGATTGGGGAAGTCTGATATAAAGGAACTATTCAATTATTCATCTCTAAGAATGGTGAAATATTTTTTCTATTATTATTTGTAGACATAAGGTAAAAATTAATAAAGTATTCCAGCATCATAATTATTTACTTTTTCTAATCTAGTTTTTTAAAAATTACCTTAAAAATTAATTTTATCCAATGGTGGCCTGAGCCTTTGGAAGAAGAGAGGGTTGAATGGGCAAAGCACAGATTTGCCTTTTTTTTTTGTTTTTACAGTGATGAAAATATTAAAGAGGACACTGTAAAGGTCGTTATATGACACTAATCATTTGATAAAACCTCTAAGACTTTACAGCACGAAAAAATGACCCTTAACGTACACAAATTAAAAAATAATATTTAGGAGACTGAAGGATTCCAGGATGAAATGTGGACTATAATTAAAGAATCTAACTATATTATAAATTTATGTAATAACTTCACTGAAGATGATGCAGAAAAGATGTTAACCGAAGTCACTTTGGAAAAGAGGGAGACTATAAGACTAAAGGCAAAAGTAAATGAACCAAAGCATTGTACTCTAACTGGTTGTTGTCCATGGGAGAAGTTACAATTCTAGTGCATAAGACATGGATACTGGAATCAAACAATAACTGGATCCCAGATGGTAAGAGCCAGGTTTCTTAGTGCTGGAGTGGGAGGTTACAGATAAGCAAAAAGAGGAGACTAGAATCCATGATGTAATGCATTAGAGTTGTATGTATTATTTTATTTATATCAGTATGGGCTCATCATAATACTGATTTTCCTTAATGCATATACAGATAAATAATACAAAATATTAAAAGACACATTTAAGCAGGCTCACATTCTCACATTTCCTTGCTCTATTATTAGATTATAATGCAAGGAATAAAATAATTATCTATAATAATATAATTATTTAATAAATGGAGGGGAAAAAATCTCTCCTGCAGAATTCCACATAATTTATATACTTTGCTCTCAAGGAAATGGAGCATAGCTCCATATAATTCAAGTGAGCTAGAGACAGTGACTTACTTTCCAAGAGTAGGGCATGGAAAGTGGGATAAAGAGTTACTTTACAGTAGAGAAACTTTACCTCAGAAACCTAACAAACCTTATCTCAGTCAAGTAGGTGATGAAGGTTAAAATCAATGGTGATAAATCATGTTGATGGCTGGTACATTTGATATGATGTGATATGATGAGAATGGCACTTCACTTCTGTGATATGTCTCCCTAAATTATAACTCAGATCTAATCATGATAAAAAAAAATCTTTAAAAACCCCAATTGAAAGACATTCTGCAAAATACCTAGTGGTGTTCCTCAAAAGTGCCAAAATCAACAAAAGCAAAACTACTATCTCAACTAAGAGCCCTAAAAGACATGATAACTAAGAATATGGTTATCTTGGAAAAGATCCTGACACAAACGACTTTAGGTAAAAATTAAGGAAATTTGAATATAGACTTTAGTTAAAAATAACATATCAATAGTGGTTCAATAATTGTGATGAACGTAACATGATGTTATAAAACATTTCTAATAGGGAAAACTGGATTCTCAAATTTACAAGTCATTTAAGAATCGATTTTAGTTTAACTTGGAAAGAATGATAAACTCATTACATCTCTGAAGGCTTTGCATTCACACACAAGTAAAGTCACTTTTACTCTCAGCCTTCTTCTTTGGTATCATCAGAACCTTCAATAACCTGGTGCTTGCCTTGCTCACTCCCACCTCTATTATTGTTCAGTTAATTCATGACATATTCTTTCCACTTAGACTACTTAACCTATTTTTATAAGACTTTCCACATTCAGTTTCAATTTTCTTACTCAAGAATACTTGTCTTTATCGTATTACTTAATCTTTACCCCAAAATTTAGCATGGAAAAATGTAAGATCTTACATTATTCATTATTTTTGGTGTATGTAAGTGTCAACTCTCCAAAATGTGAATATGCATTATGCTATTTACCTCTTCTGTATTTTCCTTAGTCAACAAATCAAGTTTTTTTTTTTTGCTAAATAGATACTGTATTGATTTTATAATGTAAATTCCCTAATATTTATATATATACATACATATATATTCAGAAAGTAAATACATTTTTCATTGTTATTCAATTTGAAGCTAAAGAAATTTTTATAAATATTTTAAAATTAGAACATAGAAGCAGAAAATAAGTACATGAAAAATGAAAGACAGAAATACAGAAAGAAATATTTAGGTAGACTAGGACTAAGAAGTCCAAAGAGAGATTATAGCAATTTCAAGAAAAAATTAGTCATGTATTTGTTCTTTTATAAAAAAGTGACAATAGTATTTACAAACCATAAGAAAAAGGATATTTTACCCATTGGCATGTTTACTAAATATGTAAATTCTCCATTTATTTTAATAGAGATTTCACATATAGTGAAGGGTTAAGGTCTTTAGACAAGAAGGTACTTTTACTGCACTGCCTTATATGAGCAGGAAATATGTTAGAGAATTTTTAAAAGAACCAGATTTGGTTCATATGGCAGGAGGACACAATGTTCCTAATAAGTGTTCTGATCTCCTTCCATGTTTAATAAATAAGAAGCTGGGCACATGGATACTCAGATTATATTTCTAAATGCTTACAAGATCTTAGTGTGGCCATGTGATTACATTCTGGCCAGTGAAATAGAAGTATAAGATACTTTAACAGCTTCCAAGAATCTACCTCAAAAAAAAAAAAAAAAAAAAGGTAGCTGGCACATTTTCTTTGTCACCTTTTTGTTATTCTTTCCAATTTTTAATTACTCATATATTCCCTGAAGGAGTATTTTCCTCCATCAGGAATCACATAAAATTGTTCTATTTTTTAGTTTTGCCAAAAGTCCAAATTGTCAGCTGCTATTTCAGATCTTCAAATAAGAGATAAATTAAATTTGATCAAAATTGGAGGGTCTGAAAGAAGAGAAATAGCAAGTAAAGAATTTTTTTAAAAATTCAATCCATAGAGGAAAATACTCCTGCCTAAGTAGCAGTCTTTTAACTCTAGGAACTCAGAGTTGCACTTAAAAACTTGAAAAATATTGAAAATATGTGTATGACGATCTGGCTGTGGAAAACAGTGCACAAATTGATAGAAATTTCAACATTTCCTTTAAAAAATTATTATTAAATCGAATCCACTATAGTCACATGGTTTAAAGGATTCAGCTAATATCTGGTAGCCCATCAACACCTAGGTCTAAATATGATACATTTTAGAAAAGAAGGAGGAATAAAATGTTTTAGGTAATTTTCTCAATTTTTACAACTCAGATATCATCACCTCTATTTACAAAATAAATAATAATGTCCTGGGAATTAAAACATGTTCTCTTAGGTCAAGCAGTTTATAAATGGTAGAGCTTGGGTTTGTACATAGTTCTTACAACATGTTACCTGTGTCTAGTGAAGGAACAATGAAGGAATTTTGTTCTCTTTGTTGGTGTTTTTGTTATAGTTTGAACATGCATATACCTGGAGCAAAGTTTCCTTTAGGGAAGTAAACAAGGAAAAGTTTAAAGTTGTTTGTATTCAGTGGATAAATCAAAGAAGGTATGGTAAAGTTCACATCATTTGTTTTCAAAAGGCAGACTGCTTCCTTCTTGTTACCTTATTTTTATGTTAATTCCATAATATTCACTGGCATGTGGGAATAATAGTATTTTCCTCCTACTCATATTCAGCCACTCAGCTATTCTCAATCTGAGTCTCTACAGTAATTCATTAGTTTTTTTTTTTTTTTTTTATTGTCTGAAACACAAATAGGAATCTGAAAAAGTAATGTTAAATCAGATTAGAAATATCTGGACACTAGGTTCGTTCAATCTGGAAAGGAAAGAAATGTAAGATCTTGATTTAGTTAAATTTGTTTTTATTTTTATGAGGATTCTTAAACTAAGTGCTTGAGTAAATTTACTGAAATGTGTTTCATAGATACCAAGAACATCAAACTTTCAGAGGTTACTTAACTTTTTGGCAAGTTGTTGTTTCTTTAAAGTATTTCAAACACCCAATAAAATAAAGTCCTTCTCCATTAATACACTCACAGACAACAACATGTGGATATATAAAGTGAAATGAATCAGAAACACATGGATTATATTTCTTTAAAAATAAACATGAATTTTAAAATTATTGGGAAAATATCTAACAAATGGGTTACTCTAAGACCAAAACATTTAAAAAGTAAATTAATACATTTCAGAAACTCTAAGCAAGAAAAAAAACAAGAAAACTGCTTTTCAACTAAAGCAGAACAAAAGGTAATTTCAATTCTGTTTTATTTCAGAATTCTCTATTTTGATTCAGGTAACAATATTTCATGTAAATTAATAATGTCACATATAAATAATTGCCCTATTTTGTACATACAGAAATAAGCAATAATCCTATTCTCCTGACTTGTCTTTTAAGATGATCTGGCTCTTCTCATCCTCCCTCTTGCAATGGAATAAGAGAACAGAGTCAAATATGGTTGGATCATTCAGCTTCAAAAGTAGTCTCAACTATTTGCAGGTTGTGATTGTTTAAGTGCCCTGTACAGTACCTGGCACTTAGGAAGCACCTAATGCATATTTGTTAAATAAACAAATTAACTGAGATCATCAAGAGTCTTAAATATGAAATGGTAAAAAGATAAAGGAATTGAGTCCCCGTGAAATTAAATGATTTACCTCTAAAATTACATGAAACCAGAATGTGAATTTATCTTCAGATTCCCTACTTCCATCTATATTGACCTCAATAGCTAAACAAGGCTTTTTGAGAACTATAAATTTAAAACCATAGTGATAAATAACATTAGTGAGAAATGAAGGAGTATGGGAGTATGAAAGTTAAAGGGTAGGGTACGAAAAATACCTTAGTCCCAATCCATTCTTTGAACACAAAAAAGCAGCAAAGCAGGAAGATGGAGTGGGTGTTAGGTGAGAAAATGTTCAAATACTGAGAATTCCAAGGAAGCCACACTATCATTCATTCCATGAGTCATCTCAGTTGTTTTCGAAACATCACTAGAATTTTCTAAATATAAATTTGCCTTTGAGTTTCGTGATACTTCCAAATCAGGTCATTTCATCATTGATTTTTATTACAGAACGTCTCAGATAACAGAGCAAACCTAAAATTTTTAGAGTGAAACATACTGGAGATTTTATCTATGCCTCAATTTTTTTCTCATATGAATATCTTTAAAACAAATGATTTTCAATCAGTCTTCTTTAAATTGCAATATAAGCAAAGTGTCATATTCTTTGGCAACAAATTAATACAATATTAAGAATATGAATTTGTTTAAAATTACTCAAATTTTGACTCCATTATAATTTAAGCAAAATAATATAGTAAAACTAAATGTGATCTTTTTTCTTAAGGAACATATATTTATTTCTAAAACTGGGAGATTTTCACCATTTCATCCTGTTGAAATCTATCCAAGGAAATGGAAAATATAGCATGACCTGTCTGTTTATTGACTTAGGAAATTTTGATAATGTTAAATAAAATTTATCTACAAATCATAAAAATCAATGAATAATTTTTACATGTAAATATATGTATTTTCAATGTAGCCTTGATTTTTTTTCTTCATTAGGTCAGTGGGGAAAGTGACTTGGGCAATAGCGGAGTTGACACCTTGATTTGTACTGAAGAGAATAAAACCTATAGAGGTTCATTTCATAGAAATTCATAGAGCTAGTTAGTAGCCAAACTGAGATTTGTCTTATGCCAGCCTGGAGATTAACATGAAGGAAAGATTTAGAATTTACAACCAATGGAAAAAGCCATGTGTAAGATTGCAATGCTGATATTTGCTATTAAATAGCAATGGTACTTACGTCTATTAGACAATTATGGGCAATCAATATCTCAGAGATAAAGGATAAATTTTCTCATTTAAGAGGTGTTCTGAACTTCTAGTCCTATATACCTTCTTAGTCATCTTTCAAGAACCAACTCTCTGTGGACTACTTATCTCCTTTCCCACCACCCAGATAAGGTGTTGTCTCTCTCCAATGTACTCCCAGGACACTCATTTTATAATTATGTAATCACACTTACCAACAATACATTGTGTTGTGATTATCTAGGTGTATGAATTTCTTTTATTTTGATACAAATTCAGTTCTAGAAGGAAGTGCACTGGGATTTATTCATATTTATATTCTTAACATTTGGTGCAGTACTTACTATATAATAAAAGTTTAACGAATGAAATGGAGTTTAAGTCCATAAATTAGTATCAGAATTCTAGGAAGATTGAGTATGAAAAAATTTTAAGGCTATAAATAAAATATAGTATCCATAACAGTAAGCTATGGGAGCCACATTACAAGGTATGGCAGCAAAGCAAGAGTAAGGAAACATTTAGGATGATTCAATAATATTGAAACATGTAAGTAGTCCAGTGATGTCACTGAAATCACAATAATGATGAGGAATTAGACAACTTAAATCAGAATGAACCAATCTTGGCAAAGGATCAAGGCCCCAACCAGTGGTCCAAGTGATAGAATCCTCGGCTAAAGCCAGTGTTTCAAAGTAGACATCACTGTCAGAGCAGAATCAAGCAAAATGAAGACAGAAATTAGCATCTCCAAATAACAAGACTACCTTCACGAACTGGAAGGTTTGTGTAAGTAATATAATCTATTTTCAAGAAGCCACTCTTCATGAGTGTCTCTTCATTATACCATTATAGTCAGCCCTACCCACTGAGGGCTAGAATTCTGAGACTGGTGAGATTAGGGAGAGAACAAGAAAGGACTTCAAATGCTTTCAAATCTTCCTTAAATACTTTAGAACCACCTATTCCTTTGAGATTCTGATTTAAAAAATATGAATACATGCACAAAAACATACAATTTTACATTATACTTCAGGGGTCATGGACCATCCAGTGTTGGGAGCTATCTGAACTCACCCGTTGAGTGAAAATTCTTGGTGAGGGTACGGCAAGTTTGCACAGTCTCTTGCCACCAGGCAGCGACCAATATCTACCCTCTTGTAACTTTCATTTCTGCTTGGGCACCAAACCTCAGAGTGCTTTGCTGATTAGTATCAGGAGCGGCCTGTCCCCCTGCCCTGTCCCTGAGGCATGACTGCACCTGGTCACGGAAAAGATGAGTGAACTAGATAAACCCTAAGTGACTAAGGCAAGCAACATATAATTTTTCTCCTAGCTGAGCAATTAACTGATAACTCACTACTTTCTAGTCCTGGACATAGTTGCAAAAGTCACTACTGCAATAAATGTCAAAAATGTATCATTCATCTTTGGGACTGTGAGAGCAGGCATTGTGTCTCCCGGGGATCTTGTTTTTCTGGGAACTTTCTCTTAGAGTTGTAAACAGCATAATGACCCTTACTCATAAAAAAGTGACCTTTACTAAACAATGCTGTTTGCCTCATGGTTAAAGGTCGCTTCCTTAGGGCTATACCTGAGGTTTTGTATAAAAAATACCTGCCCTTCCCATATGATAGCATGAGTGCCTGTAGCTCAGTTTTTTATGACAACCATTACTACTAAGATTAAAATTGTAACTTCTGCAGAACCCATGTTCTGGAAAAATGTGCTGAAAAAATTATCTATGAGAAATCATTTACTAAACATATGTGGCTCTTTCTGCCCCTTGTACCTTTCACTATAAATAAAGCTAAAGAATCAGACAGAGCAGAGATGCCTGCCTGGTGATCAGAAATAAACTTGATGCTCTCTCGTCTCTCTCTTGCTGACACCGTCAATCCTACAGGGACCTGTGGACCTGCTGGAGCTGGACTCCAGCAATCCAGGTACTCCTATGACTCTAGATAGAATGCTTGGAAAGAAACTCTAATTATGGAATTATCCCATATTCTATATATATATACAGTGTATATATAGTTCATATGTATATACTATATATAGAATTATTCTACATACTCTACATAAAATATGGAGTTAGCTGAATTTAAGATATGGAAAAATTACAGGTGACTTCCACCACAGGTAAGCCAGTGACTTACTGGTAACTCTAAATATTTTTTGCTTGTTTGTTCTTCACTGGTCTAATTTCCCAGTGGTGTCCTTTAAGACAATGGACTTACTTGTATACAACAAATACAGAGATGTTGCTAATATTTTTTATCTGAAAATAAAGGCAATAATAATCCAACTAATGGAAATATAGGTGTGCCCATAATTTAAGGAAAAATAATATCTCATGTATTTTATTTTTAATTAAACAAATTTTTTTAACATTTATTTTTGAGACACAGAGAGAAACAGAGCATGAGCAGATGAGAGGCAAAGAGAGGGAGACACAGAATCCAAAGTAGGCTCCAGGCTGTAAGCAATGGACACAGAACCCGAAGCAGGGCTCAAAACCACAAACCGTGAGATCGTGTTCTGAGCCAAAGTCAGACATTTAACTAACTGAGCCAACCAGGAACCTCTATCTCATGTATTTTAAAGGGCTCATACATGTACCTTATTTAAATAAAAAAAATTTAATAATATGTAATTAAATTTCCACTTGCCTTAGGAACAAATTAACTTTTTGGTTAAGAGATTTTTTTTTAATTCAGAGTTAACAATCATACAAAGATTTAATCATATTCAAAAAAATTAAAATCCACCCAAAGCCTTCTAAAGATTCAACGTAATCCACATCAAAACACCAAAGACATTCTTTACAGAAATAAAGGAACATTCCTAAAATTTGTATGGAACCACAAAATACCTGGAATAACCAAAGCAGTTATGAGAGAAAAAGGACAAAGATGGAAGTATCATGCTTTTGGATATCAAACTATATTACAAAGACATGGTAATACAATTAGTATTGTACTGACACAAAAACAGATACAGGGTCCAATAGAACAGGAGAGAGAGCCCAGAACTAAATCCTGGAATATATGGTCAATGAATATTCAGCAACGGATCCAAGAATACATGATGGGGAAAGGGTGGTCTAGGACAATTGGAAAAACACATGCAGAACAATGAAAATGGATTCCTATCTCATACTACTCAAAAATTTTTATGGAAAAAAGTATCAAAGAACTAAACCTAAGATCTGATACCATAAAACTCCTAGAAGAAATTGTAGGGAAGAAGCTCATTGATATTAGTCCTATCAGTACATTTTTGGACCTAATGCCAAAAGCAACAACAACAACAAAATCATATAAAATTTTACCAAACTCAATATGAACCATTAAAGGAAATGAAAAGACAACCCAATAGAAGGGGAGAAAAATTTTGCAAACCATAAGGTATTAATATCTAAAATGTATAAAGAACTTAGTCAACTCTATAACAACAACAAAAGTAATCTGAGTAAGAAATGAGAACCAAATCGACATTTCTCCCAAGAGGACATCAAAATGGCTGACACATAAAAAGAGGTTCGACATCACTAACTGTGAAGGAAATACAAATCAAAGTCACAATGAGTTACCATGTCATACCTGTTAGAATCATTACAAGAAGACAAAAACAGTAGTACTGGTGAGGATGTGATGAAACGAAGACCCTTATATATCACTAGTTAGAATGTAAACTGGTCCAACAATTATGGAAAACAATGCAGAGGTACCTCAAAAATTAAAAGTTGACCCACAATATAACCTGGCAATTCTACTTCTAGGTATATACCTAAAGGGAATGAACACAGGATTTTGATGAGATATATGCACTCCTATGTTTACCATAGCATTATTTACAAAAGCTGAGATACGAAAATTATCCAAATGTCCATCAATTAATGAGTGGATTAAAAATATGGTACATTCATATAATTGATTATTATTCACCCGTGAGAAAGGAAGATGGACCTTGAGCACATTATGTTGAATAAGTGAGACAGAGAAAGAAAAATTTATGATACTGCTTATATGTGGAATCTAAAAAAGTTAAACTTGTATAAAACCATAAAATAATGGTTATCAGCAGATGGAGGGTAGGGGTAAAAGTGATGATATTTATATCAAACTAAAAAGCACATGCACAGCAAAAGAAACAATCAACAAAGCAAAAAGGAAACCTACTGAATGGGAGAAGATATTCTTAAATGATATATTTAATAACGAGTTAATACCTGAAACACAAACACTGAGCTGTATAAGCTCCATGCCAAGAAAAAAAATAATATGATTAAAAAATGAGAAGATGAACTGAACATATATTTTCCAAAGAAGCAAACAGGTGGCCAAGAGACACCTGAGAATATGTTTCACATCACTTATCATCAGGGAAATGCAGATCAAAACCACAGTGAGGTATCACGTTATACTTGTCAGAATAGCTAGAATCAAAAGGAAAAAAAAAGTGTTGGCAAGTCTATCAAGAAAAAGAAACCCATGAGCACCATTGGTAAGAATGTTAATTGGTGAAGCCACTGTGGAAAGCAGTATGAAGTTTCCTCAAAAAATTAATAATAGAATTTATAAGATCAAGTAATTCTACTACTGGATATTAACCCAAAGAAAATAAAAACACAAATTCAAAAGGATTATGCACACCTCTGTGTATTGCAGTATTATTTACAACAGCCAAAATATGGAAGCAACTTAATTTTCCACTGATAAATGAATAAAAATATTTGGTGTATATATAAGGGAATATTACTCAGACTAAAAAAGAATGAGATCTTGCCCCTGTGACAACATGGATGGACCTAGAGGTTACTATGATAAGTGAAATAAATCAGTCATAGAAGGGCAAATACCTTATGATTTCAGTTGTATGTGGAATTTAAAAAACAAAATGAATTCACAAAAAAAAATTAGAAATGGAGGTATAAATGGAGAGACAGTTGACAGAAGGGAAGGGGTGGGGAGATGGGCAAAATGGGTTGAGGGGAATGGTAGCTAAAGGCTTGTAGTTATGAAATGACTAAGTCAGGGGAATTAAGATCACAGCATAGGGAATATGCTCAACAGTATTGTAATAGCATTTGTTTAAGATGGTAGCTACACTTGTGGTAGGCAGAGCATAATGATGCACTTGTTGAATCACTATGTTGTACACTTGTAATATAACATTGTGTGTCAATTACACCTCACTATATTTTTTAAATTTTTACATGTTTATTTATTTGAGGGGGGGTGGGGGGGAGAAAGAGACAGAGTGGGAGTGGGAGAAGGGCAGAGAAAGAGGGAGACACAGAATCTGAAGCAGGCTGACTCTAGGCTCTGAGCTGTCAGCACATTACCCATCGCGGGGCTCAAATTCACAAACTGTGAGATCATGACCCTAGCCGAAGTCAGATCCTTAAATGATTGAACCACTGAGGGGCCTCACCTCAGTGGTTTTTTTTTAAAGTTATGGTGTTTAAGGGTATAAACTTGTAGTGAGTACATAAGCAGTAGAGCTCTAATGCACAATATAATGAATACGGATAATAAAATTATAGTATAATTATATGTGATAAATATGATTGTTGATATAGTAATATTATAATATATAAATGTATCAAATGAATACACTCTATACTTTAAATTTACATGCTCTTACACATCAAATATGCATGATACTAAATAGTAAGAAGACATCATGGGGATCATTTCATAATGTACACAAATACTGAATCACTATGAGGTACATCTGAAACTAAGAGGGTATTTTATGTCAATAATACCTTAATAAAAATAAAATATTAAAAATAAAATTCATACAACACGAAGACAAGTTTGAGCATAATTTGTTTTTCTTTTGATAATAAAAAATCACTGAATCATGTAGGGAATAATTTTACGTACATATTGATCTTACTATATGCAAAATTATTTGTTATATTATCTGTGTCTCTATATTACCAATTTCTGAAAGGAAACTTTTATGTGTCATTAATTATTTTCTTATAAGAATTAGCACATTACCTATGAATCTCAATGTATGTTCCATTTACAGAAATGTAAATGTAGAGTGGCTGGAATACAGCATTAGAAGAGGTGATGTTGCAATGAGGGAGGGGTGAGAAGTGTGTCTAAAGTAGTACATTAGAGTTCTAAATGCCGTGACTGGTGTATTGGAGTTTTATTCTGGAGGTAAAGGAGAACTATAGAAAGCTATTTAAGTAGAAGTGAAAAAAATTTTTCATTTTAGAAGGACAGTCTTAACTTGATTGGAGATGGAAAACAGAGAAAATAATAGAAAAGAAGAGGCCTGATAGGAGGCAATTAAAATAGTCCAGGAGAGTCTAGATAAAAACAAACTAAATAGTGTAGATGAAGAACATCTGGATCAAAGCAATGGCAGCAGAAAAGAGTGATCAAAAATAGTTTCCAGGAAAAAAAAATGTACACATTGTGCTTATGTAGAGCTTAACCCAGAAACTCAAAAGTAAATCAGTATTAGGAAATGTGTTAAAGTAGTTAATTATATTAGCACATAAAACACTCATTGTTACCTTTGCTTAGAATATAACCTTCTTCTCCATACATTGTAAAGGTTTATCCCACCCCAGGCCATCTGGTTTGTTAATATGTCCCATCTACAAGAGGCCTTAATGGACTACTCTTTTGTTTTTAATTTTGTAATTTTATTTATTTTTGAGAGAGAGAGACAGAGACAGAACTTGAGTGGCGATGGGGCAGAGAGAGAGGGAAACAGAATTTAAAGCAGGCTCCAAGCTCTGAGCTGTCAGCACAGAGCCTGATGTGGGGCTTGAACACAAAGAACTGCGAGATCATGACCTGAGCTGAGGTTCCACTCTTAACCAACTGAGCCACCAAGGCACCTCCGGACCACTCTTTTTAAAGAGGCATTTAGTGTCTTTCTAGAACCCCTTATTCTTTTTTTTTCTACTTAACAGTAATTGCTACCTTACTGTATATTATTTATATTTTATTGCTTGTTCATTATCTGTCTTTTTAAAATTTAAAATTTATTTATTTGAGAGACAGAGACAGTAAGACAGAGACAGAGAGAGAGCACGAGCAGAGGAAGGACAGAGAGAGAGGGAGAGTGTCCATGCTGTCAGTGTGGAGCCTGACATGAGGCTCAAACTCAGAAACCATGAGATCATGACTTGAGCCAAAATCCAGAGTCAGACACTTAACCAAATGAGCCTCCCAGGCACCCCTATTCATTATCTGTCTTCTTTAATGAAATCCTAGATGTGTGGGAAAAAGACGCTTTTAATCATTGCTACATTCCTAGGATTTACAACAAATTTGAGAGTAAGTGTTCAAAAACTAATTATGAGTTATGGATATGATTGCATTCATATACGTAAAAATACATTTGGTATAATTTCAAGATTTTAAAAGTAAAAATAAACATTTTCTTTATAGACCATCCTCCAAATGTCAACCTCACCCTCAATGAAAAAAAAATCAGGAGTATTCCTATTAAAATTAAAAATATGAATGTAACAATATTATTTGCCTCTACTCTTGTTTTTAATTTTTTTTGGAGCAAGTAGCCAATATATCTAGACAAAGGAGAAAAGATATGAACATTGCAAATGGTGATTTATCTGGAAAATCCAAGAACGAAAATAGGAAACTATTAGAACTAATAAGAAAGCTAAGATTTCTGTACAAAAGGGGAATAAATATCTATGTGGCATTTGAATAAGAAAGGTGTTTAGAAAAGACAGAAAAATGGTAAAGAGGTAAATTATTTAAAAAAGACTACATTGAAATGAAAACATTTCAATAAAAGGAAACTAAGTTAAAAACTAGTTACAAACTAGTAAAAGATACTTGCAATGGAGAAATTTGACAGTGGCCTGGCACCTAGATTTAATAGAACTCTTATGAATTTTTAATATTTCAAATGCCAATTAGAAAAATGGATAAAGTTTGGAATAAAAAATGGAAAATTAAAACTTAAAAACAGCCTCAATTTAATTCAAATTTAAAATGAGAATTCAAACCAAAATGAAATACTTCCCATCCATCAAATCTATTACATTAAAAGACTTTTTATAACAAATATGAGTGAGGATATAAGTGATTGTGTAAGAAAACACAGAATTATTATTATAATAGTATTTATAATAGCAGAGAATTGCAAACATATACCCATGAAATAAGATACTAAGTCTAAAATAGCATGAAAAAATCTATCAAATATTTAAATAAGAGGTAACAACTTTCCTATCTGAATGGTCTCAACATATAGAAATATATAAAAAGTTGTCTACTTCATTCCTGAAGTTAGCATTTGTCTTCCATTTAACAAAATTTATCACTAAAAATCAATCTTTACATTGGTTTCACCTGTGAATATAATATAAAATACCAGGTTAAAGAAAAACCCTTGAAATAGTATATAAAAAGAGAGATGCACCTTCACTAATCTTTAATTCCAAGAAAGCAAGGATCTTATTGCATTAAAATCATATATTGCAGATGCAAACAGA
Organism: Cryptoprocta ferox; assembly: GCA_028646485.1. Taxonomy (NCBI): domain Eukaryota; kingdom Metazoa; phylum Chordata; class Mammalia; order Carnivora; family Eupleridae; genus Cryptoprocta; species Cryptoprocta ferox. The sequence goes on from CM053572.1 coordinate 64,723,855, forward strand.
TGTCAGAGAGTAGAACCCTTAGCTCACACCATCCCTAATTTACAATTAGGTATCATCCACATCAAAGTAAATAAACTGTAGAGGAATCCTAAGACTGGCAGAACAAACTCTACAACTAATGTAGAGGAGAAGCCACATTATAGAGGTTAGGAAGGGTATACAAAGTGGTCAGGAGCTGCCCACAGGAAGGAGGGAACTGCAGCCATGGAGAGGGGAAAGCACCAAGGAGCACACAGGAGGAAAACAAACCTTCATAAAGTCTGGCCTTGAAAACCAGTGGTACTGAATTCCCTGAGCTTGTATAACCAGTGGGACATGGAGCCTGGAACTTGAAAAGTGAGCTGATTCAGTACTGGGCCAGTAGGGAGGGCAAGTGATAGCTGGGTTCCTGCTCTTAAAGAGACAGTAGCCTGTGAAAAGGCAACACGGAAACAACACCTTGAGCAAATGGAAGGAAAATCAGTTTAAAGGTCTTTTATTTTCATTTTTATTTTGAAAGAGAGAGAGAGAGAGAGAGTGCACATGTGATCAGGGGAAGGGCAGAGACCGAGAGAGAGGGAGAGAAAGAATCTTAAGCAGGCTCTGTGCTGACAGCGCAGAGCCCTATGCGGGGCCTGATCTCCTGAACCATGAGATCATGACCTGAACCGAAATCAAAAGACTGACATTTAACCAGACAGAGCCACCCAGGCATCCCATGGAGGGAAATTTGTTTAAATGGATTTCAGAGCTGTTGGGGGACTTTTCCAGAAGTGAAGGAGATGGCAGTTGCCATTTCCCTCCCCTGCCTGCCAGCATAATAATCACAGAGCCACCTGAAGGAAGTTGCACTGCACAGACTCTTGCTACCTAACTTGCTAGCAGTGTAGCCTGCCCATCAGTTCTCCTGGGGATTTGTCTACTCCAAGGCCACTGGCCTCTGCCGTGGGCTGAGCACAAATTTTGTTAATGCCACGTGTACCCCAACCAACCCTGTACACCTTACACCTGGCAGCCACCAAACTTATGAGAATTCAGATCTGGCCTAGGAGTACTTGCTCAGTGCAAATTTTGCTAACATTACTGCCCCACCTCCAGCCATCCTGTCTGGGTCTCACTAATACCACAGAGATCAATCGCAGCCCACAACAGGCAGGAAGTAGGTGCAGACCTCTGAACTGAAACGAATAGTGACCAAGAAACAATAGCAGGATGCAAGGAACACACACTGGAGACTCTCATGAAGTGCCAGGTTCCAGTGAACAGTGGACTCTGCATTACAAGGCACTACAGGACTTCTTCATAAACCCACTATTTGTAAGAGCGGAAGACATAGCTGACTTTCATAGCACACAGAAACAGACACAGAGAGGTAGACAAAATGAGGAGACAGAGGAATATGTCCCAAAAGAAAGTAAAAGACATAATCATAGCAAGAGATCCAAGTGAAATAGAATTAAGTAACATGTCTGATAGCGAACTTAAAATCATGACCATAAAGGTACTTATTGGATCTACTGGACTTTGTTGTTACCGCAACAAACGAAAGTCCAGAATCAGTTGACTTCACAGGTGAATTCTACTAAATAATTAATGAAGAGTTAATACATATTCTTCTCTAACTATTCCAAAAATTATAGGAGAAAAGAAAACTTGCAAATTCATTCTATGAGGCCAGTATCACCCTGACACCAAAACCAAATAAAGACACCAACAAAAAGCAAACTACAGGCCCATGTCTTTGATGAAAACAGATGTAAAAATCCTCATCAAAATAATAGGAAACCAAATCCAACAATGTATTTTAAAAAACCATTCACCACGATCAAGTGGGATTTATTCCCCAGATGCAAGCATGGTTTAATATTCACAAATGAAACATTACAATACACCACATTAATAAAAAAAAGGATAAGAACCATATGGTCCTCTCAATATATTCAGAAAAAGCATTTGACAACATCCATCATGATAAAATCCCTCAACAAAGTAGAATTAGAGGGAACATACCTCAACATGATAAAGATCATATACATAAACCCGCAGCTATTATCATCCTCAGTGGAAACAGAACTTTTCGTCTATACTCAGGAAAAGGACAGGGATTTCCACTCTCATCACTATTATTGAACACAGTACTGGAAGTCCTAGCCATAGCAACCAGACATTACAAATCAAATCATCCAAATTGGCAAGAAATAAGTCAAACTTTCACTATTTGCAGGTGACATGATACTTTATAATGAAAATCTGGAAGACTCCACCCAAAATTGCTTGAATTGATACACAAATTCAATGAAGTTTCAGGATACAAAATCAATGTACAGAAATCTATTACATTTCTATACACTAATAATGAAGTAGCAGAAAGAAAAATCAAGGAATTGATCCCATTTACAATTGCTCCAAAACCATAAGACACCTAGGAATCAACCTAACCAAAGAGGTAAAAATAGTGTATTCTGAAAACCACTAAACACTGATGAAAGAAATTGAACATGACACAAAGAAATGGAAAGGCATTCAATGCTCATAGATTAAAAGAACAAATATGGTTAAAATGTCTGTACTACCCAAAGCAATCTACACATTTAATGCAATCCCTATCAAAATACCACCAGCATTTTTCAAAGAGATAGAACAAATATTCCTAAAATTTGTATGGAACCACAAAAGACCCCAAGTAACCAAAAGCAGAGTAAAGTTGGAGTTATCACAATTCTGGACTTACAGTTATATTATAAAAGTGTAGTAATCAAATTAGTATGATACTGACACAAAACTAGACACATAGATCATTGGAGCAGAATAGAAAGTTGAGAAAGAAACCCATAATTACACGATCAATTAATCTCCATCAACGCTGGAAAGAATATCCAATAGGAAAAAGACAATGTCTTTAACAGATGGTTTTGGGATAACTGAACAGTCACATGCAAAAGAATGAAATTAGACCACTTTCATTCACCATACACAAAAGTATACTCAAAGTGGATTTAAGATCTAAGCATAAGACCTGAAACCAAAAAAATTCTAGAGGAGAGCACAGGCCGTAATGTCTGTGACATCAGCTATAATAACATCTTACTAAATATGTCTCCTGAGGCAAGGGAAATAAAGGCAGAAATAAATTATTGGTGCTACATCAATATAAAAATCTTCTGGACTGCAAAGGAAACAATCAAGAAAACTAAATGTAATCTACAGAATGGGAGAAGATATTTGCAAATGACGTATCTGATAAAGGGTTAGTGTCCAAAATATATAAAGAATTTATATAACTCAACACCCAAAACACAAATAATCCAATTTAAAAATGGGTGGAAGACATGAACAGACATTTCTTGCAAAGAAGACATTCACATGGCCAACAGACAGATGAAAAGATGCTTAACATCGCTCATCATCAGAGAAATCCAAGTCAAAATATAATGAGATATCACCTCACACCTATCAGAATGGCTAAAATCAAGAACACAAGAAACAGCAGGTTTTGGTGAGCCTGTGGAGAAAATGGAACCTTCTTCTCGCATGGTTGGTGGGAATGTAAACTTGGGCAGTCACGTGGAGAACAGTAGGGAGATTCATCAAAAAGTTAAAAATAGAACAATCCTATGATCCAGCAATCACGCTACTGGGCATTTACCCCAAAAATACAAAAACACTAAATCAAAGGGATACATGCACCTATATGTATTATTAAGAAATAATACAAATGAGCTAAGGTAAAAACCAGAGAGAGACAGAGAGAGAGAAAGAGGGAAAGGCAGACCTAGAAACAGACTCCCAACTACAGAGAACAACAGTTGGTTACTGAGTGCAGGGGGGTGGGGAGATGGGTGAAATAGGAGATGGGGTTTAAAAAGTGCACTTGTGTGATTAGCATGGGATGTTGTATGGAATTGTTGAATCACTATAATGTACTTCTGAAACTTATGTAACATTGAATGTTAACTATACTATAATTAAAATAAAATAAAAAAAACATTGCTGTAACTTACTGCACTTATGGAATAAGACCTATGAACTAGGAGTAAATAAAACAATTAAGAACCATGCAATGAACTTCTACTTCTTCTGGCAATGTCTAAATAACTAGAACTATATTCACCCTGCTGTGGTAAACAACCATAAAATTGTAGGAAAAATGCATGAGGAAACTGTTTTCAGACTGGACAAAAAGCAGTATATACTACAATTCCTGAGAAAAGAGATACTCAGACAACAAGTCCCATGATTATTCTGGATCTCTACAGGAAGCTGGAGATAAGCAGAGATCAGTGTTACTGGCTGCTTACATAAGGTTTCAGTGGAACAGCTGCTATGGGGTAACCATAGACAATAACTGTCAAGTAGTAATGAGAAACAGTAGAGTTCCAGCCCAAATCAGAAGGGAGAAAGTATCTGAGTCTCAAGAAAGCTCCTATATTAGGAATAAAGTTCACAACTATAGTATTATTTACACTAAACTAGCCCTAACAAAGCCAAAATCAACATCTCAACAAAATCATTAAGGGAGACGTATTTTCGAAGTAGAATTCCACCAAAAAAGAGGAGCTTGGAAAAATTTGGGTTTTCTAAAAATGTACTCAAACTTGGACCTCTGTTCAAGAGGTCAGTGAGAAACAACACTAACACAACACTCTTCAGGGGACTTATCCAATATGTAATCCAAAGAGCTTAGTATACAATCGGAATTTCTTTGACAACAAGAGAATTTAACCTGTAGTTTAAAAAAAAACTTAACTAACCCCTAGATATTTCAGATACTGGATTTCAAAGATAGATGATAGATAGATTGATAAAATATATATATATATTGATTGATCTATTATATATATATGTGTGTGTGTATATATACATATATATATATATATATATATAGAGAGAGAGAGAGAGAGAGAACGTGCACACAAGAGAGGGTGAGGAAGGAGAAGGAGCAGGAGAGGCAGAAAGAGAGGAGTTGAGACAGGGATTGAGAGATTTAAAGAAAAATATGGTATTAATGAGTGGACAGAAAATCTCAGGTGAAAAATGAACAGATTGGAAATTCTAGAGTTAAAAAGTATAACTGAGGGGAGCCTGGGTGGCTTAGTCAGTTGAGCACCCCATTCTTGATTTTGGCTCAGTTCATGATATTATGGTTCCTGAGTTGGAGCCCTGCTTAGGATTCTCTGTCTCTCTCCCCCTCTCTCTGCCCCTTCCCCAGTCACATGCACTCATTCTCTCTCCCTTTCAAAATAAATAAATACTTAAAAAGTATAAATGAAGTGTAAGAAAGTACCCAATTTCTTGATAGCAGATTTAAAAAGGTAAAAAAAAAAAAAAGATTGGGGGGGAGGGAGTCAGTCAACTCAAATCAGATCCATATAATTATGCAATTTTAATTAAAGATGGTTTTTATAGCATATTTTATTTATGGTAAGACTGGTTCCCTCTTATAACATTTTTAGTATTTTGTAACATTCTTGCAGGTTTATTTTTCATGTGAATTTTTAATGTCATATTGATTAGCTCCCAAAAAATGGTTGATATTTATAGTAAGATTAGATTAGGATTATATATATACCTAAAAGTAACATACACATCAGAACAGCATCTCATGAAATCTTGCATTCTTGAAAATGTTTTCCTATAGCCTTGACAATTAAAAGACACTTGAATGGATACACAATCCTTAGTTTGTACTTTTTTATTACATCTCTTTCAGTCCCATTCTCCTCTTTCTCTTTCTCTGCCTTCCTCAATGCTTCTTTATCTTTGACCTGATTGGTATATCACTTTTTGTAGTTGTAGAATGATGTTAGTTTAATTTGATGGTCCTCATGAATTTTTTGGTCTCTTTGCCCAAACAGTCCAACCGCTTTCTCTTTTATCTTAAGGTTTACTAGGACATACCCCAGAGTTGACAGACTTGATAAACATGTGTCACTTTTCTCAGTACTATGTGCGGGCCTTTTGAGAATGTAAAGTCATATCTTCAAATTCTTGTATTTTTTTTTTTTTTGATTATGAAAGCTACCTATGTCTGTGATACTAGTTGGTGCAGAAAGGATCCTGGCTAAAATTCAAAAGAAAAATCTGGAAAATATGTCTAGAGGTTTTTTGTAAAGCTCTGAAATACTCTTCAGGAGCTAGAAAGTTACACTTATGTGCAGTTCTGTGTGCATACAAAAGAAAGAGGACCCCAATCCCTTACACGACTGACCTTAAGCTTCTACATGAACAGAAAGTGAAAGCTAGACAGACTTACAAGCTACCTGAGCAGAAAGCCATGCCCAAACAAAAACATAGATCCCTCGTAAAAGGTGGAAGGTTCATTGGTTCAAGCCATTGCAAGGAATGTGTCAATAATCACTGGATGACCATTAAGCTAACATAGAATAAAATGGACTGGGAAGGTAGAAATGTAGTTTTCAGAATTGGCACGTTATCTAAAACATTTAGTTTTAAACATAAATTTATTACACATGCAAATGAAACAGGAAAGTATGACCCATATGGAAAGAACTAAAACAGTCAATATAAACTATCCTAAAGCTGATTTCTTAACTTATATTCCAGGTGTTGTACTTACTAGACAGAGACTTTAAATCAGTTCTTATAAATACTTCCAAAACTAAAAAAGACAATGTCTATAGAATAGAAAAAAAGGACAAAACTATAAAACAGTGTCTCACCAAATAGTGTGTATTCTTAAGAAGATAGATATTATTAAAAGTAACCTAAAATCTTAGAGGTGAAAAGAACTCAAATTAAAAATTCATTGGAAGGACTTAATAGTATATCTAAGCTGGAAGAGTAAAGAATCCAGAAACATGAAAAAAAGGTAATTGAAAATTGAGGTTATCCAGTCTTAGGAACAGGGAAAAAAAAGACTGCAAAAGAGAGCATTGAGTCAGAGATCTGTGGGATTTTATGTGTCATACCAACAATCACGTAATGGAAGCCTCAGGAGAAGGAGAGAGAAAAAGAAAGAGTATTTGAAGAAATGGCCAAAACCTCCCAAATTTTATGAAAAATATTAGTTTATGTCAAAGAATTTCACTAAACTCCAAGTAGAATAAACTCAAAGAGATCCTCAAGATTCACTGTTCAAAACAAAAATTGTGGCTTAAAAATTAAAACTCACAAACATTTAATGTTTTATAAACAAGATAAATTTGGCTAGATATGAAAGAATTTCATTCTAACATAACGTGCTCTAGCTACATGGCATTTAAAAAGAAAAAACAATCTTATTTATTGGAATTTTAAACAAGAAAATATTCCTGTTCTTGCTTCACTCCACTAGGTATACATCATTTTTCAAGCAGACTAATAATACAATTAAAATCATTTAGTATCTATGTGTGAATGCTATAGATCATCGATTTATAGATAATGGAATTAGCAATCTGTGCTTTTTGCTTATGTTCATTGGCAAGAAAATAAAAGAGAGAAGCCTTAATATCAAAAGCTTATGATAGGAAAGAAGACATAGAGTAGGGATACGGCTGAACAGGGCTGGAGAGAAATGACAGTAAGTTTTACTTGGCGAAGTACACTTTGGGTATCAGAGTCATGTTTGATGTGCACCTACTGGCCAACCACTTTACTGGGGTAGGCACATTAAATATTTATACCACTGGTGCTTACTTGACTAGATCTTCACACCAATTGCACCAAGTACACTCACCAATTTATCCCCAGTAACCTTAGCATCAAGAAGCAGAAGCAATTAACTCTCTTACCAAGAATCGTCCCTTGACAGCATTTAGCAGACCCAGAAGCATGGGTGCTTGTGTGTAGCAATCTGCAGGGTAAAGATAAAGCTGAAGAGACCCCTGGATGCCTACTGGGTAAGTGAATATCCCCTTTACTTCTACTTTTCTCTCCTCCTGCATAAAATTATGAATTTGGACTCATTTGCATTACTCATAGTATGTAGCTTTCATTCATTATAAAAATACATATTCATATTAACAAATGAAATGTGATTCAGAGATGAATAAATTAAAATGTTGATTTTTTTTTACTGTCCTCTTCCCCCTGGTTATCCTCCTGAGTGAAGCAATATTCATTGATAAGAATTGGACCCTTCTCTGTTTTAAAATTTCCTCAATTTCCCTTTTTAATTGTTTATTGTATGTATTACTTTTCCCTTACTGAACATTTCTCCACATGGAAAGTCATTAGCTAGAATTCTATTTACATGTAACTGTGTAAACTAAAATATATTCTCGGCCTATCTCAACATTAAATGAACTTTACTTGCCTCATTTAAAACATTTTAAACCAAATTTTTAATAACTTTAATATTAGGACGTTTCTATGCTGAGGAATCTTCACTTTTTCTAGCACTCTGGTAACTCTTGAAGTTTGTCTGCATCATCAGATAGAGTCAAGTATTTCTTAATATCAATTTTCATTTAGCTCTCAAAACTGTTTCTACATGGTCTTGTATTTATTGGCAATAAGCTTCTTTAACTTTAAACAAAAATGGTTAAAAATTAAATAATTGAGGGTAAAAATGTATTTTCACAAACATATTATCTAAATCCCAGGATACAAAAATGGTAAACATTTTAACCATATTTTATTTGGGGCTAGTTTTGTCAAATTCTTATTGATATGTTTGTATTTTGATGTTGTCAGTTGAAACCATATGCTTTTGGATCTTAGAAATAAAATATCCTCCCCAAGTTCCTTTTGTCTAATCCTCAGTCATTAATGTTATAATAGTAATTTCAATTAAGGGAATAGATTTACTGTGACTATTTAGCAATTATTAGGAAACTAAGCTTTCTTACTTCTCATATTACATGTCTAAAACAACGACTACTAATCATATCATCTTTGAACATCAACAAATTCTATTAACATTCAGTCTAAAACCCAGTATTTATAGAAAACCAGCCCTTTAGAGATACTGCCTTATCCTTCAGGCTATATCAACCTGATAAATCTATTGACATGGAAGATATAAAGATGAAAAAAAAGTTTGTATTATTTCCTAAGTTTTCAAATATTTTTAATTTATAAAAATGTATAAAGTTATATATTATACTATAAATGCATGTGTTTAAAGGTGTATATACACATAGTAAGTTTCAATATATATGTGTTATACTGGGAAACCAATATAATGAATTGTATCAATTTAAACTGGCCAATTTATTATCTTATCTACATATTTGTTATTCTAATGGTCACACAAATTCAAACTATATGCTTAGTGGATGTGGTGCCTAAGGGTTGCAATTAATGGCTCACATGGTCTTTTTATCTAGATTATTAGTTCAAATCCTATAAATAAATATTCTGTTACAATTACAGGTTTGGTACATTTAATTTTATTTTAAACTATGCTTGCACAAGGACAGTACATTATTTTCTGCCTAATTATCTTTGTCTGGCTTTACATTTCTCATATCAACAAAACAAAAAATAAAATATAATCAATAAAACTATAGTGATAAAAGTTTCCAATACCTTTTTATTTTTTTAAATGTTTATTTATTTTTGAGAGAGAGAGAGAGAGAGAGAGAGAGAGAAAGAAAGAAAGAGCACAAGTGGGGGAGGGTCAGAAAGAGAGGGAGAGAGAGAATTCCAAGCAGGTTCCATGCTGTCAGCAGAAAGTTGGATGCAGGGCTCTTACTTATGAACAGTGAGATCAGGCCTGAGCCAAAATCAAGAGTCATATGCTTAACCAACTGAGCCACCCATGTGCTCCTCCAATACCTCAATACCTTTCTCAAACAAAAAAGAATGCTGTACAGAAGACCATAGATCACTTTCTCTTATTTCCTACATTGAAGACAGGAATGCAAGAATGGAAGAGGAAAGGGGCTAATTGTTAGTTCTTTCAAAGTGGGAAGAACTGTTTTCCTAAGGGGGGGGGGGGTCTTCCAGACACTAAGCACATGTAAAGATAACATAGTGAGAGGTGACTAATGTGGCTGAGCTGAGAACAGTTATCCACACTCTGGTATAAATCATAACTTTTATCACTTGGGAAAAAAATGGTAAGTTATTATAGTTCTAAGAGTAGTATTTGTTTTTCCTTTTATATGAAGAAAATGACTTTCATGTGGAAGGGAGAGCAGGATATCCCTCGAAGTCCAAGACAATGGCAGATGACACAGTATGGGGAAAGTGGAAGACGCTTAGTGTATTTAGAAACACTGGGCCTGAGTGCAAAGCTAACATACTCATTTAACAGATTCACCAGGTGGCTACGAGTTTCTCATTTTAGAATCAGAGAGCCAAGGGAGCAAAGATATGAATACGTACTAAATTACAGGTATTTTCAATGCACAGATTAAAAAGTGCCTGTTTTGTTTTTGTTTTATAACAAAATCTCATCAAGCCAGCTATGGAGAAAAGAACCACTTATCAAATCAATTTTATGAAAAAAAATATATATACATTAAAAATGACCTGTTTGAGAACACGTGAACTAACATTTAAGGATAAAAACTCAGTATTTCTAATGATAACAATAAGACCGAGTCACTCATGCTGTGTGTGTCATTGTGAACAAGGAAGAAGCTATTTTTTCTCAGTTTAATTTGCTGGTCTGTATGCTAAACTTGTTTTATGTTTGTAAATTAGATCCAATCTAAACGTATATGTGAGATTGGAATTTGGCAGCCCTCACACTTTTGTGGATTTTATACATATGAGGTTTGCTATGTACAATATAAACTTGTTGCTTAAACTTCCTTTTCTTTTTATTAACTTCCCATTTGCAGACTGGTGGGAAAAATTATTATCCTGGTAGGTGTTTGAACAGCTTGATTCAGCTGACTTGGGAACCATTTTTCTATGATTTAAGTACTTGGCTGAAGTTTAAACGTTTAAGAAGTTTGATGGCTAACATCCTTTTTAGGCTTCAGTTTTTACCCCATTTTTTTTCAAAACTGGTAATCTAACCAGGATTTTAAAGGTCTGTATTGTTTTTCAAATACAATGATTTTTTAAATGGAGCCTTAATTTACATTGGCATTTGCACCAACCAACAGTCTAGTGACTCTACAAACTACAATTAAAAAGCAATGCAATAATTTTACAGTGCTAACCAAAGTCTTAATTCCCTAAATTCTAAGTATAGAGTATTAATTTCTGCATAAAGAGTAATAAGGTTAAGGAAAAATAAGTGTATTAAGTGCAAATTATAAGGCTTAAGGTTTTTAATACAAGGATTCCAACAGTCATCATTCCCTCACAGAGTAGAATTGTCACAAATGAAAATATGGGTCTCTTTATTCTATTTAGAGTCATCTTTTTAAAGCACATCTTATGAGCAAAATGTGTCAAGTTATAATATAAATATATATTTAACGTGTAATGGTGTACAACAATCACTATAATAGTAAGTAAGGCAATGACACAGAAATGAAGAAAACATTCTTCAACATGTTGAGAAAATTATTTTCAAAGCCTGGCCCACTACATTGGAACCAGAGGTTTCCAGATATATGCCCACATTTGCATGATAATAAATGTTTTACATTCCTGTGGTGGCTTGCTACATACTTGACAATGGATGGTAGCACAGTTCTGAGAGAAACAGGAAAAAAAAAAAGTTATGTGAATTCAACCCAGCTGGAGAACAGAGAGCACATCTTTACTAAGCAGCTATCTAGTTAGTCTCTGTTTTCATCAGACATCTGATGACTCAAGGATCCCCTGGGATATGGGAAGAAATTCACTGGAGTGGTTGGTAGAAGTCAGATTTTTGCCACCCCTGTCCACTCTTCTCATACTTATTCACTGTGGAAATCGTGGCACGTTTGGCACTAACAAAGTCCTTTGGGAAAAAGTGACTATATTGTTTTTGTAAGCTACAAAAACCTTTCACACTTGGAGTGTGCCTTTTCTACTAGTTCTGTAACAGTATGGGAAATGTTTATTACCTGTTAATTAAGATTAGAGTACTAAATAGAATGGCAACATAGTTATTTTGCTGAAGTCTCCTGGACTCAGAATACTGTGCACAGGTTCATTGTCGCTAGTACTTTTGCTTCCCAGGAGGGTCAGCACATGAGCTTCAGCAGGGGTCGGCAAACTTTTTCTGTAACGGACAAGAGAGTAAATATTTTAGGCTTTGTGGGCCATACGGTCTCCATCACAGCTACTCAGCTCTCCCATTGTGGTGTGAAAACAGCCCTAGACGATACATAAACAAATGAGAGTGTCTATGTTCCAATAAAACCGTAACTATAGACACTGAAATTTGAATTGTATATAATTTTTACATTTCACAAAATATTCTTGTTTTTCTTTAGCCACTTAAAAAGATAAAAATGATTCCTAGCTCGTGGGCTGTACAAAAACAGGTGGCAGGCTGGATGTGGCCCATCCGTGAGTAGAACCCAAAAGTATACAGAGATAAAAAAAAAAATAAGAAAAATATTTCTTAAACATAAGCTTCTATTTTTTATTAGGTATTTAGTTCTGTTTGAATTTGTTTTGCTAATTAACTTTTAATATGTGTCATAATCCTAGTTTAAATCACAGTCCAAGAGAATCTCAGTTTACTGAAGTAGTTAGTATTGAGCTACAATTTAAAGATCTGAAATTCACCTGAAAAACTCAAGTTCTAACTACTAGTCTAATCCATTATTTAAATCTTTTTTAAATTTTTTATTTGAGAAAGAAAGAGTGTGTTGAAATAGGAAGAGGGAGAGAAAGAAACTTAAGCAGGTTCCAGGCTGAATGCAGAGCCCCACTCAGAGCTCCATCCCACTACCTGGTGATTGGGACTAGAGCCAAAATCAAGAGCTGATGCTCAATAGACTGAGCCACTGAGGTGCCCCACCACCATTTTTTAAGTGGTTGCCCTTGTTGTGTTTATATATTTGACACAGAATAAAATACTTTTTATGTCCTTTGTTTAATGTGAAATGGAAATATTTACTAACATTGTCTTGAATTAGAAGAAACCTGTTCCCTTAGCCACCAATGAGTAGTATAATATTAGAGGGGTGAATATTTCATGTGGCCAATGGTCTCAGTGGTTTAGATTTTCCATTCAGTCTTCTACACTATCTTTCCCATCAAGGATTGTTATTCTACATTTACATTTTATATTCTTCTATCTTAGCTCTTCTTCCTGATATCCTATTAAAGTATAGAAATTATAGCCCTTGCAATGGAGGAGATGGTGTCAAGACAATGAAGCCAGGAAGCTGCTCCTGTGTATATGATGTTTGTTGAATAAATCAAATGTAAGTTGTCAGGAACTATATTCTTGCTCTAAGTGTCTCTAGTAATAGAACCATTTCCAGCTATACCGTCATTGAGAGAGAGAGAACCAAATAGGGAGAGAGAAAGAGAGGGATCAAATAATCTAAAGTCATTAGACTTTTTTTTTTTAAGGGTTTTAACTTTGCTTGCAAACTAAATGCAAGGTGTGCCATTACCCATCAAGATAATCATATACTACATCTCACTGTCCCTTCTTCTCAGGTCTTGGCATATATGCATGCCCAAGGATTGTTCTTCAATCAACAAACTATAATTTCAGATTCACTTTAAACCATCTCAACACTTCACATAGTAATGATTGCTGCTAGCCCTTTTTCAAAGTTCTAAAGTTAATACTCATTTCACTCCTGTAATTATTTTACTTCATCACTTTCAAAGTGGACTACAATGACAAAAGAACACTTCCTCTTTACTTACATTTTGATACCTATAAATATTCCTTGAACTAAAAAATATTCATAAATAATAGAACAAAGTTAATGTTTAAAGGAGTTAAGATACGGAAACTGTATTCTTTTAAAATACCTCATATAATCCATAATAGTTCATATGAAATAAAAGATTATTAATACAAAAAAGCCAACAAATTTGAATTTCAAGAAAAACTTCAGAAAAATATATACCAAAAAAGAAACAGAAGTCAATATTAAGACATTGTAAGTCTAATTTAGAATATTTGAACTTTTTGTAGACTTACAATATGTGGTATAGGGGCCAATATACCAAAGGAGTCAGTATGTCACATGCAGAAAAGTACTGGCTTTGAAATCCAATAGACTTTGAATTTTGACTCTGTAACTCTCCAACTAGGAGATCTGGCTTCTGAGGCTTAGTTTCATTAAAGAGAAGAGGGATATCAACATCCATGCAACTATAGCACTGGGCATATACAAGTATTTACGGTAGATACTGTAATTATTAATCATAAGAGTGCTGGATTTAAGAAGGATAAAACTCCTGTAAATACACAAAACACTCATCCAAGAACTTGAATTTTATGTGGTTAAGCAATCTGACCCAGAGGAACAAATGGAGACAAGCAGATTCAAACTATGGCAGGATCTCTGACTGTATGTCAAGAAGGGAATCATAATAGTAGCCTTGTAAAAATCAACTTTGGGTCAAGTACTGTTAATCATTACATTACATAGGTTCTTGCAGGTATTCCTCAAAATGAAATTGAGTCATATAACTAGTGAACAGGTGAAAATACCATGTGCCTTCTCATGTACCTTGATGTGCAGCTCTTAACAGAGAATAATAGGAAGTCCATTACAGAATAGTCAACGGGTACAAAAAATTTTATTTTGGAGAAAATCAGTTATTAGAGTACAGTTTTAACTGATCAAGAAGAAATTTTTATTTTCAACTTTCCAAACTATCAGTGCAGAGCCTGATGCAGGGCTTGAACTCAGAAACCATGAGATCATGACCTGGGCCAAATGTTTAATCGACTGAGCCACCTAGGTACCCCTCAACTTTATGTTTCTAATAGGATGAAGGCTGGTCTAATACACAAATATCCTGAATAGCCCTTGTTTTTCATGGAAGGTAAGAGTATATGCAGGACTTAATTTCCTTGTGGCCCGTTTCCATTTATTTATTTTTTCATAACAAGCCTTATGCATAAAAAATGATATAAAATCAATATAATCCTTCAAAATCAAATTTTAACGGATTTTAATGGATCTGTAGGACACGTCTCCTGTCATAGCATTGTTCATCAAATATTGTTTATATTAATACACAGCCTTTGCTTTTGAAAATATCTGACAGCTACCATGTGTTTATGATATACATTTTAAATTTGGTTTTCTGTTTTAAGCATTACTTTATTTTTGAAATTGCAGAGGATGTCAGAGAATAAGAACATTGAGTTAAGAACAAAATTCCACTTTTATTATATAGAATTATTTCCTTACAGCTTATATTAGAATTTCAAGATGTAATTGTCATCCGTATGTTCTACTTCCTAAGCATTAGGAAAATTGGCAAAGCATTCTGTTTTGTTTCTACAGATGCATTCTTTAATTTTCTTAAACTTTGACATTTATAAATTATGACAAAATTGCATTTCTTGGTGTACACTTTTTTCTTGTACCAATTTCAATTAATAGAGGCTATATGGAAATATTTTTATTTTCTTTTATCATGTTATGATTTATCTAGTTTTTACATTATTGAAATTATGTAATTCATCTTTTGCTTCTCAAAATATATACTTAAATCAAATAAGAGTATACCTTTTAAAGATATGATTACTAGCTTTAATATGGTTTCAAATTAATGTTTTTTTTGGGGGGGTTAAAAGCCATGTTTCACATCTTTATAACACACAGCAACTGATTTTAATTGTGTTGCATTAACTACCCACATGTTCTGGGTTCAAGGAGGAACCATCAAGAATAGGACTTGTGTCTGTGAAAGTTTTTGAAGTGATAACAAGAAAGATTTTACACTTGCACCCTCTCTCCATCAAGAAACAGAATTTGAGAATTGTTGAAGATTATTTCACAATTCCTTATGGAGTGAGACAATCAGGAATATGTAACTGTTTAGCATACATATGTATGCAGTATATATATAAACTCAATGCATAAATCCAATTTGCATTTAATAATATATATAATAAAGTGTAAAAAAAAGAGGTCTGGTCAGTTATAAACTATCTTAATAGTTAACAGTTCAAGAAAACTGGGGGATTCTTAGCTTGGTTCATAACATTAGTAGCAGAAGTCATCTGACTCTCAACTTAAGCAGACATGGGGGAGAGCAAACGGAAGGTGGAGACATGTTCCAACATTCTCATTTTAAACCTTCAAAAGGCAATCCCCATCAGAAGGGACTTGACAGAATTTTGAATCTATGTATTTTTGAAATATTGGTTAGTTTCAATTTCTTTTTTCTTCAAACTCCATTTTTTTTATGGGGCATAGGATTTGGGAAGCACAGCATGGAACATGAAATGCCCTAAGTATGTTGTCTTTTTAAAATCAAACTTGGAGTAAGACTGATAAAAGAAATGAAACTTATTTTTTCCACCAACAATAGAATTATTCTTATTCCTATATTAAGAAATCAAGTAAGATTATTAAACATGGGATAAAAATTAGAATACATGTATTCATTGTTAAAGATCAAGAGCATCTTTGTTGGTAAATTAAAATTATCCCTCGTGCAGTCTCTAAGTATTATTGAATAAGTAAGAACTTGTTCTGTATGTTCTAGATGCATATCTAATATAGTGGAAAATGCAATTGATTACCTCAACTTTTTAAGACCATTCCAAACATGAGAGCCAATGTATTTCCAAAAGAATAGTAAACACACACACACACACACACCACACACACGAATGAAAATATATCCTCCATAGTGAATTGAGAAACAGACAGGTAATATGTATAAATATATAACTCCTCTAATGTTGATATTCAAAAAGAGCTAGTATAAATAAAAGAATGCCATGGACTATTTCACTATATAGATTGTAATATCCAAACCAAACAAGTATTAAGATAAAAATAAAGCTGTGTTAAGATTAATGAAAGATTTCAAAATGTGTATAAGGCTTAAAATGTTTTTGCATGCCGGCAAAGAACAAAACGGAATAGTTTTTACTTAAGCTGTTTTCCCTTTCACATTTACAAGAATTATTTTAAATAAAATTCATTATTTAATAAGTGGCTATCAGACTGTTTCAAAAAGCAAAACACTTTACAATTGTGCATATTCTTCTAACGGTATTTCCATATACTGAATCTTCCTGATTCAGGATTTCTGGAGCTTCACTAATGCTTAAGTGGCCCTTCTTGGTAAACATATCAGCACAGCAATGTAATGTACATGTTCCATATCATTTCCTGCATTATGTGTGTGGGTTGAGGTTGCTGCTTCAGTTCCCAGGACGACTGCGGGAGGAAGTTGGGTATAATTCCTGGCAGCATAGTAGTTTATCCATTACATTAAAGAGCAGTTCATATTTCAAAATGTTTTTCTGAGATCATTACAAAAATAAAAAACAAACGGCAGGGTTATCAGCTCTCATTACCAATTGCTGAGTAAATGTTTTTTAAAAAACACTAAAAATAGTCACAGGAAGCAGTCATTTCTATGACAAATTGTTAGCCAGTTTACTTAGTGTGCTAAGTAATATATTTTTGATCAAAGATAAACCGTTTAAAAAGTTACATTTGTGTTGCTGGCGGAGGTGGGGGGCCGTGCAGGTGGGTGGGTAGGAAATTGCAGTTCCCTGAAGGCTGATGTACCTTGTAAAACAATCCGTCTTCAAACAAAAATGAAAGAGAGCCAAAAACAGCTCTGAATTACATGACACGACCCTGGAGATGCTGTTCATGACACAAATGCTATAGCGGTTTGCAGATATCTCATTTTGTGGGTCAGAATAGGCACAATTTTTGATTTTTAAATTATATTGTATCACTTTGGTTGTAAATTATTTCCTGATTTCTGTCACCATGTCTATGTAAAAAGCACAATGTCTATTTCCAACAAACTGATACATTGCCCCCCTTGCTGTTTGAAAACTGTGACTGATGAAAAGAGCTTCTGCACTCTGGCTCTGAAACAAGTAAGGTACTTATTAGAAAATGGCCCTTTTATATGGTGCATCCAACTATGACATCAAAAGGCTGGACTTGTAACTACTTTATAGAGAAAGTACCCAAGAGTACACGGTGAGCTGATCAGCAAAATGCCAACTCCAAGCTGCAATGAGGCAGTGATTTCAAATGACCCATTTTGGCACATTTTATTTTAAGGATTTAATCCTATAGCACCTACATAGTCTTTGCTAAAGTTAATAAAACTTCTCTTACAAGCTCAAGAGTTCTGGTCACAAAATACTTTCTTCTAGATGTGTTCAAAAATTGAGTTTTTAGCTTTAACTGAGGTCGTATTCAGGCAATGAAGACTCTAACAAGGGAAACTTCTTTTTTTTTAATTTGGGTAAAAAGATATCATTATGCCTTAGGAAGTATTATATTTTTGTAATCATCTGCAATGCTCATTAGTCTTATTATATCTGAAGCACTTGTATTTGTTGAAATAGAAGCAGCTGAGATAAAAGAAATTTGAAAGTGAAATCATTACACATTTGAGTCTGTGCCTTTTTCAAACTGGAAGCCTGCTCTATTACTCTTAATGAGCTGATGCCCCAAACACTGAAAATGGATTCATATTTCTTAACCTCTTTTGAATCTTGGATTTAAAACCATGATGTGCTTTCAAAAGAAAAGAAAAAGGTTCTCTAAGCTCATTTTTAATGATCTTCTTCATTTTGGGCAACAATACTTATCTTTCCAAACTACTTGGCAGTAATATTGAACCAGGTCTAGAAATGTGAAATGTACAATGCTTACAATTCTAGAAGAAAATCTATTTTTCAGTAAATATTTTGTATATGTTTTCAGAGTAACTATAGGTCATCTAAACCATAAACACCTGTTAGTCATAGGTGTTTAAAATGGAAAATATTGACATGTTCAAATTAAAAGTTATTACAGTAAAAATATATACAACTAAATACACTGCAGACAAATGGATACAAGTGAAACTGGGAAAGCTGGATAAGACTATTGAGTTATATCAATATTATTATCCTGATTTGGTATCATACTATAGTTTATCATTGGTAGGAAGTAGGTAAAGTGTATACAGGATCTCAACTATTTCTTTTATTTTGGGGGAAAAGGGATTAATTTGGGAAAAATCACATATGCATCTATAATCATCTTAAAAATTTCAACTAAAAAATGAAATGTTACATCATTATTATTTTATCTACCTACAACTTCTAGTTTTACATAAGGGATAAGTATCTTAGGTTTGGTTTTTCTTTTCAAAAAATGCTGTAGACATTTTAAGATAAAATATAAAATATATACTTTAATTTAATGTTAGGTGTAATTAGATTATGAAACGTTCTAAAATAATAAAATATAATCTTAATTTGGAAGGAAAGGGGGGGAGAGAGAGAGGAGATTCAAGTTTTGAAAAGACAAAATTTCCAAGATACATTTTTATTGCATGTAGTGAAATCATTGTCATAAACCACTGAGAGCTATGTGTTGGTGCTGATTTTAAGATAAGGCAATCCAGGTCAGGTCTATATCCTATTTTATAAATCAAAAGAAACAAGGGACAAGGGAATGCTTGCCCTCTAGTTCTAGAGTTGGAGGAAGGCATCACTCTTAATTAAGAAGTACTCAAGTTATATATATAGTGCTGTAAGAAAAGCATGAAATCAGAAGAAATGAAAACATTTGTTATGAATAGTTTCCTTTTGGCAACCTTAACTATGCTAATTTGCTTTTAATAAATTATGACAATGACTGTCAACTTAAATGGTCAATGCACTCAAACAATAACACTTTTGCGTTAATAATCTTGGATCTGTTTAGGATAGAACTCCTTTTGCGGAAGTTATAGTTTAGTAAGCTCCACTCAGGTCTCCAGAGCATATGTTTCACGGCTAGTTTCTTGAGTGAGCAGGGGTGATGCCACTGAAATTCCAGCAGCATTATCTTACACAACACACTCCAGGAATTTCAGAATCACACCATCTACTTTGATTGATATAAATACGAGTAACATTAATTCATTTAATATGCTCATGTAAGCTATGTATCTAAGCAGAAGATTTAGAAGCTGTATTATTTCCACATGCTCTGTATTTTATTACTAGATTACCAGCAAAATGTTGATATGACTCAACTCCTCCTACAGTAAAGACTAATTACCTCTTAACACTAAAACAATGGCTGTATCCAGAGAAATCTACATAGGTTGATATTTTTGTGTCAGAGAAATGAACCAAGGAATTGCCTTTGTGGGTGGGCATTAACATTGAGTCTCTTGAGTTGGAAATAACAATCAGTTTTGTTTTTATGATTTCACATTGATGTTTACTTCTATCTAAGCTCCTTTAGAGATTTCGAAGGATCAGACCACCAAGCCTGGGTACATTTTCCTGGAAAATTACTGAGGAAAAAAATTGCAAATCAAGGAAACTTTATTAATTCTTTGCAGTTTGTGTCTGCACTACGCCAAAGCTAAAGGAGAAAATGTAGGAAAAAAATATTCGAACATCCAACTGCTACTCAAAACCTAATATCCAGATGTGTTAGAGGTTTGATGTTATAGTTTGCTACTATTGAGATTGCTAATATTTTCAAAAGTCTTATAAAATGTGCACATTTTTTAAATTTTATTGGTTTCTATTGCCTTTACAATTTGCAAAAAAAAATGCCATTAAAATCACTATTTTTTAAAAATTTTTTAAAATGTTTATTTATTTATTTATTTATTTTTTAACTTCATAGTTTATTGTCAGGTTGGTTTCCATATAACATCCAGTGCTCTACCCCACAAGTGACCTCCACCATGACCATCACCCCACTTCCCCTTCCCCCTCCTCCTTCCGCCCTGTTTGTTTTCAGGATTCAAGAGTCTCTTGTGCTTTGTCTCCCTTCCTCTCCCTCTTTTTCCTCCTTCCCCTCCCCATGGTCCTCTGTTGGGTTTCTCCTGTTAGACCTATGAGTGCAAACATATGGTATCTGTCCTTTTCCGCCTGACTTATTTCGCTTAGCATGACACCCTCGAGGTTCATCCACATTGCTACGAATGGCCAGATTTCATTTTTTCTCATGGCCATGTAGTATTCCATAGTATAGATGAACCACATCTTCCTAATCCATTCATCAGTTGATGGACATTTAGGCTCTTTCCATGATTTGGCTATTGTTGAAAGTGCCGCTATGAACATTGGGGCACATGTGCCCCTATGCATCAGCATTTCTGTATCCCTTGGGTAAATCCCCAGCAGTGCTATGGCTGGGTCATAGGGGAGTGCTATTGATAGTTTTTTGAGGAAAAATCACTATTTTGAAGTCAAGTAAGGGACAGAAAAATAAAAGACTACTATTTTGTCATTTTAAGTAAGTTTCCATTTAGGATCTTACAGATTACTTAGATGGTTACTTATCTATATTTTAAAAGAAAATAAATGGCAGAGTTACTCTCATATTCTGGAACAGATGGTAATGTAGAGTAAATGATGTTAAGTAACTAGAATTCATTTTAAAAAGGTCTGAGATGAGCTGAAAAAGTTAAATCCTTTTCTTTTTTTTAAATTTATTTATTTTTTGAGAGAGAGAGTGAAAGAGCAAGAGCAAGAGCAAGTGAGCAGGGGAAGGGCAGAAAGAGATAGAGAGGGAGACAGAGGGAGAGAGAGAATCCTAAGCAGACTCCACAATACCAGCATAGAGCTCTGTGCAGGACTCAAATCCACCAACTGTGAGATCATGACCTAAGCCGAAGTCAAGTCTAATCCACCAAACCACTGAGGTGCCTATGAAAAAATTAAGTTCTTAAAAGCAAGTTTTTTCACAATATCTGAGAATCTCAATGGAAACAAAATGCATTTTATTGAAAAGAAAGTGAAGAAAATTATATGAAATACATACATGTATATTTCTGAATTATTTAAGTCTCTTAATACTTATTCAACTATCACCAGTTCAACAGCAGAGCTAAGCACTGGCAATAACGATTTTCTATTATGTTTCCAATTTTTCTTATTCCAGTCATATAAAAAACTCACAGTCATATAATTATTTATTTTGTTGCTCAAAAGTTATACTTGGCTAGATAGAAAATTAAAACATATTTTAGCTAGTAGCTTGTTAATTGATCATTTTAAAAATTTAGATATAAAAGCTTCTGCACTGCAAAGGAAACAATCAACGAAACTAAAAGGCAACTGATGAATTAGGAGAAGATATTTGCAAATGACATATCGGATAAAGGGTTAATATCCAAAATCTATAAAGAACTTCCCAAACTGAACACCCAAAAAACAAATAATCCAGTGAAGAAATGGGCAGAAGGCATGAATAGACACTTTTCCAAAGAAGATATACAGATGGGCCACAGACACATGAAAAGATTCTCAACACTGCTCATCATCAGGGAAACACAAATCAAAACCACACTGAGATTCCATCTCACACCAATCAGAGTGGCTAAAATGAACAACTCAGGAAACAACAAATGCTAGTGAGGATGCGGAGAAACAAGAACCCTCTTGCATTGTTGGTGGGCATGCAAACTGGTGCAGCCACTCTGGAAAAACGGTGTGGAGGATCCTCAAAAAATTAAAACTAGAAGTCTTCTATGACCCATCAATAGCACTACTAAGAATGTATCCAAAGGATACAGGAGTGCTGATACATAGGGGCATGTGTACCCCAATGTTTATAGCAGTGCTGTCAACAATAGCCAAATTATGGAAAAAGCCCAAATGTCCATCAACTGATGAATGGATAAAGAAGATTTGGTTTATATATACAATGGACTACTACTTGGCAATGAGCAAGAACGGAATCCTGCCATTTGCAACAACGTAGATGGAACTGGAGGGTATTATGCTAAGTGAAATAAATCAGTCAGAGAAAGATAGATATTAAATGTTTTCACTCATATGTGGATCTTGAAAAACTTAACAGAAGACCATGGGGAAGGGAAAGGGAAAATATAGTTACATACAGAGAGGGAGGCAAACCTTAATAGACTCTTAAATACAGAGAACAAACTGAGGGTGGATGGGGGGGTATGGGAGAGGGGAAAATGGATGATGGGCATTGAGGAAGGCACTGGCTGGGATAAGCACTGGGTGTTGTATATAAACAATGAGTCACAGGAATCTACCCCCCAAACCAAGAGCACACTGTATACACTGTATGTTAGCCAACTTGGCAATAAATTATATTAAAAATATATATTAGATATATGAAGTATGTGCCCCCACTGTTAATGCTGCTCTAGGCAGCCTTCCTGTTAGATGATGCTGTCCAGATTTGTCCTTTTATAAAGACATTTGCTCACTTCCTTCAAGAAACGTCCTCATAACTGTGAGGCAGTTACTCAGGCTGAATTGACCCCTGCCTTTTCTTCCCATTTCTATGCCTTTCTTTTTTGATGCCTTAGAAATTTCATAGATCTGTTTATACCTCTCACCTCCAGACTCAATTATCTGAAGTAAAACATTTCTCATTTTAGAATTCTAATGCCCAGGAGCAGTAGGGTGCATATCAGTTGCTCAAGAAAATGTATGTTCAGTTTTTATATTGAATTGGCTGCTGAAAAACTATCAAATGTAGGTCATATTTCAGGTATTCATTTAATACATATTAAAATGTATTAATTTGATTCTATGGCATCCAAATTTCTGGCATCCTCATGAAATTTGATTTTTTTTATATTTATCAATTCCTGTAAACTACCCATGTAGAGGGTAATTAATGTTTTCACTTTTTTTCTTTGCTGAGGCATTAGCATTATTTAGTAGTGACACATGTAAAGACATTTAACAAAACCTGTTTGGGTTTGAGATATGTCCCCTCAAAAATGTTTAAGACCTAATATCCATTACCTGTGAGTGTGACCCTATTTAGAAGTAAAGTCATGGCAGACAATGAAGTTAAGTTCACGTAGTTAGAGAGGGCCCTAATCCAATGACTGTATCCTTTTAAAATTTCTTTTAATGTTTATGTATTTATTTTGAGAGGGAGAGGGAGAGGGAGAGAGAGAGAGCGCACGCAGAGGAAGGGCAGACAGAGAAGATGACACAAAATCTGTAGCAAGCTTCAGGCTCTGAGCTGTCAGCACAGAGTGTGATGCTGGGCTTGAACCCATGAACCGCGAGATCATGGCCTGAGGCAGTCAGACCAGACGCTCAAACAACTGAGCCACCCAGGTGCCCCTAACTATGTCATTTTAAAAGGGTAAATACATACACACACACACACACACACACATACACACACACGCAGGGAGAAACTCTGTATATATGAATTTCTATCTGGGAGATACATCTATAGCCAAGGAATGCCAAAAATTGCCAGATAACAACCAGAAGCTGGAGAGAGGCATACACAGATTCTCCCTGGGCCACCTCAGAAGGAATCAAGCTTGCTGACCCTTTCATCTCAGATCTCCAACCTCCAGAACAGGAAGACGAGATATTTCTGTTGTTTCAGCATTCAGTTTGTGGTACTTTGCTTCGACAACGCTAGCAGAGTGAGACACCTATATTCGATTGCTGAAGAAGAATATTCTCAGAACTAATTAGAGACAAGATGGATCATTAGTGTGCCTAAAATGTATATAGTTTATTTTGAAAGAATTCCTAGAATAAACCATTGGAAACCTGCAAAGGGAAGAGAAAAGTACAATTTGGGATGAAGGCCCTATGCAAAAGCAGGCACCCTCGTGAGAATGAGGCCAGGTGGGTTTTTATGAGAGGCTTTAGCCAGATTGGGGTAACATGAAATCAAGGCAGGGAAAAGGGGATAGATGATCCGAAAGTTTCTAATTGCGTTCTTTTATTCTATCTTCACTGCCCACCATTTGCTTTTCCCTAACGTGATACCTGCCAGAGAGATCATATGGCCAAGCATCTCTGCTTCTAAATTAGACCAGGAGAAAAAAAAAAGGGAAAAAAAGGAAAAAAAAAAAAGAGGGATTCCTGGTTTGCTTTCCTGTGAAGATTCAAGATAAAAATGTAAAGAGCAAGCACACTGATGATAGGAAGGTTAGACTTAGATTTTATATTTTTAAAAAGGAATTTTTAAAACACATATTGTGTGTGAAGACATGTAGCCGGGTACTAATAGTGTAGGCCTTTTAAAAATCAATAATTGGTGTTAGTAAGAAGACCTGTGCTGACAACCAGCTGTGAAACTGCCCTTATTCCTGCGGTGCAGAAGGGGAAAGGAACCAGCAGATGATTACCAACTCCAAGTATTGCTTGCAGTCAAAGCTTCATTAAAGAAATTAGTAAAATACCCTTTTTGCCTTAAAATAGGTGCCCCAGTATTGAAAGAGGATCTATATAAAGAGTTCAGAATAGAACTGCTGCACACTGTTCAAATCAAGAGTATTTCCCAGTTGGGCTACCGGCCTACATTGTAGAACTTAGTCTTTAGTCAAAAGCTCTTCTTCTCCCAATTAAAGAAAAAAAGGTTGAGATGCCTACAGGCCTTTGCAGCATGTTTGGTGTGACTTTTAACCCCTCATTCCACCTTCTGAATATGCCTCTTCTTTATACCACAATCTGATGTAGGGGCAAAATCAAGTCTCTACTTCAGATTAGGCTGTTGGCATCTCTTTTACAATTTCTAAAAGTCAATGTTGAAATTCACTGTTGGTCCTTGCTTGTCTTCTATACATGCTTCCTGTCAAAATTTCGTCATTTTTATTCACATCAAAGGGAGACATTTGTTATTAAATGTTACTAAAACATATGTGACCGGTTTCATTTCTCACCAGCGTATTCCTGTACATCTGATATTCTACATGGATTGTTGAGGAAATATACATAACTACTCAATAAGGAGTAGGAGATTTTCAGTTTTGACTTTCAGCTACAACTCACTTGCACACATGACCTTACAAAATCTCTTAAATCTCCAAGAGCCCATTTCTCATTTTCCTCTGTGCTCCCATGGAGCTGATCCAATGGGTTTTTAGGGGAGCTCTGAGCTTGGACGAGCCCTGAAGGGCATGGGGCAAAGCAGGAAATGGGCCCTGTTCTCCCTGCTTATTGTCTTGGAAAATAGGTATGATAGTATCAGCCTCACAGGGGTCTCACTGCAATTAATGTTTGGAAAATGTTTTGAAATCCCAGAGTTTAAAAAGGAGATGGCAATTATTGAAGCATCGTATTTCCAAACAGTAGTCAGATTGTTTTAAGTCCCTGTTTCTAAATACATGTGATATGGGGGGCAATTATGCTACCTAGAAGTGTAAATTGACAGGTTGGTTTTATGCTTTCTGTTCCCCCCCAAATTGCCTCAGTAGAATCTCTCTGTCGACCTGGGCCATCTAGCTAAATGCTGCATCTGAGTTTTGTGGAGTCATCTCATCACTAAAACACCAAGATGACAAATCCATGTGAAGACTGCTTCGCTTTGTTGGTTTTTATTGTAATATCTACAGTTACCCAAAGGTGAAGATGCTTTCCCCGGCTTGATGTTGCAGACAGATTTGAAGAGGGGAGTCAGACCAACAACGGAAAATGGAGGATGCAATTCAAAGAACTCCATCTTACATTTTGTGTAGGAAAAAGGTTTTATGCCAATGGCTGCACAGAACATCCTATGAAACATTCATAGTTTCGAGCTTTGATAACGTTATAGTCAACATACCCAACCAATATTTCCTGTGTATTTTTTAGTCCATCATCCTGGAACCAAAATCCCAGGTGTTTTTCAGCAGCGTATAAAAACTGGCATCAGAAATCTCTGAGTATGTAAACAGAATAGCCACATTTAAAATAGGGCAAACAAATGGAAAACAAATCCATTTTTACAGCTAATTCTATTGTTTACATTAATTATATAACAACTTTCTGAACTATAAAGGTTTGTTTTTACTTGGTACAGAATGTAATTGAAGAGTTTACTCATGCATGTCATCTATTACATGAAACAGAATGGCATACTAGGAATGCCCAGTACATGGTAAAACGTACCTTTGGAGATAGGTCTCTGGATACTTCACTTCTAGAAATGTTCAAACTAAACTATGTATCTTTCATGCATCCTTGTAATTTATGTTCTCTTTTTGCTTTATTTGCAGTTTATTTAATATTTGAAAATACTTTTTGTATCAATTAGCAAATTAGCAGTTTATCTGGGTGGAAAAGCCCCATCTGAGTTACAAAGTGAATTGTTCTGCAGCTGCAAAATCAAGTGCCTCAGCTGAGTTAATGCTTTTCATTTCTTTTGCATGTGTCAGCATTAATGGAGGCAAGCTTCTATGAAGCCTTGCGTGTGAAGATGGTGCTGAGCAGACTAGATTCAATTCTGTTAAATGCTTTTTGCTTTTTCTTTCTTTCTTTCTTTCTTTCTTTTTTTTTGGGGGGGGGTGAGGATAAGACACAAAAGGAGACTTCAAATCAGGCTGAACTTCAAGCAAAAGTTAATGCTATTCTCTTTTGGGTTCAACCACCCACTTTGCTTAAGGTCAGTAGTTGAGGCTAATGCAGCTCAGAGGGGCTGCAGTAAACTTGGCATCTCCTTGATTAGGCTCCCTGCTGATCTAATACACATACTAGCTCACTTGCCAAGTCAAATAACACATTTAGTGAATTGGAAATAAGATTTAAGTGGGCCAGCTCAATGCGGCTTGCCCTCTCATCTTTTTACCGAATCCTTCTCTTTGTACGCAAGGCTGTGAAAACTGCTCTTGTTAGAGGACTTAATCTTCATTTTTTTCCTGTAGATTATTTGGAAACAGGTCAATTGAATGTTGGAACTG
The DNA here is from genome assembly GCA_028646485.1 of Cryptoprocta ferox. Lineage (NCBI taxonomy): Eukaryota > Metazoa > Chordata > Mammalia > Carnivora > Eupleridae > Cryptoprocta > Cryptoprocta ferox. The sequence goes on from CM053572.1 coordinate 64,751,431, forward strand.
CTAACTCCTCCCACTAAAGAAAGAACTCGCTTGTGGCATACTGATTGCATCATTTACATGAAAGACTCCTATTATTAAAGAGAAAATACTATAGTATAAGGGTCTGTTAGAATTAATAAAAAGAAATCCTGATATTAAATGCACCCCTTTTAACAATGTGTTTATTTCTTTGTCTTAGAGACTCTTTTCTAAAGTGTGCTTTGTATTAACTGCTGGTGAGTAATAGATGGGGATGATCACATCAGTATATATTCATCTCCCCTGGCTGTTCGGCTGCAGTTAATTCTTAGATACAGTAGGTTATAATAGGGTGACATTTCTATAGTGCCTTTCATAAGAGCAATCTAAAGCATGTCACATAATGTTTGACTTTGAACTATTCAGTTTCTTAGTGACACAAATCTCAGGGTAAATTTATGCCTCTGTGGTTTGTTTCTTTAAAAAAAAAAATGAGTCATTGTATTTGTTATAGTTTCAAATTTATCAAAGATTCACCATAGATTATCAAGCTATCCATGCCATAATAATCTGTAACTGTCCTTATCTCTGTGTTAGATGTTCAGGGTTATGATGTGTGTGGACTTTTTATGATCTACTTATCTCTTCTGGTCATATAGATTTATGTGTATCTCTTCTGACTAAATCTGAAATCAGAGCTTGCATTCTGAAGAAATAAAATACGTCTATGTAAAATCCAAGTACTATTCTCTGACATCTGAAAGTTAAGAGAACAAGGATCTCAATGCCCTCCAAAATAGATATTCCATTTGCCACCTTTACAAAATAAAACTATGTGAAATACACTGTGTACAATGAAATGAAATTAAGTATCCCCAATACGATTTGGGGGCTTATAAAAGACTACAGGTATCAGGGCCATGGTTTTATTATCTAAAATTTACCTATTTGCAACAGTTGTTTCTAAATGGAAAGGATTTATTAACCTAAAGTAGCTTTGCCATGAGATATAAAATATAGGGTTTATACTGATTAATCATTACAATTCACCCTTCAAAATCAATACCAGATCTCTCTACTGCATACCTTCTTCAGTCCATAAACCAGTAATTGTAAAATAATTATTAATTAAAATAGGAAACTTATTTAGCATTTTCATCTGGACTTTCATTTTCCCCCAGAGTTTCACAGCATATTGTCTATTCTAAAGAACTATATAGATATGATGTCATTGCTATAGTTATTATCTCTCTCACCAAATTATGCTCTAGCTTTGGCCTTTTTTTTTTTTAAACACCAATAATATCAAAACTCATCTTTATTGGAAAAAGCAGCAAAATGGAGAGGATTATAAATTTTAAAACTATGATTAAGCAAATAATTATCATCAAGAATGAGACAATCCTTACAAGAGTCTGGGTTTTATTTTTTCTATTGCTACGCATTATATTGTTTTTGCATAACTTAGCTATAGATAGAGGACATCTAACCTCAAGGTAAGATGTGACCCCAGCAAGACATTTTTACTTAACTACAGTGTGTCAGTAGAGAAAATAAAAGTGGCATGTTAACGTTCCACTGGTTAAACATTTTTCCAAGCTCATTTTTTTTCTTGTGCCTTCTTTCAAATACTTACAGCAACTTTGGGACATTAAGAAATCAGTAACAAATGCAAATGTATGATTAAAGTTTTAAAATACCTGTCCTTTTTGGATATGTGAAAAAAAACTATCTTCTGTTAATATTCAGGTGTTCAAAGATGAGATTTTAAACTGTTCACTAAGACTATTACTAAGAAAGATTTGTGAATGAGAAGATTAAAGTAAAAGACAGAAAATATTAGGTTGTGGATAGAATTTGTCATTAGTATTTTAGCCATTCCGTTCTCACTAATCAGTGTATACCTAAATGACACCTGTTTAATTCTTAATATCCAAGCAAAACTTTTTATTAACGGTATTCAGTTTTTCTTCTCTTTCAATTCTTTGCATTATTAGAAGTTAATTATCACTATGTAAGAAAAATACCTAGTGTCACAGTAAACTATTAGAAATTTTTTTTTAATAATTTACAGTGGGTGCCATTTCAAGCAAGCAACTAATTGCAAACTTGACTTCCTTTAATAATAAGTTTAGTTTGATATTTAACCCAAATTTAACTCCTCACAGTCTTTTTTTCTCTAGCCCCTAAGAATTACTCTTGACTATAGATTGGAAAGGAGTATTTCAGTTTTATATGTCTGCATAATTCTTCTTTCTCCCTAGGGGCAAAGTATGAAGTCATATTTTATAATTGACATATATGGCATTGTGCACACGGGAATGACATCAGGAGATTGTATGTGACCTACATCTTTCTAAAAAGAACAAGGACCAGTAAGGGTACATTTTTTTAAAATGATTCTGAGTCACTAGTAGCAAAAGAGCCAGGACCTAATATTACAATCTCTCAATTGCAAATTCACAGGAGCAACTGGGAATTGCCTGCTACTATTCCCACCCTTAATCAATTTGTACATGCAAATATAAGAGGAAAATGCTCAAGACGGTCTACTATCTATACAGATAACTAGTAAAAATGATACCCCCCATTCTTAATATAGTTACTAACAACAGCAAAAGATAGGTTAATAAAAATCAGTACTGAACTGTAGAGTTAATAATTCTTTATTCTAGCCATGATAATTTAATTCATTTAATTTACATAAAGCCAAAAGTGATAAATGCTCAGAATAACCTTTCTAAATTACAACTGCAAATTGCAGGTATGTTTACACTAAGACTACTTTCTTTCCCACTTTATAACTAAATTTGAAAGTTAAACGTCTTCCGAAATCACTTAAGGCAACATTTATTTTCATCAAGTTGGAAATGCAGAATATTTTATATTTATTAGATATAAAATTCCTTTTCCACTTTAAGTCCCTTTACTGTATCTCCAAATTGCCAAAATATGTTTAATAAAAAAATATAAACTAAATTCGTAAGTATTTGAAAATTAATTTATAGAGATTGGAAAAAAGTTATTTTGTTCTAAATATGTTTCATAAAAATATAAACTAAATTTGTAAGTATTTGAAAATTAATTTACAGAGATTGGAGAAGAGTTATTTTGTTCTAAACTTTAGTCTTTCATTTTACAAATGATTGCTAAATGGCAATTATGATCAAGATACTGCCCCTTCCCCATAGTTTCTCCTATTAAGGCAGAAAGCTAAATATATCTAACCAAAGCTGCTTGACTGCAGTGACCGTGCTCTTTTTTTTAACCTACACTTCATCTACATCAAGTGGCTAGTCTCTAGTAAGTATTCAGTAAACATGTCTTCATTGGATAAACTAAAACTTCACTCACTGGGTACATAAAGTTTGCTTTAAAACTGTTCACAATTATTCATCTGTTAGAAAAAGCAGCACAAAAAAACAATACTTGAAAGGCAACCTATGAATGAAAAAAAAAGGTCCCAAATAATTGGATTATAATAAGTTTTTAAAGTACTTTTGGTGCATTGTAAAAAAAAAAAAAAAGAAAGAAAGAAAAACCCTTTCACTAATTGTAAAAGTGGGTTGAATCTACTCTTACCAAACCATCGCATTTCTTATTTGCAAGAAAGAAAATTTCTGTTCATAGAGGTTTCCTCTTTAAGTAACTCATTACTTCTTAAACCCAGAGCTATGAAATACTTATTATTTGGGAAAACTATCAAATAAAAATAATCCATACCACACTCAAGCAATAATCCATGCAACAGTGATCATTTTCCGTTTAATTCCATAATACCACTTTTCAGGACAAATCAGGGTGTTCATTTATCAAATGTTCCAAGAAATAGCAAGAATGTTATATTCTTTAACACCAAAGATCAGAATAGAGATTTGAGCATGCTTCCTTTTGTATTTAATTCCACTTCTGAAATGGACTTCAACATTTAAATATGTTTTAACTAATCAGAACTCAGAAATGCATGTATTCCATCACTCCCAATCCAGTTTTTACTATCATCTGTTCTATGGAAAATCACACCAAGAATCTGTATCGTGCTGATAGTTCCACTTTAATACCTACTACTACACACCACATTCATTTTTCGTCAAACAGAACAATTGGCTGAAACCTGGTAAGATCTTAAGAACATAGCACAGACAGCAATTATAATTCTTTCTGTGCAAAGGAATGACCTTCTTTACTCACTAATGGAAATACTTTATGTCCTAACACTTCACCCTATTATAAATGCACTTCTTTCCTTCTTCTCTCCCCATCTATTCATACATGGAGAATACAAATGCTATCAACAATATGAACTCTTCTCAATTTACAGCCCTGTAAAAATGTTCTTGCATTTCTTATTATCTGAGTTGATGGACTAATTAGAAACAGTCAAGGTTATATCTAGGTGTGCTGATAAAAAGTGTTTCTAATTGGCCCTGAGACTGAAGATAATTCAATTACAAATCTTTTCCATTTGATTCATTCTTTTCTTCCTCAGAAAGGATTATGTTGATAGGATTCAGGTAATGGAACTTGGTGGCTTAGGAGAAGCATTAAAACATCCTTCCAGCTTTCAACTAATGTGATTAAATTTTATGAAGTTTGTTTTTCTTCTTAAAATCTTACTGAGGTCAAGTGCTCATGTGATTCCCTTAGAGCAGGGTTGAGAAGTTGGGTGAGTTGAAGAGGCGTTACTAATCTCTTAAAATGTGCTCATTAAAGTCCTAAAAAGATTTGAAATACTCATTTCCGCATATTACAATACCTAAGTTAATAAATGAAAATACACAGTTCTTTTCAATTAAGTCTTCATTACAGATCTTTGACTGAAATGCTTCTACACAGTACCTTCCGAGCACATGTGATTCATGGCAAAAAAGTGATTAAGGAAAAAAATAAAACTTTTTCTGAATATTTACCAAGCCCGTAAAAGTAAAATGCATTTATTTTCTGTTGCTTGTAAGGCAAGCTAAGCAGCAGAGATTTAACATTATATTTAATTCCACATAGGCATACAAAATTTGGTGCATTAAGCAATATACATTGTCCAGTATTTCTATTTTTGTGTGCACAGAGCTTGAATTGCATGGTATCTTCTTTCCCCTTGAAAGATGAAAAAACAATGTATTAGGTTATAACGGGAACATTTTAAGATTTAGTATCCAGAAATTAAATGTATCATGAAACGATAGGTGGAGTTTAATGTACACCCTATCAGTGTGGGTCAGTGACCTGGAACATTTTCAGTATTAGTATGAATAGAAAGTGTTCCCTTCTATTTTCTCTCCAGATAGGAATCTATTTTAATATCTCTCCCAGTAGGTCAAGTGCTCTTTCCAGGGATTCTAAATAGAAAAGAATTCCAGAAATCAAATTACTTTAATGAAAAACTCAACATACAGAGTTACAGAACTGTATGCTGTATTTGCATATAAAAATTTATGGTAAAATCTTTAGTTTTCCTTCATAGTTTGTGCCTTATGACTTACAAGTCTTTATTTATGCTTATACACAATTTCCAAAATGATTTTTTAAAAGAAAAAAAAAACACCTACAGCTGGCTATATTTGTAGAATGCTTACCTGAGACAGGCATTATACATAAATTTGAAAGCAGTATAGGTATATTTCATTCAGTATTGGTAGTATTTATAGGAAATCTTAGTCTTCTGATTTATGTGATACATGGTATATGATCACTAGAAATTTTATTAAACCAATCATTCCTGGAGCTTGATAATTACCTTTGAGTGAAAGAAGGTACATGTCTCAGTGGAATCTCTCTCTTGCCTTAGAGAAAATATTAATTGGAGTCAATTTTCGATTCGATCAAAAATGTTGTGAAACTGTCTCATCTGCAAATCCCTTATCCCTACAATTGAGAATGTTCTAATGGGTTGCCACCATGTGGCAACTCATTAGCTATCTCAGTAGAGTACACGCCTGCAAAGTTGGTAAACTGCTTTACATTCGATTTAGGAGTAAAGAAACAGCTTTCATTATATAATATCAAAGTTGCCATTTGTCAGTTCTTTAAATTCAAAAAATGAAATAAAACTTTCTATTAACTTTAAGATGCACGTTTTATTATTACATATACATGTTAAATTACCTAACTAGTTAAGTGTATAGAATTCATAGAAAGAGGAAATAAAAGTCATTATTTTAATCCAAATAAACTACTTAAATATTTTATAAAATTAGTCATTTTGAGATGCCTGTGATTGGTGAGCCCAATCCTTGACTCACTTAATATAATCATGCCATATAAAACAATGTCTTGTTTTCTCAAATGCAATTTTTTAAATCAAAATTTGACTCCATGGATCTTCCTCAGTATTTACACAATTTAAGCTAAAGCCTATAGCCGTCAAGTGAGGCATGTTTCTTATTGATGCTTGCTTTAATGGGCACTGTAGAGCTGATGGACTGGAAGATTGCCCAACCTGCTGTAATTGACATATAACCGACCATTTGACCACCCCTGTGCTTGCTTTAGATCCCATATTAGTCTTAATGCTTTTTGCTTCACAAAGCTGTAGAACAGCTGCTCTTCAAAAGAACATATGCTAAGGACATGGTAACTAAATTCAGCCCTCACCAAAAACTTGAGAAATTCTTAGAGAAAAATATGCCAAATGCCAGTATTACTCTTTGAATCACCTCTGGAATCTTCAATCATATAGATCAAAGAGTTGAATGTGTGGGTATTTATTAAAACTTAGCTATTTATTTTCTAAGCACAAAGTATGTGTGTTATCAGTGTTGTGGAATCTAAAGGAAAAAATCATTTAAAGAGTATTTTTGCTGCCACATGTAACATAAAAGAATAAACAAAGCTTAGATCATTCTCTAGGTCCTTGTTTGCATCTGTCTTTCTCATTCTGACAGTCTTCGTTAAAGGTTTATTTGCCGGTTTTCCTGGAGTTACTGTACTTTAGTAACAATATTAAGTATCATTTAACTTTTATAGCAAATTATAGCTACAAATAGAAAAGGCAACCATCTATGTTTTCTAAGTAAATTTAAAGCTAAGCAAATTACATAATCGTGTAATAAAAGTATTATTTTAATAAAATTAGTTCAGGAAGGCATTTACCAATTTACCAACTGTAGATACACATACACACACACACACACACACACACACACACACACACACACACTGCAGGGGATGGTTGTAAAACTGAAAGGAATTTGCACTGCTCTTAAATTATGCTTCTTGGCACCATTTTTATCATTCACAGTATATTTTGTCTTTCACACACATAAATCATTACTTGACATGCTGGTTAACTGAGTTAGGTTCAAAATAAAAGGAATCACATGTTTTCTATTGTAAACTGTTAGAATCACTTCCTTACTTATTGGATTTAACTTTTGTTTGCAGAGTCTGTCACTATTGACCCATTTATCTCCTCATCTTAATGACTGCTGTGTACTTTTTCATGAACCATTTACTCCCATTCCCAAATAATACGCTGGTAAGTTATTGGACAGCTGTTACTTTTAAGGCTAATATCTGGGGGGTAATTTTCTGATGGTGACTGGTGCTTTATTTTGCATTAGTAAGTATGGGGATCCTATCAATGTCATTTTCCTTGCTCTGTGGGACAGAAGTTTGACAACCTGCTGGCATGTGCACTCATCACCCAAATACTAAGACAGGAGTACGATAAATATGACTATAATACAATTGTCCTGAATACTCTCCTCACATGGGGATTTCTTCCCAGTGTCTTTTGGGAAATTGATGGTTTTCTAAATGTTGAAGATTTATGAATTATCAGTTGAGGAATTGGTGCAAAAAAATGAAAGACATATTACAATCCTTGTGTGAGTATTAAACCTTAAAATCAATACAGAGACATTATTGATTTGAAAGAATCCACTGACATCAAGTTAAACATCAAGATACATGGATGCTCAAGGTCACATGTCAAGGTGGACATTTCCCAGAACCAGGGCAAGATCATATAAGCCAGAGGCAGTCATGAACTGATCAGTCAATTGTGATTGTGCTTACACCCATGTTTTAAGTGTTTGTTCTCGACTCTGTAAGCTGCTTACAATGGGTTGTTGTTTAAAATAAAATATTAATAAATTTATACATATTGTATACTTTATACAAATACTAGGAGTGGTGTTCCAAAAAACAAATTCCGAAGTAAATTATTAAATTGGCAACTGATGCATGTACTTCTGTTCAACTTGACGGCATTTAAAAAAAATAAAATAGTCCTATCTTCTATTTAACATTGCTCACTGCTGTTTTTGAGTGTTTCAGTGTTATCTGTACTCTATGGTTCTGTGAAACATGCTAGAAGAAATCCAAAGAGAAAACAAGCATGTTTTCTCTAAAAGAGTCAACAAAACCAAAAATTAATTTCAAAAGTAAAATCAAGACTAGGTAAAGCAGAAAAAAATTATCAGTGAACTTACCATGAAGCCACATATACTTGAAAGACCAAGCTGAAATGCCTTTGTATGTACTTGTAACTAGTCACCCTCTGTCAGTAGGAAATAAATTTTTCTACATCTGGAATATTTATCATAAAACAAATACCAATATTTTTAAATGGGGGAATTTAGTGATTTGTGTGTTTTAAAATTAAGAAAAGTAACTTAGAAGAATTAAGTACTTAGTATTTTCAAGGTTTTATGTGATACAATTTTTATTACATATTATTAAATTTATATTATTTCTCCTCCTTTACCGTTATCATCAAATGTCTTACAAATGTAATTTTGTAATTCATTGAAATAGCCAATCTTATCACAGTGTTTGGTGTGTTATATATGCATTTATTATTCACTATGTTTTTCATAAAATAGTTCTCTAATTTTTATTATAACCCTATCATATAAAAATGTTAACTGCTTGATATTTTATTCAGACATAATACTTAAAAGGCATAAATAAAGTGTTGTAAAAAACAAAGAATAATGTAGGGTTTCAGCAATTTCAAGAATCATAGGAATTCCAGTATTTTGTTCCCACATTCTAAGGAATAGTATCTGTTGGATATGAGAAACACTAAATCTGGATGAGTCTCTGAATTTCACTGGTGACCTTGTCATGTTCTTTAAGGTAAAACATGACTCAAAAATGTTGCTAATCAAACAAGGCCAGAGGCTGTGCAAAATGACCATGGTTGATTCATTCTTCTTCCTGGTGTAATGCTCTGACTGAACAAGATAATGTAGAGTTTAATTCTACTTTTAAGACTCTTTCCATCAGGGTGCCTGGGGGGCTCAGTGGGTTAAGTGTCTGACTCTGGATTTCAGCTCAGGTCATGATCTCATGGTTTGTAAGTCTGAGCCTTGTTTCAGGCTCTGCCCTAGAAGCAAGAGTCTGCTTGGGATTCTCTCCTCTCTCTCTTTCTTCCCCTCTCCTCCCTCCCCTCCCCCCTCTCTCTTCCTCTTCCCCCCATCCCCTGCTTGTGCTCTCTTTCAAAATAAATACATCAATTTAAGAAAAAAAAAAAAGACTCTTTCCATCATTTATCATTGCAAAGACTCCTCACTTTATTTCCGTTCTTCATTTCTTTATAACTCTACTGATGTTGGTACCTGATAAAATATTTTAACCTAATGGCAGACGTGACAATTTCCACTCATGATGCTTCATTTTAGTTACAGATAATCTAATCCTGTAATTCAAAACTGGGTTATCTTTCTGCAAATGTACACTGAGTCCATATAGATACTCATATAAGTTTGGTTTCTACTACATAGAATATAACTGTAGGAGTTTAAAATTCCTAAGGGTTTCCATCTTCACTGTTTTAAGGAATGGACTACAAAACTGCATATCCCATAAAAAAAGGTAATATACTATCATGAGTTTTAAAGTTCTCTGTAAGTATATTGCAATCTAACAGGGCAACAGAATAACCAGTCATTTAACTTTGTTGATGAACCATTTTATATATATATAGTTCTTAATATGTAGTTCTTAACTGTTTATAAATATGCACCAGGACTTTTAGGAGCACCTGGACTGCTCAGTTTGTTCAGTGTCTAACTTATGCTCAAATTATGATCTTGCAGTTCAAGAGTTGGAGCCCTCTGCCAACTGACTGTGCTGACAGCTCAGAGCCTGGAGCCTGCTTCGGATTGTCTGTCTGTCTCTCTCTACCCCTCCCCTGCTCTCAGTCTGTCTGTTTCTCTGTCAAAAATAAACATTAATTTTTTTAATTAAAAAAATGTTTCTCTTAACTGGGAGTCGACAAACTATGGCCTATGGGTCAAATTCAACCTAGCACCTGCTTTTGGAAAATAAGGTTTTATCGTGGGGCACCCAGGTGGCTCAGTCAGTTAAGCCTCTGGCTCTTGATTTCAGCTCAGGTCATGATCTCAGTTTGTGAGTTCCAACCCTGTGTTGGGCTCTGTGCTGACAGACCAGAGTCTTCTTGGGATTCTCCCTCCTTCACGCTCTGCCCCTCCCTTTCTCTCTCTCTGTCTCTCAAAACAAAGAAAGAAGAGAGAAAAGAAAAATAAACTTTTACTGTAATATAGCCATGCCCAGTCATTTACCTATTGTCATGATTGCTTTAGAAACCATATGACACACAAAGCCCAGAGACCTACTTTCTGGCTTTTAGAGAAAATGTTTGCCAACTTTTGTTTAAACCAATGCTCTTCAAAGTTGTGAGAATGGAGAGCTAGTAGAAATACTTGATGGGTCCCACCCACACAGTTTTTGATTAAGTATGTTTCAGGCTAGGTTCAAGAAGTTCTATTTCTAATATGCTCCCCGATGACACTTGTGCTGTTGGTTAAGCCAACACCCTTTGAACATCTCTATTCTAAACTGTGAAGTTGCTCTCCTTTTTTTTTTATAAGCTGTTTGGATATGCTACAGACTGTGCAAGCCAATGGAAGAGTCAATTTTCAAGAGTAGAGAGATTTGGTGTTCTTCAAAAAGCATTCGGCTTACATTCAAGCCTCGAAAAATACTACCACTAACGCAAATATCAAAGTAATTTTTTTACGTTGAAATGTGAACTGTCACCTTTAAGAATTAACATATTTTCCATATACTCTTTCTTTAGCATTTTTAAACTCATATGCAATCCACAATATATCCAATACTTAACTTCATACACAGTTTGAACATTTATAACTTGATGATACATAATTCACCACCCAACTCTTTGAGGTACATCTATATTCATTTTAAGGATGAAAAAATACAACTTGTCATACTGAAAGTAAGCACCTTATCTAGAACCGTAACAGGGGCTATAATTTAGATCTTTTGACTTTTATGTGGCACTGCATATCTCTCTGGCTATCAAAACAGATTACCTTAATATTTTAAAAACAGAATCAAACATATAGTTGCACTACCATTGTTAAAATTACTATCTATAGGTTAGAATAGAGCTGGCTATTTGAACATTTAGATGCTAGAGATGCTAATGCATGATTCTATAATCAACTACTGCTTACACAGAAAAAGGAAGTCACAATGTGAATTTGTGGTGGCTGTGGTCAATGAAAGTGTGGTTTCCTACATGATACACAGTTGGGACCAATAGTTTCTTATGAAGATAGAAGCATTCTTCTGCTAGATATTAACCAAGTGTCATTAGGCAAAAGCAATTGTGGAAGTAGTGGTGAGACGCTCACCTTGGTTAATGATTTGGAAAAAAAAAAAAATCTCCGGAGGTTTCAACATACTAGCAGTATATCAGTTTATTTTATTGACTTTGAAGCACTATTGAAAATTGAAACCACTTCAGATGAATAAAAAAAACCAGTCTATTAAAGTGGGATGAGGAAAAAATGGTTTTGGTGAGATTAATATATAGAGTACTCACAGATGGTAAATAGATGATAACAAGAATAGTAGACTGGTCTCAGCACCTTTCTCTGTTTTTTAGTTACAAATGTTGGCCTTCATGAGAGTACCTTAAACAGTCCCAGATAAATTATATGATAGATTTTCCCATTAATATCATTTGATTCTCACAGGTTTGTTAAGAGATTATTGTAATACTGGAGACTTCCTGCCTTGTGTTACCTAGCAAAGAGAAATATGTTAAGGTAAGGGAGGCCTAGATAATTATAAACTAAAGCTTATAAAAATTAACTGAAAAATTCCAATAAACACTCAGGAATAAATTATAGATAGGTGTGTGTGTGTGTGTATGTGTGTGTGTGTATAACTACTGTGTCATATATGTATTATTTCCAGGGAAACACAAATTAAGAGAATTGGTTACATTGATTCATTCCTATTAATTTTATATGCTTTGAGTGCAATATAAAATATACATTTTTAGAATAATTCATTTAGTATTAAAATGAATAAGGCATTGGAAAATATCCTTAATAGTCAGAAAATATGGGTTGTCTTGGTTTTGCCACTGACCAAATAAAAAATCTTAGAAATTTGCTTCATTTTGGTGGACCAAATCACCTCCACTTTAAGTGCAAATGTTTTTATTATTTGATAGTTTCCTGTGATTATGTGCTATGTTTCTAGAGGCCAGTTAAATCTTTATGTGCTCAGGTTACATTTGTGAAAATTTTCTCAATAGTAGTCTATGGTATATTGAAATATCTTGATGTAACAATTTGCTTTCCATAGAATATAGTCACAATTTTACCACCAACCCATTGAAGTTGATCTTAAAGCATCTAGGGCAATACTGACACAGAATTAGAACTGTACAACTGATAGTTCAAAAGAATTATTATATATAAACATCAAACAAAAATATATTTCAACATGTAGGAAGGTACATCCCAGAGATATAGAAGGCATCTAGGATGATTGAGAATATCAGCATTCAGTTTTAATTTAAAGCTTTTATTTCTATATTTTTTTTATTTGAGAGAGAGAGACAGAGAGAGAGAAGGAGAAAGAATCCCAAGTAGGCTCTGCACCATTAGCACAGAGCAAGATGCAGGGCTAGATCTTACCAACTCTGAGATCCTGACCTGAGCTGAAATAAAGAATCAGAGGCTTAACCTACTGACAGGGGCCCGAGCATTTACTTGTTGATTGCATCATCTCAAAATTTACCATGAAGTATTTAAATCCTTCCTTAGTTTCCTTTGGTAGCTAAGGGATGGCCTTAGTCTGAGTTACCATCATTTTGGAAGCTTAAACTACAACTACATAAACCTGTTAATGAAGTCAATCATTACTTCCTCTAAGACCTAGAAAAAATTATTTTAAGTCGCTTTAAAAAATAATAATGACAAATCAGGACATTAAAAGTAACAGGTCATAAGTTTAAATTTCATATTTTTCTTCATTATTTGTACATTATTCATATACTCTCAAAAATTGTTTTGAAATATTTTTGTTTCTGTTTTTTTGTTTTCTTTTTTGGTTTCAAGTGGAACTCAAAGACAGGCTACTTGCACTGACTGAAACATTCTACCCAGCTCAGTAGAATCTCTTAATACATAGACTTAGAAATCTCTAGATCATGTATGGGGGAGAAAACAAACAATAGTACCCACATGATTCAAGAGATTTATATTCAATACACTGCCTATGGAATAATTTTGTAAAGCTTTTTTATATTTCTCAAACTCTGAGGAGTATTTTTCACTTCTTTGAGACTCTTCTACTGCCCAACTGTAGCAAAAGAAAATAGCTTAAGAAACCAAAGGGTTTTTCTCTCACCACTCCCAACCCTTCAAAACCTGGCAAGGTATAGAACCCTAATAAGAATTCACTGGTAAAATACCATGCTGTGAGTCTCCTCTTTTTTATTCCTCTTAATCACAAAATGGTTTGAAATTAGACTAAGATATAAAGTCTGGTAAATCACATTTTTCAGAGCTATGCTGGGAAGGAAAAGGAAGTAAATTCATTTGGGAATGTGGTTCAAAAACACTGCCAACTGCATCTGGTGATCATATGCCAAACCCCTCCTGTACTGTGAAAAATCACTTCAAGTAGATCATGGTCAGTTGTTTAGAAGTGATGACTTCCTTTACATGTTGTCCTTGGGAATTTACTCTTAAATAGATCACTTCTATTGATTTTATCCTGCACTTTGCATGCTAGAATTAATCTAAAGATATAAACTTTACCCTAATTTCCCCAGTTTTTGAAATCAACCAACATGAACATTATTTTCAAGGTCCTTCACCTGAATGTACTTGTAGTGTCAGAAAGGGAAAAAATGTAGTTTTGTTGTTTTTTCTAATGGACACCTCATTTGGTGTATATACAGATAACTCATTCTTTATTTCTCCAATAGGGGACTTTAAAAATCAGGATTATGCCTTATCTCCTTGCTTCTTTGTTTCCTGGAATTCTTAAGCACCTCTACAAGAAAATTGGGTCGCTCATTAGATTGAGTTGAAGAGCCTTAGGGATCCATTTTTCAAGGAAGTCTATTGGGTCTGCCTCGTCTACCCCTTCAGGCAGTCCAGTAATTCTGACATTCTAGTTCAACGTAGTATCTTCAGACTATTATCCCTCTCTTATAGCACTGGGTAACTCTCATTTTGAACTTTACCATTAGATTAAGCTGAAGTATCTGGGAGCATTATTTGATGTTCCCTATTTCTTGTTTTAGAGTCAAGATTTACTGCTTGTTATTTTTAATTAAAAAAAAAAAAAAAGCAAATGCAAACCTGAGTAAGAAATCAGCATATTGTCACAGACCTAGTATGTGATACCTTTTATACCCTCCAAAGATTCATCCTTTTCTCAAGAAGTTCTCTTTAATGTATCAGATAAAGAGGTGTTCATGTCCTTGTCATTTATTCTTGCCTCCTATATTTTGAAATAATTCGTGTATCAATTATTTTTTTCCACTTTTGGTATTTCTAGAAACTTTTTTTTTATTGATGATATACCTGTTCATTGACTTGTAAGCCTTTCAAGTGCCCTGATTCATTATTTCTATTTAGAGTAGCATTAACATGCTGTAACTGATACATCCTTTGACGATCTCTACCTTGTCTCCTCCCTACTTCTCTATTTGCCAGTTTTAGATACGTAGTCATAGAGGTCAAGTTATCATCCATAACAATCTTTGCTTTATTACATTTTCTTAAATACATGGTAATGATCTATTTTGACTTAGATGAAATTTTTGCATTAATTAATCCACTTCAAAATAAGGTTATTCTACCTGACAATATAAATGTGCTTTAATTACCTGAACGGAAGTATACTTCAGATCGTTGAATCACTATGGATTAAAACATCATTTCACAGCCAAACAGAAACATGTTCCCAATCACTGAACTTGAATTATTGTTATGTAGCTTGAGGCTTGTATTAAAATCACTGAATAATTGCAATCAGATTATTATAATCAAGTACAGGAACAGTAATTACAGGTTACAGTCACTTTAAGCTGCCCTGGAAGTCCTATATTCTGATCATATGCATATTAAAAGTTTATGTTAGTGATAAAATTAATGAACAGGACTGTAAGCACTTGTCAGTAGGAAAGATGTCACATATCTTACCATATAGGGAGTTACGTTTTCACATCAAGGACAACTGTGCACCTACATTATCTTTGCTCTTTATTAAGATAGATCACACAGAAAATAAATCCAGTTATCATATCATCTTACAGCTTACATACGAACTATCGTCTTACAAATTCTTAGTAGAAGATTAGTTAAAAAAAATTCTTTGAGAGCAAACCAGGAAACAAAAGAAAAACACATTATCTTTTCTAATGATAGGATCTTATGTTGTGGAAACCTAAAATGGAAAAATATTTGATATTTGCCAAAGAACTATGTTAAAGACAAATATCCATGTTGTGTTAAAGCCCTGGTTAAAAGACTGACCCTGTTTAAACATTAATAGTCTTGTTCTTTTCTTCAAACAATGAATATGGCATAGGAGATATGAAATGTATTTTCATCGTCCAGGTCTAAAATTAGAACTTGAAACCAAAAGAAGCCCAGAGCCCTAGGGGCCCAATCACAGGGAAACGGTTCCTGCACACACGTGCCAACCACTGAATCATTTTATTACACTTTCTGATTCACAACAGAAATGGGGACAAAGAGTGAATACGCAACCACAGAATCTAAGTAGAAAATACATAGCATGGGATTGAGTAGGGAAGTTAGAAGGTGAAGACGTAAAAATGTTAAATGTGTAGGTGTTTGCCAGGGAATTTATTCTAGCTCCTTATCCAGATGTATTGCCAAGGTTAACTGTACAGCACCAAATAAGCATCAATACGAAATGACATTTTGTACAGATAAGACAGGCCCACAGACGAGGAACAAATCTTGTGCCAGGTTCACAGACTTTCTACAGCTACCATGACAGACAACATAAGCCACATAAAAGGCCAACCAAACACCCAGATGCTGTTGCTGGAAAATTACATGCTAGAGCTCAGCATCTGGGTCTCACTGTTGCCAAGTTCACCCCATGGGTGCCCACGGTGCTTGGCTCAGACACCAGGCCAGACAGAAAGGGGTGGGTACCATGGAACAAGCCAATCACTGCAGTGAACAAGAAGAAGCTAGAAAGCCAAGTGTATAATAAAATACCACGAACCTGCCAATATAATTTCAAATGCATAAAGCCATACTTTAGTGTTCCAAACATAATGCTGAGGGCATGTTTTTCCTCTTTGGTATAGAGATGATTTAAGAAGCATGAATGGTGGGCCTGTGGTTACACTCCCTTGCAGAGTGAAGGATGTCAGTCATAAAAGAAATTATCATCACAATTAGACAATGCATTGAAACTACCTTTACCTCTAGTTAAAAATACCTAGGAGGATAGCTAAGCAGAAAGAGGAGAGGCATTTGGTGTAAGAGCCTGTATAAGTGAGGTAAAAATGTACTAAATCAATATATAAAACAGCATGTAAAATCCAAGATGGCAACAGGGTAATGAAGTGAGCATTACAGCTCCTCTGGTTTCACCTCAGGATCCTAACACCCTATCAATTTATAGTTAACATGCACTTCACTGTAGTTTGTGTCCTTAGGGCCCTGTAGCAGTATAGGGATATCCGAGTGTATGAGGAGTATATTGGGCCCAGGCTTATGCAAATTGGCATGGTGATTTTAATTAATACTTAAAGAAAATAATTAACTATGTATTTAACCGGCCAGTGTATTTGTTTTCATTATATGTGGTTTATTTTCCTTATCAGATTTAGTGATTTTATAGTTTCAGGAATATCTTAGAAATCTTTTATACATCTTTATTTTCAGAAAAATGTTGGCCCAAAAGTATATTCTGACACATTAACGAGTTAGTGAAATAGGGCAAACATCTAACCTAAACAAAATGGACATTTTTGCATATCGTTGGTTCACATGCGATCTTTCGAAATTACTTCTTAATTATGTGGCTCTCCAAATCACTTTTATTTTAATCCATTACATTTTAAGTGCTGGCTTTTAAACACATTGTCTCCAATTTAAAAATTTTTAAATGATTTATATGTGTATGTGTAAACAGGAGTGAAACATAAGCATATGTTTTAAGGAACAAATGCTAACGTAGCCCACTTTGTAGGTATACCTCGTCTTATTGCACTTGATTGTGCTTCAGAGATACTGCATTTTGGCTGTTTCTGCTGGTTTTTAATAAAGCAAAGGTTTTTGGCCACCTTGCCCCAAGCAACTCTATTAGCATCATTTTCCCAATAGCATCTGATCGCTTCATGTGACACTGTGTCATTTTGGTACTTCTTGAAGTATTTCAAAGCTTTTCATTATTCTTATACTTGTTATGGTGATCTGTGGTCTGGGATGATCACTTACACAATGATGAGATTTTTTTTAGGAATAAAGTATTTAATTAAGGTATGTACATATTTTAGAGGTTATGCTATTACACATTTAACAGATCTCAGTATAGTGTAAACCTAACTTTCATACGCACTAAAAAATGAAGATTCATTTGACTC
>CM053572.1:64769766-64804495 GCA_028646485.1 Cryptoprocta ferox
CCCAGGACAATCTACATTCAAAGCTTACCAAAACTTATTTGCCAGAAAATTTAAAAAAATAAAAGTTCAGATAAAAAACATACTACATAATATGTCTGTAATGATAAATGAGTAAGTACTACAACACTCTGAGATGCCTTTAAATCATTATGTAAATAGGTATTAAAATACTTTGTGTTGAGAGGCAACTATTGTAGGTCTTTGGAGATCCAACCATGAAGTATACCTTCCTTAGTGATTTAATGGGTGTATTTATGTTTTGTGGATATTCTTTAGATTATTGGTAGGAAAATTTTTTTACATCTTAGCCATGTCAAGATTTTTCATTTAGATGATTGCATTGTTTTTCTGTTCAGAAAGGCAATAGACTGTAATTACTTTCATCATACTTACTTCTGAAACTTTACTATATGCCCTAAATTTATGTGTAGTTTCTCATATATAAATATTGTTCCCCAAGATCAATTTTATAATCCATCATATAGAACTTCATAGTAAATCATTTAAGACATTCGTTGAGCATGTCTATGTGCCAGACACTATCACAGGTTCTGGAAATAAAATAAGGAAGACAACACATCCGGCTTTATGAAGATTGTATTCTAGTAAAAGAAAACCGATTATAAATTATTAAGTAATAAATAATAAAGTGTCATCAAAGTTAAATACCATTTTACACTCATTTGTTTGGCAAATATTAAGAAGTTTTCTGATACTATTAGAGATGATGATGCAGGCTGAGAATATTTTAAATATGCCTGGTAGGAATGTCAATTGAAGGACTTTTTGCTTTGTTAAGTTGAACATAACCTGGGACTCAGTAATTCTATTCCTATGTACTTACTGAGGAAAAACTCTAATATGTTTGCTCAGGAGATAAACACAGAAATGGGTGCAATAATATGGTTAATAGCAGAGGAATAGAAACTATGATGGATAGGAAGAGGAAAAATATTTGTGTATTTATACTTAAAATATTACAGGGTAGGGAACAACAGATCCCTGCAACAATATGGTTAGACTAATCTTGAGTGAAGTTGAGTAAAAACGTGGGCCACAGAAGATGAAATTCAGTCTAAAGACTTATGAAATTAAAAAAAATTATTAAAGTCATTTTTCAGGCACATGTGTGTATGTGTATGTTTAGGCAAGAGAATGATAAATACAGAGTTCAGGATAATGGCTACCTGCCTTTGAAGAAGGTGAGGGATGGATAGAAAAAGAACACATTATTGAAACTTATCTGTAATGTTTTAGATTTGGGGTTCAGGGGTTATCATGATAGCCTGAATGAATAACTGAATAGGATCATACAAAGGCCAAACATGGATGATAGTGTGTTGAAAAAACAAGGATTCAGGTTAATTAGTTCTGTGCTCCTGACAGTGAAGTATGTCTGTATCACATGCACCCGCTTTTTTTTTTTTTTAAGGTAGTAGTAAGTGGCAAGTTTAACCAAGAAAAAGAAAATGGTATCGGAGATAAAAACTTACAAGGTATTCTTTTATGCTGAGTATGTACATACATGCGAATATTTGTATATGTAAACATACATGAAATTTACAGAGAAATAGCACTGTCATGGATCACTATTCTCCTGTTACTGAATACACAGTATTATGCTGAGCCAATGCTGCCACATCTAATAGTATGATCAAGTGAAAATTATGAACTCAGCAGTCAGACAAGTGTGGAGCAAAGGTGAGTTATATTACATGTTAGTTTGGATAGTCATAACCAAAACTTTACTGGATTGTGTTTTTGTGCATTTACTCCTACCATCCTTATAGTTAACAGTTCTGTGAAAAACCATGACTCCTCTAAGGGTGTTTTTGAGGTTGTTGTTAAATATTAGAGTATTTCTCTAAGCTGGGAGGAAATCTCAAATGATTTCAAGAAATAGTTCTATATTACCACACAATTTCTGGTTTATCTTTGAAAAAAATCTGTGAACTATGCAGTTTAAGTGTATTTTTAAAAATATTTCCTAATGTTAATTATTAAAATGCACAGACCCAACTTAGGACTATACTGTAGCAAATAGGTCAACTATCATTATTTTGGTCTTTTGTTTGTTTTTTAAATCACAACCATTTCTCCATCTCATCTATTTGTATTTCTCTTTTTTTAATTCTACTTCTGTGGCATTCTGTTTTACTATATCCTGTTAAATCAACCTCATTTCTTGATCCTAAAATTAGACATACATGGAAAATTGCTGGCAATTTTATTCGCTTTACCTGTGTAGTGTAGCGCTCCTTTTCCCTCTCCCCCCCCATCCAACTATTGTGCTCAAGAGACTCTCATTTCATAGGTGTTCATGTGTATGTGTGTGGGGGCACCCCTCCAAGAGGTGTGACTCAACCAATCAATTAAGGGAACTAAAAATAGGCCAAACAAAGGCTCAGTGTGACGTGAAAATTTATCATTTGTCTTGGAGTATATTTGTTCAATATAGACTGTCAATCTGTATAGAAAGTAGAGAAAATTAACTGTAAATAAAACCTTAGCTAATATAAACTGAGAAGCAGCTGTAGTATTTCTCAGCAGTAAGAAACTAGTGTATTCCACAAAATCTCTTCTCAAAAAGGCTTAGAAGTCCCAACCATTTTCCATAGACATAGGTTATAGACTTTTCAGAGAGAACAGGTTTTTTCATTATGTTTGCAATTAATAATCCTATTTATGCCCTTTTTCTGAAAGTATAAAGTAATTTTTCCTGAACTTTGCCAGAAAACACATTCTCAATCTCCAGGTTTTCTTTCAAAAATGATAATGGCAATACTTTACATTTTAAGAACACCATTATTTTCCTTTTTAATGCTTTCTTCCATAGAACTCAAAGCATTGCAAAGTGCTCTTAAAAAAGTTATATTCATGTTTCCCTTCCTTTGATCCCTATGATGAAATGCAACCACTTCTATGGTAAAATACAGCCACTGCTTATGACAGTGAATAACAATTCCATACAATTCACAAGAAATAACATACCCAATTAAAACTGTAAAGGGGTCTTAGAAATACAGACTTTAATTAGCGAAGCTGGAAGGTAGCCAAGCAAAAAAAAGTACCATGAAAAGTGGTCATGACCTCATTTTAACACTCTGTCTTATTCAGAAGACCACATCTAGAGTAGCCCATTGCATCAGGCTGACTTGGGGCACTGATTGATTCAGCACTGAATAAATGGGAACAATGTCACATACTTAATCATCATCTGCATTTATCAAAGCAGTCAAAGATTTTCCTTGGTGAAACTTTACCATCAGTTAACGACCCTGTGCATGTCCATTCATGACTCATGGAACAACATCAGGTCTACTTCACTTTTCTTAACTCTTTTTTGCTATGTGTTATCAGGTACAAAAAACCTCACAAATTTTTATGAATATTCTAAGGTCAAAGGCCAAAATAATTTCACTGAAAACACGCATCTTAAACTCTGAAAATAGAAATACCCTTTCTAGAAATGTCAGGACCTAAGTATCACTAGTTCCTCAATCTAGTTATCCAGACCCATTAATTTCAAGCACAAACAAGGTAGAGAAGCCATCAATAAAAATTAAAATAATTAAGGAAATTTAAGTCTCCTATTGCATCAATTCTTTTAAACCTAACTCAGTGAAAATATTATCTGATTTTAGAGTTTCCCAAGTTCCTTTTTCCAAATTACAAGTATATATTTAAATATAGTCTGTATACATCCTTAGGTATTACTGGATTTTTAAAAATAGGGGTTTTATTCCACTTTTCTGCCAGGAATGTTTCTTGCATGTTTCCATGACAAGGATCTCAAGGATAGGATTATAGCCTTTATTTCCAATTACCCACTTCTCTAGCAGCTTTATCCCCACCAATTAACTCTATATTTATTTATTCAGCAATGCTCTCCTCCCATGGTGAAGGAATGGGCTGGTGTCATTAACGGTTGACACTCATCTCCACGGACTTAAATATGTGACATTAAAAGTACTCTCACCACAGCAACCAGAGTTTTTATTTATATCATGTACAAGTGGCCTACAATCTTTAACAGCACTGTAACTTTAGAAACATTAACCACTATATAAATGACTCTTAGTTTTTTTAAGTTTTGTGTGTGTGTGTGTGTGTGTGTGTGTGTGTGTGTGTGTGTGTGAGAGAGAGAGAGAGAGAGAGAGAGAGAGAGAGAGAGAGAGAGAGAATCCCAAGTAGGCTCCAGCTAACGGCACAGAGCCTGATGAGATTGTGACCTGAGCAAAATCAGGACTTGGATGCCTAACGGATAGAGTCACCCAGGCACCCCAAATGACTATTATTCTTCCAGTTTGTAATAAAAAGGTATTTTTTTCCTTCTTCCCAATATTCCTTTCCCTGTCTAGGGGGTATACTGTACTCCCATAAAGGATTAACCATGTGACACAAGCTTGACTGATTATCTTTCTCCAGGACAGCTATTTAGTTGACAAACTAGCAGACTTGGAAATCACAGAATTGGCTCTGGGACCAAATTTTCAAAAGTTGAAGAGAAGCGCAAATAAAGAGGGACAGTATACAGACACTGGCACGTCTCTGAGTCTAGGCTACGCTAATGCCTGCTACACCACAATTTCCCCCTTTCTGTTTGCTCAAATAATAGATACCTCTTGATGACCATTTGAACTGTCCTATCACATAAAGCCAAGAATACAGACCCAAATATTAGTTTTCTGTTTACTAGGGATGGACACTGTGCTAGAATTGGGTATCTGGAGCTCCATTGCTAGGCTGTGCAAAACAGGGATCATCCCTACCCTAATTGAGGTTAACACACTCACAAGGGAGGTAGAAGATCAACAAATAAATGAAACCAAAAGTAAATGATTTATGTAGAACATGTTAAGAAAATTAAAATGGTCCTGAGACAGAAAAAATAGTCACTAAGAAGATGTCAGATCTAACACATTACACAAAGTAACTTGGAAAATACAGTTTTCATTCAGATCTTTGTCAGGTAGTTTAGTCTTATAAACTTATTTTTCTGATTTGTAACAATGGTACTATCAATAATAACAATGCTGCTACTTTGTGCTGGTCATCACTGGGTGAATTTCCTATATTTTATCCTCTGTAATCTTCAAAATTCTAACAAGTTAAAGTCATCATTACTACAGTTTTACAGGTTAAGAAAGGCTACACCTTTTATTCATAAATGTGCCTGTAATTTACTTTCTCCCAAAGATAGTATTTGAGATATGTAATTACTTAGGTTTTAAAAATAAGTGTTATCTGGGGCACCTGGGTGGCTCAGTCCATTGAGCATGCGACTTTGGCTCCAGTCATGATCTCACAGTCCATGAGTTCGAGCCCCACATAGGGCTCTGTGCTGACAGCTCAGAGCCTGTAGCCTGCTTCGGATTCCATGTCTCCCTCTCTATCTGCTCCTCCCCCACTCATGCTCTCTCACTGTCAAAAATAAACCTTTAAAAAAATTTTTAAAGTGTTATCCAACTTTAATGCTTCTCCCCTCAACTTGCACAGAATTGTATACAACCTGATCATTCTTTCTTTCTAATTAAGACGTAGAATTTCTCTACAACCCAACCACCCCCTCAATAATCCCTTCTCAGCCAACTTTCACCTCCTGATGAGGAGGTAGTAGGCAAGTTTATATAAAAGCAGCAACTCTTTGGAATTTAAGTGAATCTTTTCAACTAGAAATACTATTCCCTCCTCTCATTCCCAGTCTTATGGCTCTCTCAATTGTCACATGGATGGAAAGTACATCTACCCCTTGAAAGATCTTTTAGGTTGCCTAAATAAGTAAACAGACATCATAACTATTTACAGAATTACTTCTGTTTGCCACCAACACATACTGGGCCCTGGAGACTGAATGTTGGATATTATCAGCTGGGTTTCAGCCCTCAAAAACTAAATATGAAGACAGAAAACAACAACATCTTCTCAGTTTCTATTGTTTTGCTTGTTCTACTTATTAAAATCATTGGAAAAAGTAGTAAAGAGTAGTGTCACTTATCTTTTCATGAATGAATCCAAAGCTACTGACAAATATGTTTAAATAATGAATGAGGAAAATCAGAGTTTTCCTTAACTACATTTAAATCTAAAGATCCCTTCCTGAGTTAGTTAGGAGTTTGATTTGGGAGAAAGTGTTTTGGCTTGGGTGGCCAAAACAAACGTTCTTGGAAGTTTGCTAGACTGGATGTCATTAAGTGTAAAAGTCTATTGCACAACTCTCAAGGTTACAATTAAGTCAAGGCAGAGCCTTGAACAGCCAGGAAGAGGGACAATTCACAGAGGGCTTTGAGATGAGCACATTGTGCCGACCGCAGCTGATTTCTTCAATATTGCTTTTCCCACAATCTCAAATTATTATAGGCTTCAAGATTTTATTTATTACTTAGGTTGTAAGATGCAGCCTGTAAGATAGAAAAAAAATCTTCTGTCAGTCATCACTTTCTTTACCCTTACTGTGACTATTTGAAATCGCCACAGGTCTGAGGTCTCTTCTCAGGTTATTTTTTCCTCATGAACTTTTTAGAACCACTTATTTCATTTTTTTAAAGCCAATGTAGCAAGGAACCCATCACTTAATATCTATATTGTCACATGCAGCACCCTTGACAAAGCCACCACAAATCAAGTAAGTACCCCACAAATGTATCAATGGTTTAAGAGGTGTCTTGTAGTACTTCAGTGTTGCAATACTTAGGAGCTCGTTTTTCCAGTTGGTCCCGACCTTACAGTCTAAATATTTATTTATCTTGTTTAGTGCTTTGTTAAACCCTTACTAGGCAAGGCTACATACATTGTCTCCTTTCAGCCTCAGAGTGATCATGTCTTCTTTTCATAGGCGAGAAAACAAAACCTTAGCAAGAGGACCTTAACTACAAGTACATCTAACTATCAAATGGAGAAATGGGATTTGAGCCTAAAATGTTCTGAGTCCTTATGTCAACGAATGTGCCACCAAGTACCTAGAAGACTTACACAGATCTGGCACCAAAAAAAAACCTATTGCCTGTAGAAAAATAAATCTCTTAAAAGATCTTACAAGTTTAAGTTCTTAACAAAGTAAAGGTTTACTGCTACTTACATACCCAATTAAGCAAAATTGGAATTTTAAACACATGGTTGCTATCACTTGATCAGATGCTTATCTGTGAGAAGAGTAGAGAATACACCTGGAAACATCTGTGTTCTCAATACATGTGCATCAGCAGCTACTTCTGAGCTTGGACCTCAGTAAATCCAATTACTTTAATATCAAAACAAATGGACAATAATTCAGCCCTATTTCTAAATCTGCAGAAACCAGGAGTAATACAATAATGCTATAGGGGATTAAGTTGTATCCACTCATACAGTCTACAATTATGAGTTTATAGACCCATATTAAAGAGGAAGATTATTGTACATATTAGAGTTGGTTTCTATAAACAAGTACAATCAAGTCAAAAGACATTGCCCTTATTACAAAGAGTAAGAAATAAGGTAATCTGTGATTCCATTCCTTTTAGCTTAGTGATTTTTAGATTTGTTTACTATGTGGCAAACACAACTTAAAATTAAAGTAATAATTTAGAAGTTATTGCTTTAAAGCAAAGGAAGAAAGGGGTCTCTGCAGGGAAGTGTTTCCCTAGAGTCTTCCTAATACTGATTAACACTAGTTTTTGAAATGTTAATTAGTTTTGAGCTTAACAGCTAGTCATTGTCTAAAAGGGCATGGAGCAAAACTTTTTCAAAGTTTGGACTAAGGACTATTTAACTCCTTAATGCCAAAGACTGGCCATTTACTCCATTGCTGGTCACTGAACCATGAGAATGCCAGGACTGATTAGCTATGGTGATTAGCAGACTGACATTAGGACTAGAATCACTTGTCTTTGCTTACATTGGCAGAATACCTAAAGAAATGTCAAACTTTTATCAGAGCAGTGCATTTCATTTAGTATTATGGAATGCCTATTTTTAAAACTCATGGACTATGAATAGGTTTAATATGATTTATACAATTTTTCAACTAAGATCCTGAAATTACTGTATTTCTGTGATTGTCTTTCTCATTTAATTGGCATAATGGTAGAAAATGGCGTTTTTCTTAGGCTGTATCTTAGAGACCATATTTATTACCCTATCTCAATCTGTGCCATCTAAATTTCACATTTTCCTATTCCTTCTCAATTAAGTAAAACACTGGTAAAAGAATATTCACTACAAACTTTATAAAAGAATTCCTACAGGGGAAGATAGCTTGATAGAAAATGGTTACAATCTAACACAATGGAAATTAGAACAGTTGTAGTATTAACCAACATTTGCTTTACTTATAAATGTTTATAAAGCAAAAAGACTAAAATATCTAGATAATGAAATATAGGAATTCAGCATTATTTTCTCCATTTTGCTACTCAGGAAAAGAGATTAAGAAATTTGCACAGTCTTTAAGCAACAAGGCTTATATTTGAAAATATTCTTTCTACTAATATCATCTTCATTATGTCTTCCTCTATTATTGGGTAAGCACCCATTACTAGTTTCTTGGTTTATTTTCATATTGGGATATACCTCATTTTCTTTAACAGTATTTGAGACAAGAATCTATTCTTACACAGACTGAAAACACTACATGGAGAGAATAGTCTGTTGTACAAGATTCTGTGTAAGTATCTATTTAAGCACACGACTATGAAAAGCTGATGAAATAAAATTTAAGCTACATTCATGAGATTATAGCACAGAACTAGAATACAAATAAACCCAAAGGGAAATGTTTGAGAAATATCTTAATACTGGCAAGGTGCCTAGTGCAGGACCTAAAGACAGAAGTAGTAGAAAATAAAGGAATAACCAGAGTAGATGATTATTTCATGAGAGTAGAATTTATAAAAGACTATCCCATCAGCCTAGAATTTGCTGAAAAAGCTATGCCTGGAGCAGAAAGAGAAACCAGAAATCAGAAAATGAAGAACAATAGAAGAGGAGTAAAAACAGTGAATCTTAGAGATACTGTAGGAAAAGATTCTCAAATTTATTTTTATAGTAGCCTTTTTACAGAAGCATTTTTTTTAATTTTTAAAATTTTATTTATTTTGAGAGACAGAGAGCACGTGTAGGGAAGGACCAGAGACAGAAGGAGACAGAGAATCCCATGCAAGCTCCGAGCTATCAGCAGAGTCCAGTGTGGGGCTTAACCTCACAAATGCTGAAATCATGACCTGAGCTGAAACCAGGAGTTGGACGCTTAACCAACTGAGGTATTCTTAATAATGTTGTACTTCTCTCTTACCAAATCACATGTAACTTTGTTTTTAGTTTTTCCGATTACTGTTCTTAACTCTATATGCTGGGGGGGAGAAGCCATTATTGCATTTTCCTCACTTCCTCCACAGTCTCTTGAATCTTTTTGCAGTCATTTTCTTTTGTACGTATTAATTATATGCCTGTTCTTTAATATCAAATACTGTAAACCTCCATTTTGACCTACTTGTATTTTTCTCAGCCTTCTAGGATGTGTAGATGGATCTGTTAACATTTGTGTAGCGTTAGCAATGATGCTACAGAAACTGAGCCAAGCATGCAATCAGGTCCACAGAGCTCAACAGTGCAGATGGCAGCCAAAGATACAGGGAATGGCTGGAATGTGGCTAAAATATTCTTTAGGAAGCACTTCAAGCTAAGACGTTTGGAGAAAAAATAAGAGCCAAACAACACTCCATACAACAACATGATTAGATTATTTCACCTTCTATCATCTTATTACTGAGTTTATAAAACCCTGTCACTTAGGTCCGTGTTATTACTTATACCAAGTCAGCTATTAATGTCCTAACTTTTCAGTGGAGGGTTGGAATGGAAAAAAAAAAAAAAACATTAGAATGACCAAGTTATTCAGTTACCTAAATAAGCTGTAACCCATACACCACATTAAATAAATACAATTTTCTGAAATGTCTTTTTAATTTAACTCCAAGCATGTTCTTCTTACACACCAATTAAATCTATTAGCCCACAGTTCATGGAGTTTAAAATAGTAACATCAAGAACTACAAACAATATACTAGCAAATCTGTTTAAGGGCATAAATGTGCATGCGTATGTGTGCGAGACAGCAGTTATATGCATAAATGCATATTTAAGTATTCCTTTGATTTTGCTAAGATCTTTTTACAGAGCTCTCATTATTAAACAAATATTTTTTTTTACCCTCAAAGGGATAATTTTCTGATCATTCTTTTATTTACTATTATTGGAACCAAGTATATATATTGTGGGAAGCCTTTGCTGTCAGTCAAAGCAGAGTCTGAGTACAGGCTCTACCACTTAGACTTATGCGACCTTGAGCCAGTTACTTCGCTTCTCTGATCACCATCTGTAACATGAAGATAATAGCATGGATTCTAAAAATGCAAATGAGCAAAGTCTGCATAAGGAGGTGTAAGGAGATTGTATGCTGTCTGCTTCGGATAAGGCTGCCCACTCTCTCCCAAGACAGTGACTCATCATCCAGAAAGTCACTAATCTGCTGTCCAACCTGCTTTTCTCAACACCTCCAAAGCAGATTAATATCAGGATATACTTACATTTCCCAAGCTCAAGAAGCTTTAAATAAAGCTTCATTAATGGAGAAATAACGGACACAGGGAACCAGAACAGTCTATGTTTGAATAGTATACCCAGACAATTTCCCCTCATGGACAGATGTTCATTTATTCATTTGTAATGAAACTAGCGGTCATAGATTCCAAGCAGAGGGGGCCAGACTATTCCTTTCTTGTCTATAGATAAAATGTAAAGCCAATCAATCAATGGTAAATTCCTTTGTAAATATGGAACCAAAGCAAAGGGGAATTAGATTTGATCAAATGTTTTAACATCATCATGCTAAAAGCCTAATAATGCAACCCATCTCACAATAGAGAGGACTTTAATAATATTAGTAGCTAACCCTATGGAACACTTATGTGCCATGTACTGTTCTAAGCACTTTATATTAATTAGCTCATTTAATATTTATAAAAGCTCTTCTAAGAAGTTCTATTATTATCTCCATTTTATAGTGAAAAAACTGGCACAGACTAGTTAAGTAATTTGGTTAGGATCACAAAGCAAGAATGTGGCAGACAATGAATGAGCTCGTCAATGGGGCCTAAATGCTCAAGATCTGTGGGTTAGATTGAGCTTCTCCTCTGGATGGTTTTTGGGCTGTGGACACTGTCAATCTCCACCTATGTTTCTTGTTTTCAGTATTACCCTTGATATGGACTCCTTCGGGTTCTCTAAGGAAGGAACATTTAAGTCATAGTTAAAGAAAAAGAAATCCATAATCCTACAACTAGGACAAGTGCTTCAGGTAACAAAGAATAGTGTGTGTAGTGTTGGGCACAAAAGAAAAGATGAAAGCCAACAGAATGCTGTCTAGATCTATTCATCTATTTGAGTCACAGGCAAATGTCGCAGAACTGGACAACACTCTGTCCATGGCATACCTCCATTGTGAGTTCAGTATTTTACCATCACAGGTAAATCGTACTTATTTCATTTGGTTGCAGGTGCAGGGTGGTTACAGGTATGGGGTGAGAGGCAGGGGAAACAGCAGTGGCAATAAGCCAGGATAGTACTTTTAAAAATGCAGGCTTTGGCATCAGACCCAGTTAGA
Source organism: Cryptoprocta ferox (assembly GCA_028646485.1). Taxonomy (NCBI): domain Eukaryota; kingdom Metazoa; phylum Chordata; class Mammalia; order Carnivora; family Eupleridae; genus Cryptoprocta; species Cryptoprocta ferox. The sequence goes on from CM053572.1 coordinate 64,781,408, forward strand.
ACTCTGGGTCAACCTCTTACTAGTTTGGGCTAATTATTAATTTCTCTAACCTTGACTTTTCTTACTACAAAAGGGAGAAAAATATCAACTTCAGAGGAATATTATATAAAGCTCTGGGTTTAAACACCAAACACATAGTCCATGTACAACTTTGGGTAATTAATTTGTCTAAATATACCTCGTAACTAGCTAACTCTCGTCATCAAAAACTTACTGCTCTACCTTCAAACTTCCCTTTCTTAAGGTGTCATTTCTGCACACATTCAGGAAAATGAGTACTTCAATCCAAAAGAAACACAGAAACCTCCTAGACCCTACATTCACCTCTAGCTACATCGTACCTCTTTGCTACAGTTGAAGTAACATTTTCATGGTGTCATTTACTCACACTGCCTTCCTTCCCTGCTTCTTTGATGTCAGACTCTATTTTGCACATGTATCACCCCACTAATTTAGTTGCTGCTCAGGCCACCAAATGACTCCATGTTGCTCAAGAAAATACCCATTCTTCATTTGATGCTGCCAGGACATTTTAGGAGCATATGACATTGCAAGGCATGGTCTGCTCCCTTTCCTCACCCGTTAGGGAACTCCTTCATTTACATACCTCTACAGATGGTCTGTAGGCCAGTGAGTGCCTATGATACTGCTTCACCCAAAAGTTTCTCCTGAGCCCCAAATTCAAGCATTTGCCTCTTTCATAACTAAACATGTTCTTAAATATAATCATGGCCTTTGCTAAATCTTTGACTAATTTTCCAAAATTTTTTTCTACTTCATTCTTAATTTCCTCCCACCAGCCAGTATCACTTCATTTCAATCAGTTGCCAATGCCAGAAACTTGTCATTCTTTTCAAAAAGAAAAAGAGAGAGAGACAGAGAGAGAGAGAGAGAGAGAGAGAGAGAGAAGGAACAGAGAAAGAGGGAGACACAAAATCTGAAGCAGGCTCCAGGCTCTGAGCTGTCAGCACAGAGCCCAATGGGGGGCTAAAACCCATGAACTGTAAGATCATGACCTGAGAAGTCAGATGCTCAACTGACTAAGCCACCCAGGTGCCCCTAATTATTTCTCTCCTTCTCTTTGGTTTAGACTTAAATTGCTCTTCTTTTTTCATTTTTAAGGTGAGAAGTTATACATTTTAGATCTTTTCTCTTCTATTATACATGTAGTATTATGTTACCCATCTCTTCTATTATACATGTAATATTATGTTACCCATTAAGGACAACTTTCACTATACCCTGTATTGGGTAAATTCTATTTTTCCTTTTTATTTGATTCAAAGTATTTTCCAGTTTATTTTGAGACATCTTCTTTGATCCATCTATTATTTAGGAATATGTATTTACTTTACAAACATTTGGGACTTCCTATCTCACTTTCAGTTATTTTTAGTTTAACTACATCATGGCCTAAGAATGTAATTTACATGATTACTGTTCTTGTAAGTTTGTGAAGGTGACTTCGAGGATTCAGAATGTGGGCTACCTTGGTGAATGTTCAAGAGTATTATAGGACTTCAACTCTTGTGTGATAAGGAGGTTTATAAATGCCAATTAAATGATAGAACCCATATCAATTAAATTAATCTATGTATCTACTGATTCTATGTCTGGTAGATTGGTTAATAACATGGATAGTGAAGCCACCAGTGGTATTAGGAGATTCGTGTATTCTACTTTCAGCTTTATCAGTTTTTTTTTCCATGTATTTTGCTGCTCTGTTAGTTCATACATACTCTTTTTTCATACTTCTTCAGATTATGGTGTCTCCTTGAACAATTAACCGCTTTATCATTATGTAATACCTCTATTCCTGGTAATTTTCTTTGTTGTGAAGGCTATTTTGTCTGGAATTAATATAGCTTTCCAGTCTTTTCATTCGTGTTAGCATAGTATATCTTTCTCCAAACCTTTTCTCCTCATTGTTTGCTCTTTGAATTTCAGCTTGAGGAGTTTCTATTGACATACCTAAAAGCTCACAGATTCTTTTCTCAGCTATGTCTACTCTATTGACAAGTCCATCAGAGGCGTTCTTTGTTTCAGTGTTCATTTTTTTTCTGTCAAATATTTCATTTTAATTATTTAGTTCTCATTAAGGAAAACACTACCAATTTGTTCTGGCATGTATTCTACTGTTTCACTAGACCCCTTAGCATATTAATCATAGTTCCTTTAAAATCCTTGTCTGCTATTTTCAACACCTAGGTCCTATCTCAACTGGTTCTGTTGACTGCTTTTGCTCTTTGAACGGTTTTGCCTTTAGAATGCCTAATTTTTTGGTTGGAAGATGGACTTATGCTGAGTGGTAAGTGTGGAGGTAAATAAACCTTTAATATGAGGATTTAGGCTAATTTGTGTATGTTTAGTATCTATTCTACCTATTGCTGCCAGGGCTTCAAATTCCACTAGTGCTCCTATTTCTGTCCCTATTCCTGACTTCATTCTGGCTTTTCTAACTGCGTTTGTTTGCTTTTTACCATTCTTTGATCACCTAAAGTAGGTTTCTTGTAGACAAAATTATAGTTGAGTTTTTTTTAAGTCTCTGACAATACCTGCCTTTTATTAGTTCATTTAAATTATTTCATTTAAGGTGATTATCAATATAGTTGCATTAATATCTGTCATATTTGTATTCCAATTGTGAATATATTACACCTTAAATCTGTACCTATACTCCTTGACTCTTAGGATCTTTTTCTTTCAATCTCTCAATCTAATCTATCCAAAATATTGCTAACTCAGTCTTTAAAATATATTTTGCCCCTTCCTGCTTCCCTTCACTCAGGATCTTAGCATGATCTAAGTGTTATTTGATCTTATTTGGTTTATTACAACAGCTTCTTAATTGGAGATTTCCTCTTCTACTGCTATTCTCCATCAATCCCATGCTACAAAGATTAATCAAATTCAGTTTGTCAATGTATGAACTGTCTTGCTTCTAATATTCTTTTTGGGTCACCCCTCCTTTTTTTTCCTTTTTTGTTGTTTTTGTTTTTGAATAAGCTATAAAATCTTCAAGTAGTTTACAAGGACCTACACACTTTGCCCTCTCTTCCCTTAAAACATTATCTTCTCTCAGAGGTCAAGTCCAATCCCTTGCCTTCTTTTAGCTTCTCATATCCAGTAAGGTTTCACTTTTGGCTTTACTTAAAAATTTTCCCTTCCCCACCCATTACTCAAATAGCATATGCCTCACTTAAGCTTCAGCTTCTTCCCCCACCTAAGGTATTTATTACTTTTTTATTCTATTAAAACCCTGTTATTTCACTACAAACATCTATCATTGTTCTAAATCCTCCAAGTAGTCACTAAGGCACATACAATCAGATAATATTGATTTTATTCACCATTGTACTCCCAACTTTCTGATATCTACTGTATTTTATGGACCCCCAATCCCTTCCTGACTCACACAAGAAAGTTTAATTTACCTCTTCTCAAATCCATTTGTAGCCAAACAACACAGTTGTGCATCCAGCTGAAAATGGCACACGAATGGAGAAAAAGAGATATGACATATGCAAGCCATTAATTAGGAAGCAGAAATGAGGGCCATCAGCCCCATAGCTAGCATGTAGTCAAATGGATACAGAGGTAAATTTTGATCTTGATTTGGTGGTAAATAACAGCCAATTGGGAAAAATTAAAAGTCGTGATGTCAGTTCCCACTTTTGAAGTTTCTCGAGCACAATTTTAGTATACCATTCATTTGCATCAAAGTCCAAAGTAGATGTCTTGGGGGGAGTATTTGATGTAGAATTTAAGTAAAAGGACATGGTTTCTGACAATACGTAAGTGTATTCAAGAAATTCTCCAAGAGGGAGAGAAGGAAACTCTTAAAATTCTGGATAAAAGAGAAAAGATAGTTCTACACACAGAGATGGGCTGTCAGAAAAGTCAAGAATATTTAGGGGGTCAAAGCAACAAGAAAGCCCAAAACCAAGGAGATAAGAAGTAATTGTTTTTGCCCTGGGAGATATGCCAATCTCCATCCACCTAGCACCCGTGTCCACCTAAGAACAGAGAACAGACTTGGGACTAGAGGAAGAAAAAAATGGGGGAAGTACAGCATAGTACTAGACTCCAGAAGGAGTATACGCTCAGTCAACAAAGTAGTCAAATACCTGCCAAAGAGAAGAAAATGGTAGAAATATTGCCTGTCTTCCTAGAGAAACTCTAAGCAATCACATGTGTTTGGATTCATTAATTCCTATAGGCCATTTGGAAAAAAAAAAGAAGTGGAAAATTTAATACTTTTTGAAAATTAGAAGTGAAAAAGTTCTCTTTAATTTTGAGTGTCGTAGAGTTCCTACAGGTAAAGTAAAGGATCCAAGTTTATAATCAAGTGTTACCCTACAAAAACTCAACAGAAGTAATTTACTATTTCAATTGACAATCAGTTGAAACAAGTAAACAAAACCAAGAAACTCCACAGAAGACTTCAGACCTAAAGAAATAGCATGTGATGTAAAAGAAAAAAAGGTATTTAATATAATTAAAGAAATTAAACATGGTATTAGAAGAATAATGAAGAACAAGAGACTATAAAAATGACAAGGCATATATCACTAAGTGATACTCTTGCCAAAGTGTTTAATTTAGTCATGAAGAAACAGAAAGCCAGACTGTTCAACATTCTACAACATTTTACATGCCAACTGTCCTGGCTGCTTCAAAAATAACAATGCCATGAAAAGAAGAAAAACAAAAAAAAAAAAAAAGGAAAATTGTAGATTGGGTTTCTCAACCTTGGCATTATTGACATTTTAGAGTGCAAATTCTCTGCTTTAGATGATGGTCCTGCACATTATAGGGTGTTTAGCACCATCTCCAGTCTCTACCCACTAGATGCCAATAGCTCTGTCCATAACTCCCACACATTTTAAACTATGTCTGAATAATGACACACATCTCAGAGGACAAAATTGCCCCAGAGAAAAACACTGTTCTAGATTAAAGTTTCAAGTACACAAAAGCAATGACAATGAAATACAGCATATGATCTTTCATTGGATCTTGGAATGAAATAATACATTTTACAATTTACAGTTTGGATACAATTGGAAAATTCTGAATATTGATTGTAAAGAAAATACTGTATTAATGTTAACTTCTCTAATTCCCTGGAATATATATGCAGAATTACTGAGAAGTACTGTGAGTATACATGTGCATGTGTGTGTTTAGAGAGTGAGCAAATTAAGTGTGCCAGTGTGGTAACCTATTAATTATTAAATTTAGGTTAAAAAACATTTATGTGATTAATTTTATTATACTGATCTTTCAGCTTTATTACAGATAGGAAAGAGATTTATAAACCTGAGAAACATATCCTAGCCATTTTTCAAGGCCCATTTTAACCACCAACTCCTTCATAAATTTTTCCCTCTCTATTCACAACCTGCACCTCTGACAAAACAGTAACCACAGACTTCAACCTATAGAAGTGAAATCATTTTAATAAAATCATTTTAATATTAGAAATCAGTTATACGTATTAGCAGCATATGGGAAAGTATACTGTAAGGAAACTGGAAGATAGATCTAATTTGTAATGTAACACACAGAAACAGAAAATATAAAATGTGAAAAAGAGATTAAAATACAAAAAAAACACATTGAGATGAGCTCCCATTTACCAAATGAAATTGTCAGAATTCATTGAAAAGGTATAGTTAAGAATTTTTCCAGGGATTCATGAATAATGAAAGTGCTGAATATAAAAATCTAAATGAATTACAACTGACCCTCACTAGCATAGTGTCTAAAGATATATTTCAGTAATATGCTGACTCCAAATTACAATGTATGTGGGTTTTTCCACACCACCAAACAATTCTCTGAGACCAGCTGGGTGTCATACATTTCAACTCCATTCTGACACCATCGTGATACTATCAGATCACATAGGTTAAGAACTCAGTACTACAAGTTACTTGGACTTCTGAGCTACTAGCTATGATTGGAGGTTCCAACCACCCCCCTTCTTGGGTTCAATTAATTAGCTAGATCAACTCCTAAATCTAGATTTCACTTACTAGATTACCAGCTTATTATAAAAGGCTGTAGCCCAGAAAAACGCAGATGGAAGAGATGCTGAGAAAAGGATAGGACACAGAAATTCCCTGCCCTTTCCAGATCCACCCTTCTCCCCAACCATCTCCACGTGTTTCAATCCCCAAGTTCTTCAAAACCCAGTCCTTTGAGTTTTTAAATGGATGCTTCATTATTTAAGCATGATTGATTGATTGATAACTGGTCTTTGGCAATCAATTCAACCTTTAGCCCCCCCAACCATTCCAGTGGGGTATGGGTGTGAGGAAGTAGGACATGAAGTTTCCACTCCCCAGTCACCTGGTTGTTATCCCTGGAAACCAGCCCCCATCTTAGAAGCTTTTTACAACTCACTCATTAAGATGAAAAGGGTTTGCTCTATCAAGACAGCTTTACCACTTTTGTCACTTAGAAATTCCAAGAGTTTTAAGAATTCTGTGCCAGAAATGGGGACAAAAACCAAGTATGTATTTCTTATAATAAATCACATTATTCTATTTGCAAAACAAGGAGACTCATCTCAGAAAACCATGGAAAAGGAGTGAAAGCAATTTAAAATCTAAATTTGCTTATTAAGACAGCATTATTTGTGGAATCAAATTTAAGACTAAAACATTGGGAAGCATTATGTCTATTGACTGGGTATTTATAATCATTAAAACATTCTAACATTCTTGTATTGCATTGATGAAGGATGCTATTTATTTTATAATTATCATTTAAATACTCATGTTAAAATTTTTAGAGGTAGCCCTAAAATAGTATAAAAAGACACGTAGCTACTCTACTGCCAATTAAAGACAAAAAACAAAACCCAAAATGACTAAAAATTTCACACATTTAACCAATCCAATAGATGGCAAAAACCAAAAATCCTAATATTTAGAGAAGTGGGAAAAAATAGTGATAGAATAAAAATCATATAGCCATTATATATCATCAGCAATTACAATGCATCAAACATTCCAGTGGAAAAAATAAAGCTTGCCAGGATGGGTAGAACACCATCCCCACCCTTCATATGCTAACAGAAAAAAAAAAAAAATCTAGAATATAAGGACAAAGAACAGAAATAGATAAATGCAAAAAAAAAAAACTTATCAAGCAAATATTAAACAAGAACTAACAGAACATAAAATGCATATTCAAAATACTCTCAGACAATAAATAAATAAATAAACAAAACTGATAGACAACATTGTTAAATCCAACATGGTAGAGGACGGTATTAACATACCTCTCTCAGTGATCGATAGATCAAACAAATCCAAAAGCTAGAACCACCATGGAGATTAATAACCCTAAATATAATATGCTTATAAAAACAACAACTAGAGAAAACACCTTTCTCTCCTTATCTGAACCCCCATCTCCACCACCAACATACAGAAAAGATTTATGTAACTTGATAATATACTAAGTGAATAGCAATTGCAGAGAAATTTAAGAGCTGAGATCAATACAGACTGCATTCTCAAGCCACTCCAAATTAGATTAAGAATAATTTAACATGAAAAAACTTACATAATAAGAATTAAATAAAAAACTAACATGTATCAAGTAAAGACTTGTAAGAAAACACTCAGTGAAAAATTGTACATTATACCTATTGAAAGCAGGAAAAACAGAACAGAAAAAATTTACTTAGGTATTCATATGAGACAAATGAGAAAATAAGTTAGGGAAGAAGTTAGAAAAGTAAGTGTAAAGAAAGTAAAAAATAAAGTTATTACTGAAATAGAAATCCACGATTAAATAAATAGAATCAATAAAGCCAAAACCCCTTCTTTGAAAAGCCTAATAAAATGTAAAAAACCCAAGAATCAAGGGAAAAAAGAAGTCCTACAAGATTTAGGGTGAAAAAGGAAACATAATAGGTATAAATGTCATAGGTATTAAAAAGAAGAGTATCATGGAAATATTTAGGCCAATAAATTTGAAAGTGAAGTGAAATAGATACTTTCTCAGAAAATTAGTAATTACCAAATCTGACTTTCAGGAGAAATATAAAAATTTAACTTCCATGAGAATGGAATAAATTATTAAAAATCTTCCCCTCTCAACAGAGAAATGCTCTCAAGGAAAAGCTTTTGACAGGAGAAAGAAGAAAATGAAGAAAGGAAAAGGAGGTAAAATGAGACTATGATCTCAGGTAAAGTCTAAGCTTACCTTCATCCAGAGACAAAACTTGGAGTTATAGTTGCTCAACAGCATCTCAAAGGAAGAAAGCCTGGGTTTTGTTCACTAGAGGTTACTGTCTACACCTGCAGGGAGGGCATCATTTTTCTAGTCATCTCCAGGTGAGACAATCTGGCTAGGGTCATCCAAGGGTAATTCTTCACAGGCCACAGGTGTAAACCATTGGGCCCAGCATTGGAGCACAAAGTGGTGAACCAGCTGATAAAGGGATAAGAAGAAAACAGTAAAAACTGTGTTAGGAGAAGTTTTTCACTACCTTAAGTCTTTCCGAAGCACCCAGATGAAGATCCGAACCAGTAGATCACCTGTGTTCTAGAAAAGATCCCTGATTTTGAGACTTATCAGGATGTTTGAAGTAAATGTATCTCCAGAGGGAATCAAAAAAATCCAATTCTGATGTTTCTAACAATTATGGAGAGACACTGAATCCTCCTGGGGACTTCTTCACACAGGGGCATAAGGGCCTACATGAACCAATAGGGCTTTCAAGTGTCAGCCTAGCAGATTTCATCCTCCTATAACCTGAATTTTACTGTTAGGTGTGTAACCAAATGGCAAATGGGACTCCTTTATCTCATTTTCAGGTGAGACAATGAAGATCAACAACGACAGTGAAGGAAAAAACAAACACCAGTGCCATTTCCCGTATATTCCAAAGACCTATTGCCAGTGGGTGGGTTGAACCCTTCATCTAACACCCGCAAATAATGGAAGATTGACATCAAAGAACAATGGGAAGAGAAATACTTTTCTTTGCAGGGAAAAAATGAGAAAGTTGTAGTTTTCCAACCCCTTTTTTAACTTGTTAGCCAAGCCCTCTCCTAGGGAAATGGGTAGAGGCTGCATCCTCCTCAATTCAGCTCCATAGAGAAGGTTTTACGGGCTTTACACTCGTACTGTAATCACTGTAACAGGGGCCATGGTGGACTAGTGTCTGAATCATATTTCACAAATCTAAATGTGGGGTGCAGTGTGGCTCTGAGTCACAAGAGCAAAGAAATAGTGAAAGGAATTGGAAGCAAACTGTCCTACCACTGCCCGCACAGAAAATCTATGTGGTTCCACAAACTTAAATGTGAAAAAGCCCAACACTGTCTGAAATGAAACTCGACTCAGGACAACCATGAACCATGAAGGGCTAATAGCCTCAAACAAAACAAGTCCAGGTAGGGAACATGCAAGAACTGAGTAGAGGTGTCCTAAAAGAAAAAGTCATCCAATCACTCCATTTTGAAACTTGCAGTTAGAATTTTTCAGAAAGGATTATTATAATAATGTTTATATTTTTCAATTTACAAAAGTGGCCCAGGAGATCAAAAGCCAGCTTTAAATATTTCCCTAGCCTGTTACACAGTTGTATCTTCTTCTAAGATCCTTTGCCCTAAATCACTCTCCTTACCTGGGTAAAACACTAAAGAATCCCAAAGCAGCCCCTTGAATCGGGCACGAAGGATTTGGAGCTAGGGAAGAGAGAATACTCTGCCCATACTTCCTCCCTACAGGTGTCCTAATTTAAAGACATAATAAGATAAGAAGGAAGACTCTTTACATTGCATATATAAGGAATTATGTTACTGTGCTACCAGACTAGACATTTTATTTTTTGAAATAATGCTATTCTTAAAACTGAAATTAAAAGAAAAAAAAGAAAACATAGGTGAAAATTTCATCTGAAAGGTAAGGTAAGGAAGAAATTTCTACACAGTGGGTTTAAAGGGTCATTAAGGCAGGAAAGTTTTTCTACTTGTATCTTAACAGTTCCAGCTTGTTTAACAAAGTATTATTATGAATTATGAATTGAATTGTGTATCCCTTAGATTCATATATTGAAGTCCTAATCCTTGTCAGTATTTTATCTGGAAATAGAATTACTGCAGGTGTAATTAGTTAAAAATGAGGACATTCTGGAGTAGGTAAACCAGAATAAACCACATGCCTAAACCAATACGACTGGTGCTCTTATAAAAATGGGGGTTTGTGACACAGGCAAACATACAAGGTGAGCACTGGATGAAAGCAAAGATGTCATCTACAAACCAAGGACGAAGACCTGAGCCAGATGTTCCCTCGCAGCCCTCAGAAGAAACCACCCCTGCCCCCACCTCACTTTCAGACTTCTACCTCCTGAACTGTGAGATAATAAATTTCTGTTGTGAAGCCACCCAGTTTGTAGTACTTTGCTATGGTTCCTAGTAAACTAACACAGCTATTCATTACTAGTGGCGGTTCCTTGAGTTTTAATTTTTAATTAAATTATTTTAGTCATTTTTGGTTTAAGGATTGGAAGATTTTCCTCTGTAATTTTCATCTTTTGGTTCAACATTAAAAGGTCTATGTATTACTTAACCTTTATGAACTTCAGGTTTTCATCTAAAAACAAATTCAATTTGTTTCACTCCCGTGTGTCAAATCCTATAGTAGCTTTCCTTTGCAACAACAACAATATTACGAGTTCAAGCTCCTCACCATGGTCCCCACGTCCTATGTGATCTGGCAATTGCTTAGGTTTCTAATAAGTCAAATACTCCCTTTTGTTCCTTTCTTTGCCCCTTTTATCCACCCTGCCCAAATAATCCAAATTTATTCTGTTCACGGGCCCTTGGCACATAATTTTCTTTCATCTTTTTGTCGTAACCACTGAAGTTAATGAAATTCCAATTCTCACCTTTGGTAGTTCTACCTCATTACTTTGTTTTATCTTTTTTTTGTTTCACATTTATTCCTGATATAATCTTACTTATTGATGTGTTTATTGTCTCTTCTCTCTCCCTTAGAATTTAATCTCCTTGAGGAGAGGGACTCTGCCATTATTGTTTATCCCTGCATCCCAGTGGTGAGAGACAGAAAAAGTGCTCAATCAATATTTTTTGACTGATTGACTCTAAAATGAGCAGGATGGCCTAATTTCTCCCCACTTATAGGACTAATTATCTATACTTTTCACATCTTGCCTATTAACATAAGTATAGTGGCTAGACCTTCTTCCAAAGCAACATTATCATTCCTTTTCCTCCCTCCCTCCACCCTCCACTACACTGACAGGCCAGGCTGGGTGATATAAAAGTCCACAACGATGAAGTCTTCATAGCATGTGTTATCCAGGCAATTTCTAGCATGCAGACTCTTAAAATAATAAATAACAAAATTATTATGAGATTAATTTAATAATAGTATATTTATTCTGTAATGTTTTGTGTGTTAAATACTTTACAAGTCACAGCTTCTTGGACCACAGTCCTAATATAGTTGTGAAGACAAAGCTAGTATTGATAAAATACTTAAGATATCATATACATTAATGTAGAATGCTATACATAAATAAATTCAAAAGAAAGTAAGAGACCACAGACTTAGGTAGAAATAGTTGGAAAAGTAGTGTTTTCTAATATTTCAAGGTTCATTGGGGCGCCTGGGTGGCTCAGTCGGTTAAGCGTCCGACTTCGGCTCAGGTCATGATCTTACTGTTGGTGGGTTCGAGCCCCGCGTTGGGCTCTGTGCTGACAGCTAGCTCAGAGCCTGGAGCCTCTCTTCAGATTCTGTGTCTCCCTCTCTCTCTGACCCTTCCCTGCTCACGCTGTCTCTCTCTCAAAAATAATTAAAACATTAAAAAATTTTTAAATTTCATAAGCTGGGGCACCTGGGTGGCTCAGTCAGTTGAGCATCTGACTTCAGCTCAGGTCATGGTCTCGTGGTTCCTGAGTCTGAGCCCTACGGCGGTGTCTGTGTTAAAAAACAGCTCAGAGCATGCAGGCTGCTTTGGATTCTGTATCTCCCTCTCTCTCCTCCCCTCTCCTGATCATGCTCTGCCTTTCTGTCTCTCAAAAATAAGTAAATGTTAAAAAAACAATTAAAAAATTTCATAACCAAATCTCCACTTATTCCAAAAAGATTTCTAATCACTAACCTTGAAGAAATGCTGTTGGCTGCAGTTAAATTAACAACATTTATTTACCAACAAAGACGAATAATCGGAATGCTAATGTGTATTGTGTTAATGAAGGTATGTACAAAATACATGATGATACAGGAAAAGGAGCACAGATTTCTTTAATTATAAACCATCATAAACAAATGTTAGTTCTACTAGGATTAAACACAGTGCTATAGGAAAGACATCTTGTGTAAAGGATTTCACCCCATACTTGAATGATAGAACCTCTCTAAAAAGTCTTCACTGTCCTTCCTGGCACCGTGCTGACCTGATGCCTTCCCAAGCATAGGGATTATACAGATAGAAATTCCCTACCACCGGTTGGGAAAAATAACTGGGTATCTCAGATTATCCCACTTGAAACAGGGATTCTGAAATTTGATCCATTAGCATTCCAAAGCTAGGGCCTGAACCGGAAGTTCCCTTACACCACACTCTTGGGCTATGGTTCTGAATTAAATGGCATGTCTAACTTCCTGTTGCAATCTGTTTTTCCAAAGTAAAGTTATTACAAATAGCCAAGGGGCTCTAGTTAAGCACATGGTGACTTGGAAAATGTGTCTGTGTCTGTACTGTATCTGTACTGGTTTTCATGAATATTTGAACAGAAAGCAGGAAACAGTAAAGGAATCCATCCTAAGATCAGGCTTAATGTCCAACTTTACATTGCCAGTCTCAAGGTGGCATTTTGGCATGAAACTCAATTTTCTCTTAGAATAATTTGCATTGGGATTATGGGCTAAATGTTCTAAAAGTGTCTAAGCTATAATTCTTTATGAGACTGCACTTTGGCATTTAACTACAGCATATGCAAGCCTAACTTGCAGACTTAGTCTTTACATTTGTCCAAATTCTCCACACAATGCCAGCCAACTTTTAATGAAAAGCATTGCTTCATGACATGATTTACTTGCTCTGTGCATTTTTTTTCTAGAGGGATTTTGGCTTTACATTAAATATAAACTGAACTTATTACTAAGACTTCTGCCTTTGAGTAAAACCTCTTTTTAAACCTCCCATCTTTCAAACACCCAACCCTATGCAAAGATAAAATGGTAACAAATCTAACTTGTGTTTCCATGCTATAATAATTGTTTAGACTATACAGAATTACCTTCTGTTGTATGAAGCTTATATTTCAAAATCCACTGGACTTGTGTCCCTTATGGTGAATCACACGATGCTGAAACAAAGAACAAGACAAAGGGAAAAGAAAAAAATGAGAAAAAAAAGAGAAATGTTAAAAAGAAATAAGAATAATTGGAGAAAACGAGTAGAGGAAGAGCGAAAAGTAAAGTTACTAGAAACTGCAGAAGCTGCATTATCTGTATATAATGTGGCTATAATACTACATTGGTCAGCAACTATAATGTAAAAGGTAATGTGTAAGAGTTTTATATGCTTTTCAGAACTATAAAGGGAGTGTGAGTGGATTTTAAACATTTTGATTAGCACCACAAAGATTTTAATGCTTTATTTAAACAGTTTGCTATAGGGCAAACACATTTGGTAGACAAGTAAAATGAAAGCACAGGCATCAGTTTCTCTGTTTTCTATTAAGTAATGTTGCGAAGTAAGCAGAAGTTGGATTCAGATATCAGATAATTATCTCCACACTGTGTGTCACAGTAAATAATTTTAATTGGTTTAACTTCAGGGACCATTACTGGCCTAATTAGAAACATGAAAAGGCTACAAGTATTAGGAAATATCCTGAAGGAATGAGAACATTAGCAATTCTGTCAAGCCATTTTTAAAATAAGTACACAGTAGCAGCCACATTTCAGTGAAAGGCAGGGTACTTGAAAGGTGCTTTTAGGAAAACAGTGTTTGTGAGTGTGTAATAAGAGATCTGTAATAGGAAGCATAGAAATTGGGTAACAGGCTGACATGTATGCCATTACTGTGTTAAAAACATACTAATCTTGTTCTGATTGCTGTTTTTAAGAGATGCAGGTTAACGTTTTCAAAGTAAAGGAACAGTAATTGAGGTTGGATAAATCCTTCTCGAGAATATGTTGTCTTACTAAAAGAGAAAAGGAGCTTTGAGTAAAATAGCTTTACCCAAACACCTTCAGGTTCCAGGAAGTAGTACTGAGTAAAAGGTTGCCCTGTATGTTTCCTATTCTCTCTTCTTCACCTCGCTTTCCCAAGATGCATGACAAACAAATGGGTATTAGTCTTTAACACTTTCGTGTATGTTATACATACTGCATTGTCTGTAGACACAGTTCCTGTTTAGAGAATGGCTGCATTCTGAATGAGAAATAGGAGATCGAGTCTCGGCCTTTTGGCTAAGATCAAGTGAATGAAAAATGAGATACTGTGTCCATTAGGTCAGAATTATTTTTAAGAAGTATCCCTCACTTGGGGCACCTGGATGATTCAGACAGTTAAGCATCCAACTCTTGATTTCAATTCACGTGAGGATCTCACTGTTTGTGGGATCCTGCTCCACACTGTCAGTGCAGACCCTGCTTAAGATTCTCTTTCTCCCTCTCTCTCTGCCCCTCCACCACAAGCTCTCAGTCTCTCTCTCTCTCTCTCTCTCTCTCTCTCTCTCTCTCCCTCTCTCTCTCAAAATAAATAAATAAACTGAAAAAAAATCCCTTGGAACTTTCAACTTACAAAACGTAAGATTTTTACATCAGATGAGATATCTAGAATACCATATTATGTTTAAACGCACAAACAACAAGAGCATCTAATCTGTAATTATTTGATACAATAATTTGTTCTTTTTAATTTGTCATTTAGTTTTTAGCTTTCCATTTTCTGAACTTGCTGATGTTAACATTTGACCAACTATCCTGTTTGGTTTGAAGATTTTAAATGGACCATCCAAGAGTGAAGTTAGCACAAATCAACTATATTTTTAGCCATTTTTCTTTATTTGTTTTAGATGTGAAGGATAGAGAAACTAAACAGAAAAAGGAAGGCATGGTGAATCATGGATCATTATACGAAAGAATACATTACTAGGGAAGATTGTGTAATTTTACACCTTTAGTATTTGGCATACTACCAAATATAACATAGTAATATAATTGAGCACTTAAAAGATTTTTAAAAAATCAGTGTTCTACCAAAATTTGTCAAACAAAAAGTACAAACACGAGTAAGAACCCTGATCACAGATTCTCCCCATGCATATGCTCATAGACCCATATATTTGATGGACACACATTTATTCACACATGCACAAAATCCCATTTCTACAGGCTGTGCTTTTATACCAAATGCCCTAAAATAATGCCACAAGCTATTACCTTTTTATATTTGTGTGTTTTAAAATTTTAGCAAATTTCCTATTTGACTGGTGTGTATACAATAATTCAGGTTAAAATTTTCTCTAACAAGATTATAACAAATTATCTGTGTCTTCATGAAGAGTATATAATGTATGCATAGAAAAATGGGAATCGCTCATACGGAATAATTTTTAGCTACAGAATAGATTAATTGCTTGTAGGTATGTTAAAGATACACATACACAAACAGCATACACACATGATTGTTTGATCATTATAAAATAATACTGCCTGCCCACCAAACACATGTTCCCTATTTCAAATATCTTCCAAATGTAGAAGAAGGCGGGAGAATGAGGGGGAGAATAAAAATGTGGTTGCTTATACAAATATACACGCTCATATACGTACACAAACATACATACATATGTTCATATATTTCAGCTTTGCCCATATGTTCCGAAAATAGCAGCCTGGAAAATTTGTACCCACACATCCCGCTCTCAGAGTAAGGATACAAATGAAGACAAATTTTGTTAGTACCCAAGTCACTTAAGAAGACAAGGTACTCCAGGACACTGCATTCTTTTAGGCCACTGAACATTGCAAAGCAGCCTTAATATACAAATCTACTTCTCATAATACTGGATTTATCCCTTAAAGAAGTCTTTGCTTACTTACTCTCATATCCTCTTCCACAAAATAAACTGTCTTCCCTGACACTTAGGGACTTAGGTAAAGGAATAAATGTGCAGATTGTGGTATTGGTCTTAGGTTAAGATGTTTTCCACCAAAATATTGAGAGGATTTCTGGATGATGACAATGACGATGCCATCATGTTTCACCCTATTCTCTGATCATTTCTTCTTTTTGGTATACTGGCTAGTAATTTTCATCATTAAAATAATGTTACAAATATTCAGAATATGGCCTTGCCCTCAGAAAATATGAATTATGTAGTGAAATCAGCATGGCTTTTTAATTCTCACAGACCTGGTTTAGAAGCCTGGATTCCTCTTTTACTACTTGTTAGTGGACATCAGGTTTTTTAATCTGTAAAATGGAAGTAATGATTGAGTTGCAGAGGAAAAAAAGAAATAATGTACATAAAGCACCTGGCTTATAACAGTTTGAACAAAAGATTCCTCTTAATACTGAAATGCTATGTTACCCCTTTAAGGATCAGTTTCTGTAATTTAGACAACAATAGCTACCTTAAAGTCACTAGGATATTCTATAAAAAGTCAAGTCTGTGATAGAAACCTTCCAGTAATTCTTTCTCTTTGGTCATTGCCCCTCCTTTCAATCTGCATGAGAGCCTGTAATCATATTCATACAATGTGTTCCCCACTCTCCATTTCCATCCTCTTTCAGCATTGTGCCTATACTCCCAATCACAGATCTGGAAGTGGATACTAGTTCCAAAAATGACAAATCAGAGTCCCTTTCCCAAACCCTATTACCTGGACAAAGTTAACTAGCCCATGGGCTTAGCTGTCACTTATGAAGAAGATGGTAGGACCAAGAGAGAAAAAAGCAATCAATTTTTCTCAGAAGCCGTTAGTAACTAAATTCTCTATTACATAAATTGGGATGAGCAAAAGAAACTAGTGTGCAAAAGAAGACAAGTAGATGTCTAGAGAGGAGCAAAAATAACAGAGGGTGCTGGCTTAGGTTCTCTTAAGCCTTTCTGTTCAACTATATTCTTGCATTTGTCTCTTTACTGAAAGTTCCAAGCACCTGCCGCCCTGCTCCACTTTTTTTTTTTTTGCTTCCATTTGGTTCTTGCAAACAAAAGAATTTCTGCTTATATAGTATTGTACTAAACAATAACATAAGTATGAATGCAATGATTCTATAAGATAAAATTAATTTAAACATAACTTCTTAGTGTACTAAGAAGTAATTTGTACTACTTTTACTTACAGTAATTTGTTTTCTAATTTGTAGACAAGGACATATTGAATTAGAATTCTTAGGCTAAAGCAATAAACCAATTGCCTTTGAATGTAATCTGAAGTTATCCACTGGCTCTTGCCCATCGCTTAAGATTTGAAAACTCAGGGATCCCAGCAGGCCCTTTAGATTTAGGCTGCTAATAATCTGTTATATCTTTAGGGCAGAGGTTAGTAGTAGCAAAGTTAACTGTATTAAGCAATTCACTTTCTTAATTGAAAATCGTACTTGAAAAACTTTATAAATGCTTTGATGTGAGAATCCACAAACTCTTATGCTTCCACTATTCCCTGGAACAAAATGAAAGGCAAGAAGAAATGAGGGGCCTACCTGTTGGAAGGCTGCTTCTTGTAAGTTATTTTATTCAGGAACATAAATTTTCCTCTAAACTCTCCCTTTTTAACTCATAATTATCTATTCCACATTTTACAACTAACCTATGAGATTCTGATTACATATCCTGTTAGAACATTTTCTTAGAGTATAGACTCTTAGATTTAATTGTGGATCAAAAGTTATTTGGGAAGCTTTTGTAGCAGAGAGATAAATTAAGGAAACAATCCCATTTACAACTGTACCCAAAACAATAAGATAGCTAGAAATAAACCTAACCAAAGAGGTGAAAGACCTCTCCTCTGTAAATTATAAAACACTGATGAAAGAATTTGAAGAGGACACAAATAGAAAGACATTCCATTCTTATAGATTGGAAGAACAATTATTATCAAAATGTCTAAACTACCCAAAGCGATTTACACATTCAGTGCAATCCCTATCAAAATAACAACAGCATTTTTCAAAGAGCTAGAACAAACAATCCTAAAATATATATGGAACCACAAAAGACCCTGAATAGCTAAAGCAATCTTGAGAAAGCAAAGCAAAGCTGGAGGCATCACAATTCTGGACTTCAAGTTATATTACAACATTGTAGTGATCAAGACAGCATGGTATTGGCACACAGGCACACACACACATACACACACACACACACACACAGACATATAGATCAATGGAAAATAATAGAAAAACTAAAAAGGAACCCACAACTGTATGGTCAATTAATCTTCAACAAAGCAGGAAGAAATATCCAATGGAAAAATTCTCTTCAACAAATGGTGCTGGGAAAATTGGACAGCAGCATGAAAAAGAATAAAACTGGACACTTTCATACAGCACATATAAAAATAAATTTAAAATGAATGAGAGACCTAAATGTAAGAGGGGAAACTATAAAAATTCTAGAGGAATGCATAGGTAGTAACTTATTTAACATCAGCCATAGCAATTTCTGTCTAGATATATCTCCTGAGGCAAGGGAAACAAAAGTAAAAATAAACTAGTGGACTTCATCAAAATAAAAAGCTTCCACACAGCTAAGAAAACAACTGACAAAACTAGAAGGCAACCTATGGAATGGGGGATGGTATTTGTAAATGGCATATCTGATAAAGGATTAGTATCCAAAAAATATAAACAACTTATAAAACTCAACACCCAAAACAGGAATAGTCCAATTAAAAAAAAAAACAGGCAGAAAACATGAATAGAATTTTTTCCAAAGAAGACATCCACATAGCCAAGAGATACATGACAAAAGGCTCAACATCAATGATCATCAGGGAAATACAAATCAAAACCACAATGAGATATCACCTCACACCTGTCAGAATGGCTAAAATCAACAACATAAGAAACAAGAGGTGTTGGCGAGGATGTGGAGAAAAGGGAACCCTCTTGTACTGTTGGTGGAAATGTAAATTGATGCAGCCAGTACAGAAAAGAATATGGAGGTTTCTCAAATGGTTAAAAATAGAACTCCCCTGCAATCCAGAAATCACATTAGGTATTTCTTCAAAGACTACAAAACAGTTCAAAGGGATACATGTACCTTTATGTTTATAGCAGCATTATATACAAGAGACAAATTATGGAAACAGCTCAAGTGTCCATCAACTAATGAATGGCTAAAGAAAATGTGTTATATATTTAACGGAATATTATGCAGACATAAAAAATTGAAATCTTGCTGTTTGCAATCATGTGGATGAAGCTAGAAAGTATTATGCTAAGCAAAATAACCAGTCACAGAAAGATAAATACCACATGATTTCACTCATATGTGGAATTTAAGAAACAAAACAAATGAGCATAGGGAAGAGAGAGAGAGAGAGAGAGAGAGAGAGAGAGAGAGAGAGAGAGAGAGAGAGAAACCAAGAAACAGTCTCTTAACTATGGAAAACAAACTGATGATTACCAGGAGGGAGGTGGGTGGGGGAATAGGTGAAATATGTAGGTGATGGTGATTAAGGAGCACACTTGTGATGAGCACAGGGTGTTCTATCAAAGTGTTGAATCACTATGCTATACCCCTGAAAATAATATTACACTGTATCTTAACTAACAGAAATTTAAATAAAAACTTTAAGGATTCCTGGATGGCTCAGTTGGTTAAGTGTCCAACTTCAGCTCAGGTCATGATCTCACAGTTCATGGGTTCGAGTCCCACATTGGGCTCTGTGCTGACAGTTCAGAGCCTGGAGACGGCTTCAGATCCTGTGTCTCCCTCTCTCTCTGTCCCTCCCCTGTTCACCCTCTGTGTATCTCTCTCTCAAAAATAGTGAACATTAAAAAAATTTAATAAAATGTAGATATCTGGGCTAATAGCACAGATTATCTTCCAATACTTTGAATGTTACCCAAAATCTACAAACCTTCAGCAAACACCTAGATGATTGTGATGCATTTCATTCATTAACAAAGCTTTGCAAAACCATTCTAGGGTTTTTTGTCTTTTTTTTTTTTTTTTTTTGCTTTTGCTTATCAGACTTTTAAATGTAGAGAACCTAACATAATGTGGTCAACACTTGAAAACATTTTCAACATTAACTTGCCCAAATTATAGCTGATTGTACCTAAGAGTTTCACTAGCAAGAAGAATAAAATTAATTGTTTGATCACAAAAAACATCTCAAGCCTTATACATATTTTTACTTGATGACAATCACTAACTTGGACAGAAACAATTTGAAGATCGTGCTTTGGTTTTTAATTTAATTTTTAAGATTGTGTTTAAAAAATTATAAAATTATTGTACTGCAGATAACTATAAAGGCTATACTCATCTATGCTTCCTTTGACTGAGTTCATCATAAATTATATTAATTTTTAAAATGAGATATTTCTATTTGGTCTAAAAATTTGAAAGATAATATTTAGTTCCGCTGTAATAAGTGCAAGATACAGATGCTACTATTACCATAATCATGATAAGAAGTAACAATTATATTTGTGTATATAACTTATAAAATTAACGATTACAAAATAATACTTTTTATTTGGTTTATCAATTTAATCCATTTATCAGGGATGATTCCTATTCATCAAGTAATTTATTTAAATCACTTTTTTGGTAGAGTCTATCTTGTTGTAATGAATTGATCACATATTTATCTGGGTTATATACAATAAAATTATTTAAACCTTTAATCCCAGGATCCCTAAATGGGATTTAGTATAGAAGTCAATTTGGTACACCTACACATTATGTTCTCTAAGGAGAAGTAGAATTAGAATCGAAAACATTTATATTGTCTTTTATATACTAACCTTATTTTTAGAACTTCATGGATATTCAGTAAAGTGTAGGTTCATACATTTATTTAATAATTTATATACATAATAAATAAAATTAGTCCTGATATGTGGGTCAATATTAAAATAAAAATGAGAAAAAACTGTTACTTCTTTCCTTTAAATACTTATACCTGCAACTTCTAAAGTATGACATGATATAAATCATTTTCCTTATCTCAATAGTACATGGAGTTGATTTTTTAAATTGTACAAGTAATACATGATCACAATAGAAAATCTTAGAAATTTATTATGTTCTGTGACCACATTTCCATTATGTCTAATATCTACATGTACCTTAATTTATTTAATAATCCATTTTCTATTATCACACATTACGGCATTTCTTGTTTTGGGTCATTTATAAATAGTTCTTTAGTGAACATCTTTACTATTTTGCATACACTTATGCAAAAATTACCTCATTATTTCTTTATTTTACAGTAAGATTATCACTACATTAAAATATACCTATATTTTAAACGCTTTTGATTGAGAGTAAAAAGCATTGATTTTCATCTTCCTAGGTAATGTTTTAAATAAGACTATTGTATGGTTTAAAAATGTATACTTTGGGGGTGCCTGGGTAGATCAGCGGTTAAATGTCCAACTTTGGTTAAGGTCATGATCTTATAGTTAGTGAGTTTGAGCCCCACGTCAGGCTCTGCACTGACAGCTCAGAGCCTGGAGCCTGCTTCAGATTCTGCATCTCCCTCTCTCTCTCTGCCTCTCCCCTGCTTGTTCACACTCTCTCTCTCAAAAATAAATACACATTTTAAAAAATAAATAAAGATGTATATTTTTGTCTTACATCTACTGAAGTTTTGGATTTTTTTCTTTCTGTTCATAATAAGACTGGAGAATTATTCTTTATGAAAGTGGAATTCACTTTGTTAGTATAGAAATTTTTTGGATGGTAACTATAGAGGAGATGAGGAAATATGAACCCCACATCAACCTGGAGTTTCAAATAAGTTCTCAAATTAGTACCCTAATAAATTGAGTTACTGTGTTATACATGAATTATCATGCTTTATACAACTTTAATTTATTAAAATATTACTCATACTAAATAGTCTTGAATGACTTTTGTATTTGAAATTTCAGAAGTCCTTTTTAATTTGGTTAAAGGGTCTTGGATGTTAAATATCATTTATTCATTTAAGTGGCCTTTATTTTATACCTAACATGTGCTAGAAGCCTTAGGGAATACAAAATAATAAAAAAAGGACTTATACACAAAAAGTAAAATGGAATAACCATACAAAGTCATATGTATTTAGTGTCATACCAAGAGTACAAGCCATGAGTATTTTAGAATTCAGAAGAACATGAGTCTACTGTGGCCCAGAGAGGTCATAGAAGGTTCATGGAAAGTTTGAATTTTGGGTTGCATATTTAAGAAAGGAGAGGATTGGGCTATTGAATGAGGGTAGTGAGGAGGAAAGGCATAATAAGGTAAAAATGATCAAGGCAGATTTGAAGGACAGTAAATAAACGGAATTAGCTGAAAGAAAGCTTATGGGGTAAGGAATAATGAAGGGTACATTCGAAAATGTAGGACAGGAAAATTATAAAGGGTCCAAATGCAAGGTTAAAGACTGGCTTTATACTCCATATTTTTGAAGATTTTCAAGCACAGGAGTATCATGATATTTAAGACAGATGAATCTGACAATACAATACAAGATAGATTACAGTATGGAAGAAAATAAGAGTAGGAAAATTATTTAGACAACTATTTATATAATATCAATATGAGATGATAAGGATCAAAAAAAAAGATAATGGCATTGTTTAAAAAAAAATAAGGGAAGATTGGGCCATAAAGAGAAGGATAAGTTTGAAGACAAATTGGATAGCACTGATAGAAAGAAAAAAAGTAAAAGGGGGTCCAGGAATCATTAGTTGAGAGACTAAAAAAATGAATATAACCTTATCACAAACAGAGAGTTCAAGGCGGGGAGGAGGCAGGGGTCTGAGGGATTTGCTTTTGAGGTAATAACGTGAGCCTAGAGTTGGAAAGCAGATAGTAGAACTGTAATGAAGATACTAGG
>CM053572.1:64804995-64910708 GCA_028646485.1 Cryptoprocta ferox
TCATTCTAGTCCATGATTTGAAGAAGAAAACAATCTGATTTTCAAATTAAATCACAAAAAAGTGAAAGAAATGGTAATGTAAACAATTTCAAGAAGGTATGGGTGTACTTTTATTAATGTAGGTGGATCTCTAATCCATGAACTCTGATGGATCGATCTTTGAGTTGTATGTCTCTTCTCCAAAATCATTACTTATTCAAGCAAGCTATGGCCAACAGTAGAATATTTCAGTTTCTAGTGGTGTGCTCACTGCTGTGGAGTTTACTCTCTAGTAATACCGAGTTCAGTCATGTTAAAGTGGACCACTATCTGGAAGATTCTTTCAGTCTTTCTAGGACAAATTTGGGACAGAAGCAAAGAAATAAATGACAGATAAAAGAAGAGTTGAGTTGAGGATTAGGCATGAAAGATTAAGGAAACAATGGCATCCCTGAAGAGAGCTTGCGCAGCCCTGAAATAACTAGTTATGAAGCTCGAGTGGGGCAGCATAGTGCAGAAAGACTGAATGGATTGGGCTAATTGAAAGGGTAACATGACCAGAGTCTTTAAAGTAGCTAAAGCAATGCTCATTGAATATTCTGAGAAGAGGTATCCCAAACAGAGAAGTTGTAGTTGTGGAAAGAAAGATTTAGAATTTAAAGTCCTGTTTTGAGATAAAGAAATAAAGCCTATGGTCAAGTTGAGAAGGTTGATATAGAATACAAAAAGAAATTGAATAAAGGAAAATGGCGAACTATGAGGCTTGGTTTTAGAAGGGCAATTTGAATGTATGTTGAAATCACTGAGGATGATGAGGTAACACAGGGTAAAGATAAAAGAATGATGTATTTCCTAAAGTTATTTATTAAAGAAAACATTGAGTATACAAGACAGTAATAGCAATCATTTTAAAATCTATTTCCCAAATTTTTTGAAATACTATATGAAAATAAAGGTAGTTATGTTCAAAATGATTGGAAAATACTAGGTTAAAAAAAAAACAAGTTTCTTTTCTACTCTGTTTTCAGCATTTCTAATCAATTAACATTGAGAAACTCTAAGAGGAAAGAGATATTATGTTTCACAAAAGTAATGTCTTTTCTCCTCTCTCAGGACCTCTCAAGAAACCGGTAAATTTTTGCTTTTGTTGCCCTGGAAAGGCGGACTGTACCTTCTGTTAGAGGGAAGAGAGTTAAGGACTCAGTGACTTGGGCCACAGTGAGTTCGACATTGAACCAAAGGGAGATATATAGAAAAAGGTGAAGGAACAATGGAGATTTTGTACTGGAGTCATGATTTTTTGTCTCTAGGCAGAGAAGAAGTAGTGGAAATCCTGCCTAGAGGAGGCACTGGGGATTACAGAGGTGGAGGTGGGCTTGTGAAGGAGCAGGCAACAGACATGGACATTAGATACAGTCCATCAGAAGTGAAGCAGAGGAATGAGAAGAAGCTTTATGAAAATCAATAGACAGGACTGAAAACTATTTCACTGAGAGTATGAGTATTTGGGTTAGACATATATGAGACACTATAGGAAATAGAATCAGTATAGTTAGCTTCTCTTTGAAGAATTCAACAAACTTGCAGATACGTCTACTTCTAATCACCCAAAACTTTACTGTTTGGAATAGTGGTCAGAAAACAGGGCAGCAACATTTTAGGTCATTATTATCATGGATGGAGATATCTTATTACTTGGGTCCATCTTTATAAACATATCTATGTTGAGAAAAAGATGTTTTCTACTTTTGTAATCCATTCTTTAAATGAAATATCAATGCTAACTCAAATAAATATCTTCACTATTTTATTTACCTATTTGATTTTCCATTTAGAAAGGAGAAAAAACAAATTAACTTAGCTTTTACTGCTCCATTTGGGTTTCTATTGTTTGCCTCTGTAAAGTGATTCACATTTTCATGCAAGACTTTTTAAATGCTCTAGCAGTGTGAATTGGGGTTTATATCTGTGACTATCTCCAAGTTTCTTTATCTGTTCTAGGCAGCAGGTTTCTTATCTGATAGACTTATAATTATGGAAGAAACTGCATATTAATGATTCATTGCTTACATAAACAACTGGACTTGGAGAAATCTAATGAACCAACTTTGTGCGATTTGATTTTACCTACTTAAATGTAAATAATGTTAAATGTTGTATATGCCAGGATTTCCACAGAACCTTATGAATTTTTTTATGTACACAAAGCATTATGAATTCAGAGGTTTTAACTGTTGTCTTCTAACTCAGCTATTAAGATAATATGGTTTGACATCAGATATGCTGTATGAATGTGAGGTACCAGCACACATGTGCACACTAAGTGTTTATGTATGCAAGGTACAATTTTCAATTCTTTTAATTTTTTTTTATTTTTTAATGCTTCTCCTTTGAAGCTGGGAGCTTGTACATTTTTATCTGAAGGTTTGAATCTGCATCATGCTTTGAAGGAACAAATGGCCTCCATGTGGTGTTTGGCTTTCCCTTGCCTGTCTCTATTACCCTATATCAATATTAAATTCATTCTGACAAAGTTTTTTACTTAAGCATATGCACCTGATCCTTTCCATTGGTCCTATGCTAACACATGCCTCCATTTAGGGATATGTACAATGATTGCCATTTGTAAAAAGAGTGCAATGTCATTCAAGGGAGAAAAAAGTAATTAAGTTTCCACATTAGAATAAGATGGTAATTCCACATTTGTGGCGATGGAGCGATGGGAAGATTATTCCACTTTTGTGTGTTAATTTTGAAAGCAACATAAACAAAAAGGTGCCCAGCTTCCAAAGTGGTACTCGCACATAAACTTTAAAAGTATTTTGCAATAAATGAAGGTAATGACCTCTCTTAAAAATAAGTAGCTCTGGGACATTCACCATTTCTTACCCAATGTAATTTTTTGAGCAGTTGCCTGTATTGATGACTTGGTTATATAAATTAAGTGGGCCTTAAGTGAAACAGAGGAAATGTGCTGTGTAAAGTAATAATAAACGAGAAATTTTGATTTTCGTAGCACTGGAGTCTCTAATCAACACAGTCATCCTGGTCTTTGTGACCCTTTATTGGTTCTACTTTTAAAAAATGTGAGCCAGTGAAAAATCTCATCAAATGATTTAATAAAACATTTTATTTGCCTTTATGGGGTACCTCTTTATTTCTTGAGTGAATGAATGATAAAAAGGGTGACATAGAGAAACAAACCAACCAAGAAAACAAAACAAAACACAAAAAAGGAAAAAGTCATAGGAATAAAAGACTGAGTAAAAACAACCTATCACTAAATATCCACCTAACATTTTGTCTCTCAAAATCCTATATGAAATAATAGAAATTTCCCTGGTAAAACTCCAGTCTGATCAACTCCAAACTGACCTGCGTATGCTTCTCTGTTTTAATAGGTAAGTTAACTTTATTTACTAAGACTCAATTTCTTCATATGCAAAATAGAAATGGAAATGCTCATATTTGTCTTTTTGAATAAAGGGAATAGCATATGTAAGGCAACTAGATGTATGTCGTATACACCCAGGATAGGGTTATTCTGATTGTAAGTACATCTAGAACCCACCATTCCTTTCCCACTATTGCCATCAAACGATTAGGAAGAATTACGATGCCATCACATTATCTGATACCACAGAGGCAAGTAATAACTGGTTCCCTATATTCTGGAAAATTAATTATTTTTAGAAAAGTTTCAAGACAGGAAGCAAAAGCTCTTTATAAACAAACTAGTACTTTAAAATAAAACCGCTCACATTTAAGTATGCTACCACTAATATAAAATAGATATTTGCAGATTCATGGATTCATTTAATGACAGGCAATACATGTTTGTTATATGTTAAGTGTTTACTATCTCTTAAACACTGCTCTAGATGATAACTACAAACAGTGAACAAGATAGAGAAGTCTCTCTTCTTATGAAGCTCGCCATCTAATAGGAGAGACAAAAATAAACAAATGAGTAGACAGTGATGGAGCTCTGAAGAAAATAATTATAGTGAGAGGATATAAAGTGATTGAGAGTGGTTGTAGTGGAGTTTTTTTTCATTTTATTTTTATTAATTGGAGTATGGTTGACACATAATATTACATTAGTTTCAGGTGATCAACATAGTGATTCAACAAGTTATCCATTTTGTTATGCTCACAGTGTAGCTACCATGTCACCATACAATGCTATTACAATACCACTGACTATAGTCCCTTCTATTCCTGTGACTTATCCGTCCCGCAACTGAAAGCCTGTATTTCCCACTCTTCTTCACCATTTTGCTCATCCTCCCATTCCCTCCCTTCTGGCAACAATCAGTTTGTTCTCTGTGTTTATGGATCTATTTCTGCTTTCTGTTTGTTTTGTTTTTTTAGAATCTACATATGAGTGGAACCATATGGCATTTGCCTTTCTCTGTGTGACTTATTTCACGTGGCATATTCCCCTCTAGTTTCATCATATTGTCTCAAGTGTCAAGATTGTATTATTTTTTATAACCGAGTAATATTTCATTATGTGCTGTGGGATGTGTGTGTGGGGGGGTCTATCTTCTTTATCCATTGATCTATCAATGGACACTTGGTTTGCTTCCATATCTTAGCTATTGTAAATAATGATAAACATATATCTTTGTGGGGTGTGCATATATCTTTTTAAATTAGTGTTTTCATTTCCTTTGTGTAAATGTCAGTAGTAGAATTACTGGATAATATGGTATTTCTGTTTTTAATTTTTTGGGGAACTCCATACTGTTTTCCACAGTGGTTGTATCAGTTTACATTCCCATTAACAGTGCTAGAAGGTCCCAAGGTGGTCGCTATTTCAGATAGAATAATCAGAGATGATTTGTCAGTGGAAGTGATATATTTTCAGAGATCTTGATACTTCAATGATTATCCATGAGCATACAGAGGAAAGAAGTGCTTTGGACAGAGCAAAGCAAGTATACAATTTCTAAAGCTATCATAAACTTCATATTTTGAGAAATAGGGAATAACTCAGTGTGGCTAGAGCACACTGAATGAGGTTTACCATGAAGAAGGTTGAGGACTATTTAAAAAGTATTTTCTTAATTTAAATTTTTGATTAGCATTGCTAGGATATATAAATGTATTTAATTTTGTATATTTATTCCATATCTTGCAATCCTGCCAAACTTTCTCATTAGTTCTTACAGATTTTTTTTCTAGTTTTCATTTAATTTTCTACTTATATGTTCATGTCACTTAAAAATAAAGATATTTATATTTCTTGTTTTTCTATCTGGATGCTTTTTATCTTTGCCCACTTTTACTGTCTAGAACCACAGTATAATATTGAGTAGAAATGAGCATGTGAGATCCATGTGTTGTTGTTCTTAGGGGGAAAACATTAAGTGTTTCACCTTTATATGCGTTATTTTCTGTAGGTGTTTTGTAGATGACCTATATAAGGTTGATGAAGTCCCTCCGAAACCTAGTTTCCTGAGTTTTTATCATAAATAGGTACTTGATTTTGCCAAGTGCTTTTCTTCACTATTGAGATGATCTTTTTTTTTCTTAATATAGTAATATGCAATGTTTAATGTTTTTAATGAAAATTAACCCCATATTGCTGGGATAAAACCTATTTCATTATTATGTGTTATTTTTCTATATATTGTTGGACATATATTAAAATTATGTTTAGAATTTTACGTCTATGTTTATAAGAAATCTGATTTGTCACTAATTTCATCCAGTCTATTTTTCTTTTTTTTTAAGTTTATTTATTTATTTTTGAGAGAGATAGTGGAGGACGGGAAGAGAGAGAGCGAGAGAGAGGATCCCAAGCAGGCTGTGTGCTGATCGGACAGAGCCTGATGTTGGGCTTGAACTCATGAACTGTGAGATCATGAGCTGAGCTGAAATAAGAGTTGGATGCTTAACTGACTAAGCA
Organism: Cryptoprocta ferox; assembly: GCA_028646485.1. Lineage (NCBI taxonomy): Eukaryota > Metazoa > Chordata > Mammalia > Carnivora > Eupleridae > Cryptoprocta > Cryptoprocta ferox. Next base: position 64,810,892 of record CM053572.1, read on the forward strand.
ACCCAGGCACCCCCAAGTATATTTTTCATCTCAGATATTGATATGATAAAGGATTTTGTTTTGTCACTTGTTATTCCACATCTTTCATGTCTCTTTTTAACATTTTTTATACATAGAATTCAATTATAATAACTTTTAATTCCCTGTCTGCTCATTCTAATCTCTGTGTGTATTTTGAGTGCTTATTCATTACGTATCTTGTCTTCCTGCTTCTTTGTATGTCTGGAACTCTTTGATTTGATGCCAGACATTATTAATTTTACCTTTTTGAAAGCTGGGTATTTTGTATTCCTACAAATATTCTTGAGTTTTGCTTTGAAATGTAATTAAATTACTTAAAAACATTTTTATCCTTTTATATATTTTATTATTGTTTTTGTGAAGTCAAATATAGAACAGCAATTAGCCTAGAGCTAATTATTTTCCATTGTTGAGGCACAACCTTCTTGAATATTCTACCTAGCATACCATAAATTATGAAATTTTCCTATCTGGCTGGTAAGAACAAGCATTATTCTGGATCCCGTGTGAGCCTTAGCAGTGTTCCCTTTAACTCTACTAAATTGTTCTTTGTCTGGCCTTGGGTGGTTTCTTCATCTGGAGGCTCTGATTGCTGCTCTAGCATTTTCTGCAGGTCTCTGGGGCTCTCTTCATGTAGATGCTTTTTTCTGGTATTCTGCTCTGGGACATCCACTTATCTTCACCTACCAGGACTCTCAGCTCTTGTCTCCTCTGTGCAGGAAGTGTGCTGTGTTCCTTTGTGTTTTCTCTCCCTATACCACAACCTGGAGTCTCTCTTAAGGCAGTAAACTGTGGCAGTAATAGAGCTTACCTGATTGATTTCCCATCTCTCAGGGGTCATTGTACATAGTTGCTTGATTTCCATTGTCTTGACAACCTTTAATTTTTTTATATTTTGACTACTTTTTGGTAACTAGGGTCTAGAGGGTAAACCTGATCCTTATTTTCTCATCTTGGCCAGAGGTAGAAGTCATTTGTTTCTTTGTTTTAGTTTTGTTTTGTTTTTGTCAGTGGAATAAAAGCAAATCATGAACTGAGAATGAGAAGGAGTATAGGGATTTGAGTTTTGACAGAAGTAAAGGCATGAAATAGTTCTCTTAAAGAATAGTAATGCAAATTTACTCTTGAAAATGTATTAAAATTACTAGGCATTATATGTAAAATTAGATAGTTCTAAACTAAGGAGTCTTATGAAAAAACTGCAACATAAATGTGCATAAATTAAAACATCTTTAATTGCTTATGTTAAAACTGGCTTTATTTTTAACGTGAAACCCAGTTACAAGGCCTTGCATGTCCAATTCTACTTGCAGTTTAATGACTTCAATTAATTGAAAAGGAAATGCTTTCTGATGTCAAGATTTAAAGAAAAAAGTAGAGTGGGCTGATAGTTTTAACAAATATTTAATTATAAAGTCATAATCTTAGCAATCTGGCTTTAGTAATGTAAAGAAAATGTCAAATGTATAATTGGGTGCCCTTAAATGACTGCTTGATCAGTTGACTGAGGAAAACTGATGCATTGTTTTCTCTACAGGTTATTTGCCTTTTCTGTAATATTGGCTGAATCCCAAAAGGAACATATTAGCTCTAAATGTTGTATATAATGTTAATTTTAATCTTTTCTCCTCTAAGATTTATCTCTCTTTTACATTTTATGTCTTTTGAAAAATCTATTTTGTGATTTCCTCAAGAATGCTTACTTTTATTTTTTTTTCATTTTTTCAGATTCTAAGTATGTAACACAGTGACCAATAGTAGCTTTGATTTACATCTTCTTGGCTTTATGTCATTTTTAGTATTTGCAGACTATGTGTTCACTGTGAGTTATTCATGTTATGCCACTGGATCAAATGAGAACAAGGTGATGCTTTTGAGTCAGGGATGGATTTAACATAAAAATTTGAAGAATTATTTGGATTTAGGAATCAAGCATTTGGCTTTTTCTTAATCATTTTCACCATATGTAATTCATAGTCACTAATTTCATATAGATACTGAAACCTTCATATCTTTCCCAAATTTCCCTAATTTTTGAGCAAATTAATTAATATATGTAATGTAATTAATATATTTAAAATTACTTATTATGTGCATAGTATTATAGCACACCACTGGTAAAAAAAAATGACAAGTAATATGTGACCCCTGCCATTCATAAGAACTTATTTTAAATATTAAAACAAGATTAATACAAATAAGAGGAGGGATACTCTAAAAACTCTAAAAACCATATAATTGCTGGATTATTTTATCAGATGATAAAATTTTATATATTCAGAAGAGAAAGATCCAATTTTGAAATGGACAAGGAGAGCACCATTATGGACATACTATGGAGAAACACAGCGGAATATCAATCTTATTTAGGGTAGTATTAGGCAGCAGGGAAGGCAACACAGAGGTGGAGAGGCACTGAGGTGGAGAGACCCATGGTTAGATGGGGTGAAGGATTGTGGGTGTTGGAGGGTGAGTTTGCATTGGGAAAAGGTGAGAAAAAAGGTGAATTTGGGTAAACTGTCAAAGGCCTTATATTCTAGGCTACTGCAAGTTTTGACGATTTCACAGGTCTTGTTAGCCTGCCAAGGGCTCATCCAAGTAATATTAGGTGGGAATAAAAAAATCCCTTCTCTCTCAAAGTAATAGCAAGTCATTAATTTATGCCATTCACGGGCAGCTGAAAGTTCCAGTTTGGTCAGTCATGCCAATTTAAAAGTGTTAGCCTAAGTCCTTCCAAGCTCACCCTGTGAGATTTACTTCCCTGAATTCTACAAATTATCCATTAAATATATTAACAGGCATCTTGATTTAATCTGGAACAAGATGAACTCAGAAAGCATTTTTTTTCTTTTCCTTCCCAAATGTTCACATCTATTTAAAAGCTTTTTCTGACCACTTTGCTTATTTTTTAAGCATTCCTCTGGCCTTATTTTTTTCTTATGTTGTGAAATGATCTGAGTTATAAATGACATTGAAGAGGAACAAAGCAACTCAGCAGTTGGGGAGAAAGCTCAGTATGTGCCATAATTTTCTGCTCTGAAGAGATAAACTGATCAATGATATGCTACAATGATTTTACCAGAAAGCTTGTTTATTGTTCTGGCTTTAGCACATTAAAACTAGCAATGGTTCAATAAGAAGGGGTTGTGTTAAGAATTTCCTTGCCAACTATAAAGTTCCTTGTTGGTTTCAAAGATAGTTTTTCCCCCAGGAAATCTGTGCTCAAAAGGGAGAATTTTGAACTCAAGAGAACACGGTTTCGTTTGAAAAACTATGAAGAAGCCCACAACACAGTGAATGAAACATCAAGAAAATGTAAACATCTTTATGGTGGTAGAATTCCCCAAATACAGTGCAGGGCTTTTCTGATACAAAACAGCTGTTTTTCATGTGTATCTACAACCAGGCACACGGAGAAATGCTGCTCAGACACCTTAAGTCATTTCAAATCAGCTTAAAGCATCCTTGGCACCCTTAAATATTAATGAAAGTCAACAAGCAGTGAAGTCTTTGCCCTACAGGGACTGTCACTGGTCAGCTCCTTGCTGTTTGTTTCTGAGTTAATCAAATTACTATATCATTGGTGCATTTGTACCTTCCACCATTAATGATAAGTGTCTTTGCAAAAAAAAAAAAAAAAAAGAGGATGTTCTTGGCATAATGGCTCATTAATCTTGTGGGAGATGGGGGAGGGGTGCTCGTTTACCTAGATTGCCCTTGTATGTGAGGTAGAGGAGTAGATGAAGATGGTGGAAATCAACCATTAATAAGTCCGTAAAAGCTACTTCACTTCATATTACCCCAGCCAGATAGGAAGTACACATGCAAAAAAGAAAGAGAAGCTGTGAAAGGAAGCCTTTAATGATGCTAATTTCTTAATTAGGTTCCTCTGATGTAGGATCTAGACATAGACATTAGTACCATTCTTAAAATACATGGAAGTCACTTTGGAAAAATCACTCCTGCAGGAGAACTAATTGTTATCAAAATGAAAAATACGTTCTGCATGATACTGATACTACTTATTTGTACTTGGCAAAACATACCTTCCCTTCCAGCATCAAAATGGTTAAAATGAAGAAGCCAGGTTATTACACATTTCAATTCCAGAGTCAAATATAAAAATTTCTATTATAGGGACAATTAATTACATCTGAAAATGGCAAATGTGCATCCTTGTCAGGTAGAGTGTACTCTGATGGCCTTTCCTCAAACACTGAATGTGGAGATTTGATCTCTTCTAATGGTGCTGAGAAAAGGGTAATTACGCTATGGTCAAAGCTAATTTGCTTTCTGCCAGATGAACTGTTGTATTTTATTGTACGCTGACATTTTAAAGTAATTACGGCACTGTTGACCTTAGACAATTCCAGTTGTATCGCTGTCTACAGCTGCAGTGCTCGGTCTACCTTTGGCTGGCAGACAGTGGCTGTAACGAGGTAATGACACGGACAAAGAGCACCATATGGGGCTCCTTTGAGATACACAAAGCCCAGTGAAAGGAAACAAGAAAATTTTAACATCATCATTACAGTCACACATCTTTACAGCTATAAAGGATCCTGTCCACACATGCTTGTGCGCATGCACATACACACACAGACACACAAATTATCTATACACTTTGCCTGCTTGTATCTTAGGTGTGTGCCTGGGTGTGTAGGAGCATGTGTGAGTGCGTGCATGCGCCCACGTGTGTGTGTGAGTGCGTGTGTGTGTGTGTGTGTGTGTTTCTTTTGTAAATGGCAGCATGCATCAAGAAGAAAAAGAGATCAGGTAGAACTGAATGTGACGGACTGGTCTTCCACTGACACGAGTTCAAAGGCTAAAGACTATTGATTGAGATAAAAGCCCAGGTTCTTATCTAATGTTAAAGACACTCCTTGTTGTCTGAAAACGGTGCACATAATTAGGCAGAAAGAAGAGCACTTCAGCCAGAAAATTACTATAAAGTGAGCTTCATTAAACTTAGATATTAGTTAATTTAAAGGAAGAAGGTATTATTCATTGATATATTTTAATGAGCTATCTGGCTGTCTTTTCTATGGTAAGAAATAAAAACGTGTTCAGAGTTCGGTCTGGTTAATGTATCCCTGCTAAGACAGCAAAATAGATTAATATCATTCAAAAAGAAAAATACTTCATCCTCTTCAGGCACAAATGTACAGGATACTGAGCTATGGAATTATCGTTAAGGAGAAGTGAAAAAAAACTGAGTTTTACCAGCACGTTAAATATTTTATTCTGTTTATTAGGGTATGTGAAGCTGGACTATGGGAATGTAGCTCACTTACAATAAGCTGTGGGTGTTACCTACATCATAGCTTATGGCCTACTTAAGTGACAGTTACATGGAGCAAAGGCAAATCAATGTATTTTCTTTTGAATTATCCTTATATCATTCAGGGGTTTTTTTCCCCCGGGGTAATTATTGGAAGGATGCAGGTGTCATTATTTTACCAAGGAAAAAAATATATGTAATTTACAAATTATACAGAGATGGTAAAGATGGCTCTAGTGTCCTCAATTTAGGTTTAACTGTGAGGTTTATCTTTCCCCTAATGTGTGTTTGTTTGTTTTGTTTCTAATTTTCTTCACTTTCATTAGTATTTGGAGATCTCTATGCCAACAGAGGGTTTTTTGTTTGTTTTTAAGACAGACTTTATTTGACAGAGTTACTAAAGAATTCCCATTCACAATTGGAATTAAATGTCATTAAAGTATTAAAATGGTTGTGAAATGCTTACATTTGGTGGCATGTGATTGAAAATGTACCTTGTTTGTAACCCTGGTATAAGAGATGTTCTAGAGTAGATGCAGTAATCTCTTTTTAGGTTGCATTTTTGTTTCACCTTTAAACTTAGGCAAAACTGATTGATTATATACTATACTCATTGTGGTGGGCTTAGGGATGTATTAATGCTATTTAAAAATAGTGTAGCTATCAGATTACACATGAAACTCCTGATACTGTTAGAATGACTTCATTATTCTGGCACTGTTATTTTGACATTAACAGATCCACTTAAAATCATATGTAAGAAGAATGTATGACCAACCCATTTTAGAACATGAAGGAGTAACAATATCAAAGCAATCTAAGTCAATGAACTGATACACTAAAAAATGTAAAATCCCAGTATTTTTGGTCTTTGAAGATTCAGATCTGAGTCCAACACTAAGAAACACAACTGGAAATATGCACAAATTATCTATTTGTATCCTAATTCTTTGTTGTTATTAGCGACAATACCCCACACATGAGAAGTAATTCTTTCATCTCCAAAAGTCCTTGATTTAAAACCTTCCCTATATTTATTAATGAGTAATACCACAGAAGCCTACCATTTCATATTTTTAGATACTTCCCGAAAGTATTTATTCCTTCAGATGTACCCAGAGTGATGTGAACTTGATGTTTTACTGTCTTAATTTGTCTACTCTCCAAATCCTGAATGGTACAAAAGACAAAGAAGGAAAATAAAAGTTTCTGAAAGCTGCATTTAAAAAAGAAGAAGAAATTTCGATCGTATTTCTAGAAGAGGAATGGAGTGAGGGAGATACATGAGCCCAGAGTAGTCACAGAATCAGGAAATGAGTTCTGATAGATTGAGAGTGAGCGGTAGAAGGAAAGAGAATGACAAGAAGTAAGAAATCACTTTCTTGAATTAAGAGTGAGTGATGCAGCTGGAGAAGCAGAGAGAAAGAGAGATGGAGTTGGAAGCAGAGATGAGAAGAGAGCTACATCACAGGAGCAGGGAGACTGTAAAAAACCATTGCATAATAAAGCAGGTGCATTGCACGCACACTGGAACATTAGAGGTGATATCTGCAACCAGACCCTATAAAAACTGCACTTATTTTCCGAAGCTGACAGAATGCAAATAAAAATAAATGAATAAAAGAAACAAAGCACACACAGAATAAGACAGAAGACCTACAAAGGCTCTGAGTTCTAATCCTTCCTGGCTTTTTGTTTTGTTTTGTCTTACTGCTACACTTACATTGATCTCTCAATATGACACACCAACATCAATTCTTCTACTCTGTCCTAACAAATGGGCTAGGTAAGGAAGATCTACAAAATTCCTCAATAACTGCAAGACCAGGCCTTTAATACAATATTTCAGTAATTCTGCTGTTTATTTGAGAAGCCTAAATTTTCCATACCTTTAAAATGTGACCGAAAAGCACATCTTTGCTATGCAATGAAGGTTGTAAACAAAACCAAAATTAACAAGGAGAAGGATAGCTTTCTGAAGGTTAAAATTTTAAAGCAAGCACTCAATAGTCTTCGGGAAAGTTTCAGAGATTTGTTGGAAGCAAAACGATTCTCTCAACTCTACTTAAAATGAGCTAGTTTTCCATGCAAAGCTATTTTGAGCCATAAAAAGACAGTAACTCTAATCAAGTATATAGATTCATTAAGGACCATACTAGATCGAGGTCAAATATGTGACCCTCCAATCTGGGTGCACTTAGCTGAGGCAATACTATCTCATCATTACTATCTTGAATTTATTGTCCATGAAATAGGCTGTTGCCTGCTTTTCTATCAAAACAAATATAAAGACTAATCCAGCACGTAAAACTGTAGTCAGACTATTGAATGTTTTTAGCTGGTGTGAATATAACTGCAGAGCAAGAGAAGTCTGCATACAATTTAAAAAAATATCTTCCTTATAATAATGTATTTTCTCTCCTAAACATCCATTGCATACAGTGGCTTTCATTAATTTCAGGAAACGGAAACCAATGTTTGTATCAGCCTTGCTTTAAATGCCTTCTGTGCAGGAAGTTTTATGCAGCATCAGTATTTTACCTATCCGGATCAAAACTGGCCTGGGAAACAAGGGCACAGGGTTCTGAGGAAAATATGAGACTGAAACACCAATACTATTGAGGGGACCGAGTGTGATGGTAAATATTAATGGTTTGTAGAAGATTTCAGCATACTTGAAAAGAAAAAATGCATATGCAGATATTAATTTTCACATATTTATATGTTTTTTATCGCTTTATACAGTCTTGAGATGAACAATCCTGTGATCACGAAGCTTCTTTCAACAAGTAATAGCTAGAAATTAGCTTGGCACTGATTTAATTAAAATACTAGGTTTACATATTATTTTAGCATTTTCATATTCAATGTCTTCATTGGGCATTTATATAAGGATAAAAAAGAGAAGTAATTTAAGATTATTACAAAGTTAATTAAATTAAATCAAATCTTCAATTACTCTTAATTTCCTTTATTACACAGTTTGGCCTTTGGTAAAAACTTTTTCCCTTTTCTATCACAAGGTAAAATATTTCTTGCTATAATTCAGACCAGCTGCAATTTGCAATTGTGCCAGAAAACTGTTCCAGTGCTGGTTGCTATTAGATAATGTATTTTACATAGATTAGCCTAAATTAAGAGTCAGGAGGAAAATCTTTCTTCCATTTCATTTTTTTTCTGGCTTTAAATGATGAGTAACTGTCAGTGTATGGATGCCTCTTTTCAAGGAATGTGTGAAGCTATCACCCTGCTACATCTGCAGGACAATCCAGATGTTGCACAATATGAATTCTGGGTCTCAGCATTGTAACGATTGTCAAATGAGGGCCACCTAATTGTATGCCTGAGTCTCAGTAAAATGACAATTTCTGGAGAGTTGAAGAAGGCCAATGTCTTTCCATTATTTTAAACCGGTATCTTTTTTTTTTTTTTTTTTTTTCGGTTAAGGTTGCATTATCTTCTTCTAGGATAGTGTTACAAATATTTAAAAATCTGTTTGGGAAAGTGGTGAACTATAGTTCAAATCAGATTTCATTAGTATTTACAGAGAGAAACAGGAAACTATTCTCACATTGTGGAGGTTTTGTCTAATCATAGCTATCAAGGATGAGGAATTCTGATCTGAGGACAGTGTACGTGCCATGCTGGCATCAGAGCCTGTTTATGCAGGTAATGGCTGGTTTAGCACACCTCTGAACTGTCACGTACCATGTGAATTAATGAGGCCATACAGGTCTAAGGTCCCTAAAAAGGCCTCTCTAGATTAGGGTCTATTAAACCCGCCACAAGCTGCTTAGTGTTATAAAAGTAACAACAGAGGCTTAGCATTTTGTTCTTTTCTTTTTTCCTTTGCTTTTTAAAATATTGAGACAAATTTTTTTCTCATTCTTTAGCAAGTACTCTGCTAACTTATAGTGTAAAAAGTCCTATAGATTTATTAGACACTCAACAATTATTTAAAGAACACATCCGTAACAAAAACCTCCAGTATCAAAAATATACATTTGGTAGAAAAGTAGGTTTCAGGAACTGCATGGTGAGTTAATAAATGAGACAGTTCTATTTCCTTGTTTTGTTTCAAGATTATTAAAGGCAGCTACATTTCAGCAAAGGAAAATAACAGAAATTGCCAAAAAAAAAAGTGGCCAATATAATCAAGGATAAGTAGGAAACGTTATCTCTGTTTAGGCATAATCCAATATTTAGTTGAGGGAATAAAATATCATGATAGGTTCACAAGAAAAGCACAAACATCAACAGATAAAGAAATGATAATTAGCGTTCTTTAAGGATCACATGTAATATCGTTCTGAGAATAATTTTATCCTCACAATATTGGCTTCACATTTGGTTGTGCATCCTTTGTTCGCTTCCTGTATTATTTCAAAACTCTCAAATGGCTATAGTTTTTCTGGGTTGTGAATATTATTGCATTAATGGACTTTCGCTTTTGCTTAGAAAGATTTGAGTGCAAAATCAGTTTCACATCTTCAAATCTATTAGGTACTTAGCCTTTAATTTTTTTCACATTAACATGAAATGGTCGAAATATGAGGTTATTTTTGGAGTGATTATTATGATTGTAATAAGGCCTGACACTTGCGCCACTTCAAACACACAACCACCAACAGTTCCATTACAACAAAAGAGCTCCCAGGATAACACATTTTAATAGTCAGAAGAGTTGTGAATTCACAGCTTTGCACAGCAGGTGTGGCTGCACATCTTTGCACCCCTAAATACACTTGCTCATCTAATCTGACAGATTAGACAATGGCACAAAACCCTCATCACCGATGTCTAAACAAAGACTTCATTTCAGAAGAGACAAAGCTTCGTGCAGACCATGTTGCCACTAATAACTTTTCCGCGCTGAAAACAATGTATATTTTATTAATGAAAAACGAATTGCGGCAGGGAAGATGAATGTCTTGGCTTTTCTGACATTTAAATAATTTGCTTTCCTTTCCCTTTTGTGCCTTTAATATTTACCTTCATATCAATCTTTATGCAATTTTGTTAATTAGCTATGGTGCTGGCAGCACAACACGGAAGGCATCCCAGTGCAGGACCTTAAAACCCGTGCTGCCTGGGGAAAACAATCTTGCTATTTTTGTGAGAGTAAACTATATTGGAAAGTATCTCCTTAATTAGAGCCAGAGGTTAAGTTGGACTCTGGGGCGCCCACATTCCGGTGACAAGGCACTTGGCAAACGGTTCCAAACAGGAAAAGGCAACCTGATTTTCTATTCAACTTTGTCGCCGCCGAACATTCAAAAGTGAGACTGGGGATATGCGTATTTACCAGAAGGGAATGGACTGAGCATTAATGGGCTCGGGAGGCTTATTTGGAGGCAGCTGCACTTATCATGAATCAGGAAAGGGAAATAGCAGCCCTGGTGTGCTGTAGGTCAGTCACAAATGTCGACTTAAGAGAGCCATAAATCTCTCGCAGGACTCCAGCCAGTGACTTGCAGAACACCCTTCTAGCGTTTTCCTATAATTTAAAGATTATGTAAGGTGTATCGTGAGTGTGTTCGATGAAAATATTAATTTAAAGATAAATCCCGTAAGCGCTCTGAGGCAGCGGCTTCTGCTGCAGTAGCACTTCAAACAGGACACAGGCTGCTAGTTTGGTCAACAGTAGGAGGTCATGGAAGCCTGCCAAAGAAAACAAACCTTTTTCAATAAAATGCTTTCAGATCTAAGTAGTCACAGAATATCTCCTGTACTGTTTTATTACTGATATTTAAACTTTGATATATCTTTTGCTTGTCAGAAATCTTCATCATAAAATGAAGTGTGGCACACACACACACCAAGAAAGGCAATTAATCACAGCAAACTCTTTCCTGCGAGTTCAAATAAATTTCTGTTGTTTTTGCTGGGGTGGGGGGAGGAATGGGAGGAGGGAGGAAATGGTAAAAGTTGAAGCATCAACTGTTTTGCTTTTTAAATGTATTTGTTGTTTCCGGAAAGACAGATGATATATATTGGTAAGAAAAATCTTGAGCCTTTGAGAAAAATGATAGAAGTTTCCCAATGAATGAATAGTTTATTAATGATAACAATAAGGGACGATGTCATTTTCATTTAGCAATATGGTATAATTGTTCCTAAAATAAAAGCATTCTACATCGGTCTCTTCGGGTAATTGGATAATGTTAAAAAATGAGGTAAAATGTACAGTGGATATTCAAATTTGTCATATACTTAATAACTAAATTGGAAACTAATGCAGTTGAAAATATTGTCAAGGTAAGGAATGTGAAAGTTGATGTAACTGATTTCCAAAAAAATCACCTTTCACTTGTAAGGTAAGCATTGTGCTGGAGAACTGTTTGCTGCAATTTTCACTTGCATTTTCTAAGATGCCTCTTTAGAGACCAGGGATCCATGAACGGCCTTCTCTCTTGTGGCTGGAAAGTAAAACACCCGGTGACTGTAGTAAGCACCAAATTCTACTAAATGGTTACCAGGTACTACCAAGTCCATATTCTTGTTCGTCACCGTGGTTCACAAGGAGATTTCCAACTTTTCAAGTTTTGACCTTCTATAATCATTTAAGCCCTAAAGATATTTAAGAATAAATGCAAATTGAAAACAATATAAATGAGGATTTCACATACTATTAATGATATCCTGGAGTTGTAGGATATAATTAACATTACAGTGTGTCTGGACAACCCAGGCAGAAACAAAATGAGAATGTGCGTCTCAATATTGGATGTGTTGATGCAAAACTCACAGGTATCTCTCGCTCAATCCCTATTTTCTCAGAGTATGGTTCAAGTGTTTTAATACTTCTCTTCGTATCTTGACTGGTTTTAAAAGTAACGTGTGCATGGAGAACTCTGACACCTTCGGGCAGGCATTATCAGCACAGTGATATCTGTAAGCTATGCATGGCCACCTTTATTGTTTTACTGTTTTAAAAGCTATGTTCCACTCTGAAATTACATTAAGAATATAAATTTCAACCTCAAAATTATGATTCTGTACAACAGAGGCAGAATGTGTGCTTTGTAGCCCAAGATCCCTTTCATTTAATATTAAGCATTCATCCTCTCACATTTTTCTATTTTTGAAAACTATTTGAAATGAATAGACATACACCATAGGATTCTAGACCCTGTAGAATCCCAGGGCCTGTGGCAGACTGAAACCTAGCAGCCTCTTGTGCGGACACTGCCAGCAGAATATTTGAAGTTGATGCAGCTTAGGAAGAGGCTGATCTTCACAGAAAAGCCAGAATTTCTATAAAAAAAATTTAAAGCCATTTTACCCCTAATCATAGACAAGCATTAAAGGTCTTAAAACATGGCTATGATCAGGCAATTTTTTTGGTACACTTTTTAAGTGAAGACTAGCATCTGCACAATTTAGAATGATGGACTGATAGTTCTTATACATTCCATATAGTCTGAATTTGAAAGCTATTACCTATATGATCTTCTTGAGTCCCAGTCTGTCCCCTTCTTTAATATAGCTAAAATGAGTTGGAAAGCACAGAGATTATTTTGAATTGATGTGAAATATGCCTTGTCCCAGCTGTCCTATGACATGCCTGAGATTGGCCATCATGCATTCAAGTTGATTCATTCATATTAGCTTATATAGAATACAAGCCCAGGCTCTTTCCCTTTTCTTTTTTATAAGATCATTGCTTACTTATACCCACACATAAGTCATCACAAGGCACTAAGGGGAAAAAAAGTCATCACAAGGCACTAAGGAAACAGAAAATGAGAGACGATATTCTTGATCATTTCACTAAACCAGTTTAGAGATTTTTTTTTCTTTTCATATTTAAGAGAGAGAGAGAGAAAGAGAGAGAGAGAGAGAGCAGCAAGAGGTAGAGAGAATCTTAAGCAGGCTCCATGCTCAGCACAGAGCCTGATGCATGGCTCAATCCCAAACCCTGGGATCATGACCTGAGCTGAAATCAAGAGTTGGACACTCAGCTGACTGAGCCACCCAGGCATCCCACCAATTTAGAGTTTTAATTCAAGTTTTAGTTGCAAATTAACTCTGTCTAGAGCTTTATGGATCAAAGTAAATAGGATGCTTTTCTATTTGTTTAGTATGAGATACAGATTTCTAAGACTATCTAGCACTAAAGATCGATTTTATGAATTGAAACTGAATCTCTAATTGAAATAACAAATAGTATATTGCTCTGTTGGAAAGTAGAGTTTAAAACTGAGGATCAAGAAAAGGGTCTATTATACAAGTGGGCTTTTCTCTTTTTTGGGGTATTTCCCTAATATAGCTATACTATCAAGAATGTCCACTGAAAAGATTTTCCAATTGCTAAATTCAATAGATGATTAAGAATCTATAATTATCATCAGTTGACTGGGCGAGAAATGGGCCACAGAGAAAGAAAGAGTTAGAGGGAGAACTATTATTTGAACGTGAGGACATGGTTGGCATAGTCAGATAACGAGGAAGTTTCTGTATCTGTTGATGCCCATGAATAAGAATCAATAATTGCTGTTGTCATCTTAGGACATAGATCAGCATTTTGTTATACAGTAAGTAATTGTAGATAATTATAGGCATACCTTGTTTTATTGCACTTTGCTTTACTGCACTTCACAGATATTGTGAGTATTTGTTGTTGTTGTTGTTTTATATAAGGTCATGGCAACTCTGCATAGAAAAAGTCTATTGGCATCATTTTTCCAATAACACTTGTTCAGTTCTTATCTCTGTATCACATTTTTGTTAATTCTTGCAATATTTCCAATGTCTTCACTATTGTTACAATTATGGTGATCTGTGATTAGTGATTACATCTCACTGAAATCTCAGATGATGGTGAGCATTTTTTTTAGCACTGAAGTACTTTTTAAAAATATTTTTTAACATGTATTTTTGAGAGAGAGACAGAGAGCAAGTGGGGGAGAGGCAGAGAGAGACAGAGACACAATCCAAAGCAGGCTCCAGGCTCTGAGCTGTCAGCACAGAGCCCCATGCAGGGCTCAATCGTGAAACTGTGAGATCATGACCTGAGGCGAAGTTGGATACTCAATCATCTGAACCACCCAGGTGCCCAGCAATGAAGCACTTTTAATTAAGGTATGTACATTGTGTTTTGGAGCATAATATCAGTGCACACATTAGGTGTAGTGCAAACATAGCTTTTATATGCATGAGGAAGTCAAAAGATTCATTTAGTTCACCTTATTAGAATATTCTCTTTATTGTGGTGGTCCAAAGCTGATTCCACAATATTTATGAGGTATGCATTCATGCAGAGTTCAGGAATTATGTTATTTGCTGAGGTTACAGAGCTAAGATATAGTCCTCATCTTCAAGAGAAACCCAGAGTTTAATAGGACAATTCACAGCAATTACTAGATCCTCACTAAAACACTTGTGACCCTCTACAGTCATGGTCAGCAGCCCCAGTGAGGTTCATAGGGCTTCCTGGTCAGCTCCCTCACCTATTCTTCACAGAAACTATTTCAAACTTAGTCTCATCTTTCCAAAACATATACCTTAACCCCAGTCCTTCACTCCTAGGAAATCACCTTACCTTCTATTCAGCAGGGAACAAAGAAACCATTGAGAATCAACTCAACTTGCTGACATCCAACAGATCCCTACCCTGAGTTCTTTTTCCCCTCTCTCCACCTGTTTATATCACTCTACCAAAATTATTGCTGAAAGTGCTGCACATGGGTAAGTTTCAGTCATTCTCTTATTTAACCTCAGTATAAGTTGACACTAGAAAGAACTTCATCATTCTTAGAAGGTATTTCTCACTGCTGCCTTCTCCTCACCCCACCCCTTGGCTTGTTTGAACACTACTGTTTTCTCAAACTTTGGTCATTCCTTCTCTTAGAATTTTGCCTGGTTACTTCCCCTTGTTTATCTCTTAAATACAGATGTTTAATGTGGTTCCATCTTTAAAGTATATGAAAACATTATAACAAAGTCTGGTATAGCAAGACTGATGAAGATTTTTGTTTGTTTGTTAGTGGCTAAAGAGATAAAAAAGGAAATCTCATTATCTTGTCTCATGTTATTCATTTTACTTCTATTTCTTTTGTAGTCAAACACAATATTCAATTAATGTTCATTGTGTACAAAGCATACTATGTACTAAAGAAAGTTATGCAGGCTTTCTGCCATGTCTACAGAATTAGCTCTCTTATGTTCATTATGTCAGGCTCACACTAAGCCTTTGCACTCATTACTAGCATGTGGGAGTCCTTACGTGTTGTACAGCACATCAACTTTTGATTTAGTACAATTAATGGGACAAAATTTGTGCTCTCTATGTGAACTTTTTAATAACCCAAGTCTTATGACATGGGTATATCCACACCCATTAGTACCAAGGTCCCTACTCCAAGAATGTGTGTGAACTCTGAAAACTATCAATCCCAAGGTTTTCTATAAAAACCAAAATACAACTAAACTTCATTTAATCAGTTAATTTCATCTGTAATTTAGCCTAAAAAATATACTAAGTATATGTAAGAATGACACTTTTCACATGCCTGACCTCTTTCCTTAGGTTGGATATTAAAGATGTCCCTTCAGTGTTTCGTGCTAGAGGCATACTGCAGGGTCAGATGGACCTAAGCTTGGAATCTTGTAGCACAGAAACTATAATAAAAGTTTTAATAAAAACATTAGCATCATGGATTGCAAGGTGTCCTAGGTTGCTGTTGGTCTTTTACTTCACTCATGGAGACAGGAATTTCTTTAAAACACGCACATATATACACACACAGACACATCTCACCTATACTCAAATTTTAGGACAGGGAAATACAGATTCTGAATAATTTGCTAACTATATGCTCAGGGCATGTGTGGTATCCATGATGATTTGCAGAATTAGTTAGGCTTTACTCTTGTACTCTGGAACTTTTTCAATAGACTCATCATCAGGGTTATTTATGCTGCTTTGTGACGGAAAAATATTGAACCATCATCAGTGTTAGTGGAAAGAATATGTTGAAGAAACCATAGAATTGATGGCTGGTTTCTTTGTAGAACTGAAGATCTTTGAATTGTTTTTCCTAAGAAAAATAAGGGAGGAGCTAACTTTCCATTTCCATGTTAAAGGATGAAAGAAGAAAAGATAATTTAAACATAAATTTGGAATTTTATCTTCTGAAAATCTTTAGAAACAGGACATTAACTTTCCTTTTCATGGTCTGCACTAGTTAATGATGGGGAGTCTTACAATCACACGCAATGATGATGAAGAGAAAGGAAGATTCAATCAGAATCCCTCTCTTCAATCACTCTATCCTTTTATAGCCAGTACCTATGTTTTATTCTCTTCCTCTACCACGATCGGATAGCAGAAGATGGAGAAGGGGAAGTGGAGAAAAACAGTAAGTTAAGATGCTTGAATGGAGGTACAGACAGTAGAGGATGTATTTTCTTGCCTGTAATGACACTGGCAGAGAAACTAGAGCAGGAAACACCTTCACTTTTATCCTTTCCCTCAAATAACTTCTTTCTATCTATCTTCACAAGGCAGAGGGACAAAGTAAAGAGAACGTAGGATGTTAGTAGTGGAGGTTGAGCAAGATTTTGCTAGAGGTCAAGATATCAGCTTCACAGACATTGCTTCTTTGCCCCCTTTAGGTCTCTATTGTTCAAGACTAATCAGTATCCCTGATAACTACTAGGTTAGTCATTTAAAGGGGAACCTGGGAGGTTTAGTCAGTTGGGTGACCGACTTTGGCTTAGGTCATTATCTCACGGTTTGTGGGTTCAGGCCCCACATCAGGCTCTGTGCTAACAGCTCAGAGCCTGGAGTCTGCTTCAAATTCTGCATCTCCTTCTCTCTCTACCCCTACCCCGCTCATGTTCTGTCTATCTCTCCCTCAAAACGAATAAACATTAAAAAAGTTTTAAAAAAATTATCATTTAAGAGATATCTTCCTTCATTCCTGAACCATCACAGGGAACAATAACAAAACATGCTATATACAGTTAAATCTTGGATGGTGAACATAATTTGTTCTGGAAATATGCTTGTAATCCAAAGCACTTGTATATCAAACTGAATTTTAAGAACCATTGGTTTGGTCATGATCATGTGACATTTGGCATCATGTACTAACCATACTGCAAGACATTGCTCCTTTATCAAGTTAAAATTTATTAGAAATGTTTGCTCCTCTGGTGGAACACTCACAGAACAAGTTATCCGCAAATGATCCAACTGGGTCCATTACTCAAACAAAGGAAATACAATCCTCTAATGAGGCAGTACCAAAGTAGAGAATACTTGCTGCACCACCTATCCTATTTTTAAATTTTTTTAATGTTTATTTATTTTTGAGAGAGAGACACACACCAGAGTGTGAGCCGGGGAGGGGCAGAGAAAAAGGGAGACACAGAATCTGAGGCTCCAGGCTCTGAGCTGTCAGCACAGAGCCTGATGTGGGGCTCAAACTCATCAACTGCGAGAGATCATGACCTGAGCCAAAGTTGGTCACTTAACCAACTAAGCAACCCAGAAACCCCATACCACCTATCCTACAGCTTAGTCCACCACATCACAATATCTATTTGTACACTTTACTCTGTATTGCTTGGATTGGGTCAAAATAATAACCTTTGTTTAGGAATGCATATTTAACCATGTTAGATCTTAAATAAAATATGAATAATAATTCATTCCATATTAATAAATATTTTCCATTTTTTGACCTATTAATGAGTTATTTTCCCAAAATTGAATGCTTTTTAAAAATTAGTTACTTACAGGCTTAAATCCTCTAAACATTATTACCAAGACACCTTTGAAAGCAAAACAGAAACCAGAAATAATTTACTTTGTTATATAGAGTACTTCTGTGTTAATTAGAAAGAGTTTTGAATTTGCACAAAAATTTAATATTTTACTTCAAAGATACTCTATATTATAGTAAGTGTACCATAAGTAATTCAGGAAAAAAACCAAACCAAAACAAAACAAACAAAAACATGGGGCTGTCTCATTTCTAGAATTGCCAAATAATATTAAAAATGTTCAGTTTTCAACATAAACAACAAAATTAAGAGGCATGCAGAGAAAACAGGAAAGTGTGTCTCATAACAGGAAAAAATAATCAATGGAAATTGTCATTAAGAAGCTGAAACATTAGATTTGCTAGACAAAGACTTTGTATAGGGTGTTTTAAATATGTTGAAAACCTAAAGGAAATCATGTCTAAAGAATTAGGTGTACCTGAGTGGCTCAGTTGGTTAAGCATATTATAAATATATAATATAAATATATAAAATTATATATATATATAAAATTATATATATATAATATATAAAAATATATATAGAGAGAGGAGCTGAATACATACTCAAGCCAGCTGTAAAATTAATCAGTGAAATTGAAGATAGGTCAGTTGAAATTATGCCATTTGAGGAACAGAGGAAAGAAGAATTTTTAAAAATGAGTTGAGTTGGAGTACATGGGTGGCTCATTTGGTTAAGCATCTGACTTGGACTCAGGTCATGATCTCACCGTTTGTAAGTTTGAGCCCTGTGCCAGGCTGTTTCCTGACAGCTCAGAGTCTGGAGCCTGCTTCTGATTCTGTGGCTCCCTCTCTCTGCCCCTCCCCTGCTTGCACTCTGTCTCTCTCTCTCTCTCTCTCTCTCAAAAATTAATAAACATTGAAAATGAATTGAACCTAAGAGATCTGTGGGACACTATCAAGCATAACAACAAACACATAATTCAAATCTCAAAAAAAGGAGGGAGAGGAAAAAGGAATACACAGAGTATTTGAAAAAAATAAGGTCTAAGAACTCAAATCTGATGAAAACATTAATCTACACATTCAAGAATTTTAAACAAACCCCACTGGGATAAATTCAAGGAGAGCCATATCTAAATATAGCATAAGCAAACTGATGAAAGAAAAAAACAAAGAGAATCTTAAAAGCAGCAAGATAGAAGTGATATCACCTAGAAAGATCCTCAGTAAGATTAAAAGCTGATTTCTTACCAGAGACTATAGAGGCTAGAAAAAATTGGAATGATATAGCAAAGTGCTAAAAGAAAATAAATTCAAACATCCTGATGATCAATAATTTTATACCCAGCAAAACTCTCATTCAAAAATGAAAGAGAAATTTAGACACTCTCAGATAAACCAAAACTGAGTTTGTTGTTAACATATCTATGCTACAAGGGATTCTTCAGACTGAAATGAAAGGACAATAGACAGTAACTTGAATCCAGAAATAAATTTAAAATACAAAAAAAGAAAAAAAGAAATTTTATAAACTGGTAAAGGAAATAACTCAGGTAAATATAAATGACACAATAATTTTTGTTTGTAAATCCTTTTATCTATATGACTTAGAACTGCATAGATCATAATTTTACATCTGTGTTCTTTGGCACAAAATATATAAAGGGATAATTTGTAACAATAACAGCTTAAAAGTGACCAGAGACCAGTCATATAGGAGCAAAGTATATACTACTGAAAGTAATTTAGTGTTAATCTGAAGTGATTATTAAAAATTAAAATGTTTATTGTAATCACTAGGGCAACAAAAAGAAAATAACAAAATACATATTAAAAGATATGGCAAAGGAATTAAAATGGTATAACAAAATAAGTTGAAAATAAAAGGATGGAAAAGATATTTCACGCATACAGTAACCAAAAGAAAGTTAGAGTGGTTGAACAAATCAAATAAAAAATGGACTTTAAGATAAAAACTGTCATTAGAGACAAAGAAGGGAATTATATAATGATATAAAGGTCAATCCATCAAGAAGATTTAACAATTATAAATATATACACCTAACAACAAAACACCAAAATATACAAAGCAAAAAACTGACTGATTTGAAGGGCTCATAGGTTGGAGCCCCACGTCAGAATCTGTGCTGACAGCTCAGAGCCTGGACCCTGCTTCAGATTCTGTATGTGTGTCTCTCTCTGCCCCACCCCTGCTTGCATTCTGTCTCTCAAAAACGAATAAACATTAAAAAAATAATAATAATAGTTGCAGATGTCAACATTTTACTTTGAAAGAAAGCTAGAACTAGACAGAAGATCAATAAGTAAATAAAGGACTGTAACAATAGTGTAAGTTGAATAGACCTATTTGTGTAAACCAAATAGATCCAACCTAAAAGACAAGTAGACACCTATAGAACATTCTACCCAACAAAGGCAGAATTCACATTCTTCTCAAGGGCACACAGAGCATTCTCCAGGAATGACAATATGGTAGAACACAAAACAAAATTCAATAAATGTAATATGATTGAAATTATAAAAATATGTTCTACAATCATAATGAAATTAAACTAAAAATCAATAACAAAATGGAAAACAAATAATTCACAACTATGTGGAAATTAAACATGCTCATAAATATCACATGAGTCAAAGAGGAAATCACATGAGAAATTAGAAAACACTTGAGATTAATGAAAACAAAAATATAAAATACTAAAACTTGTGGGATGCAGTAAGAACAGTCCTTAAAGAAAAATAAGTAGCTTTAAATACCTACATTAATAAAAAAGAAAGATTTCAAATCAGTCTTCCATCTTAGGAAACTGGGAAAAAAAAGGAGACAAACTAAACTCAAAACTAGCAGGAAGGAAATAATAAAGACTAGAGTGGAAATAACTAAAATAAGAAATTAAAAAATAGAGAAATTAATGAAAACAAATAGGCAAACCTATGAATATACTGATGAAGAACAGAGAAGACTATTAAAATCAAATGACAGTGGTAACATTATTTCTCACATTACAGAAATAAAAATGGTTATAAGAAACTACTATGAATAAATGTATTTCAACCAATTTGGTAACTTGAATGAAATGCACAAATTCTTAGAAACACAGAACCTACAAAAATTGATTCAAGAAGAAATAGAAAATCTGGATAGAACTATTACAAAAAAAAAAGAGTTAGTAATCAAAAATTTATTAACAACAACAGTAACAAAAACCTAGAGCCAGAGAGTTTCACCGGTGTATTGTACCAATATTTTAAAAATAATTGACATCAATTCTTTTCAAACTCCTCTAAAAAATCAAAGAAAAAATTGTTACTTAACTGATTCTATGAGGGCAGCGTAACCTTAATTCTAAAGTCAGATAATGATACCCCAAGAGAACTACAAATCAATAGTTTTATGAATATAGATAAAATACTAATAAGTAGAATTCAGCAGTATATAAAAAATGATGATATAACATTACCAAGTGGGATATATCCCAGGAATGCAAGATTTGTTGAACATATTAAAATTAATCAATATCATATACCATATTAAAAGAATAAACACACACACACACACACGATTATCTCAATAGACATAGGAATGCAAAGATGTATCCTCAACCTGATAAAAGATATCTACAAAAAATCCACAGCTAATATCATACTTAATGGTAAAGGACTATATACAGTTTCCCTCTAAGTTAAGGATGCAGACAAGGATATGTATTTTCATCACATCTTTCAATACTGTACAGAATTTCTGTCTAGGGCATTTAGGTAAGGGAAGAAATAAAATCATCCAGGTTGGAGAGAAAGAAGTAAAACTATTTATTTGCATATGAAATAATCTCATATATATAAAAAAAACTAAAAGGGGTTATTATCCAAAATATATGAAGAACTTATACACCACAACACAGAAAAAAAAAATTCCAATTAAAACATGGGCAGAAGACATGAACAGACATTTCTTTGAAGAAGACATACAGATGACCAACAGACACATGAAATGATGCTCAACATCACTCATCATCAGAGAAATGAAAATCAAAACCATAATGAAATGGCATTTCATTTTTTACCATGGCTAAAGTCAGAAACAGAAACAAGTGTTGAAAAGAATGTAAAGAAAAAGGAACCCTTGTGCACTGTTGGTGGTAATGCCAAATGGTATAGTCAGTATAGGAAACAGTATGGAGTTTTCTAAAAAAAAAAATAATAACTAGAATTATCATATGATCCAGTAATTCCACTACTTGGTGTTTACCCAAAGAATATGAAAACACTAATTCAAAAAGATACAGGCACTGCTATGTTTATGACAGCATTATTTACAATAGCCAAAATATGGAAACAACCCAAGTGTCCAGCTATAGATAAATGGATAGAGAAGATGTGGATATATACACAATAGAATATTACTCAGTCATAAAAATGAATGAAATCTTGCCATTTGCAACAACATGGATGGATCTAGAGAATATAATGCTAAGAGAAATAAGTTAGTCAGAGAAAGACAAATACTATATGATGTCACTAACGTGTGGAATTTAAGAAACAAAACTAACTGTCCAAGAAAAAAAGAGTCAAGCCAAAAAAACAAGATTCTTAATATAGAGAAGAAACTGCTGATTATCAGAAGAGAGATAAGTGGAGGAATGAGTAAAATAGGTGAAGGGGATTAAGAGTAGAGGTACCATGATGAGCAATGACTAATGTATAGATTGTTGAATCACTATATTGTACACCTGAAACTATATAACTCTGTATGTTAGTTATACTGGAATAAAAAATTAAAAATTAAAAAAACCACTAAAGAATACACACACACACACACACACACACACACACACACAATCAGAGTTGGCAAATGAGTTTAGCAAAGTTACAAGTTATGAAATTAATAAACAAAATTTCAACTATATTTCTCTATATTAGTCAAAAACAATTTGAAAATGAAATTAAGAAAACAATTCTAATTTTAATAGCATGAAAAGAATAATATACTAAAAAAATTAACCAGTGAAGTGTAAGAGTAGTATGCTAAAAACTATGAAACACTTTTAAATGAATCAAAGAGGATTTAAATGCATGGAAATATATCCTTGGTTAATGGATTAGAAGACTTAATATCATTAAGATGCCAATACTCCTCAAATCAATGTACAGATTCAGTGTTATCGCTATCAAAATTCCAGGTTAATTTTTTGAAGAAAAAGATACTCTGACCCTAAAATTTATAATGAAATGAACGAGACTCCAGATAGCAACAACAATCTTGAACAATAAGTATAAGGTTGGAAGACTTACATTTTTCTATTTTACAAGTTACTACAAAGCTACAGTGATTAACACAACATGGAACTGGCAAAAGCTAAATCAAGAGAATAAAATTGAGAGTTGAGAAATAAACCCATTCATTTATGGTCAATTCATTTTTTTTCAACTTCTGACAGATGTACCAAGAGTATTCAATAGAAAAATATAATATTTTCAACAAATAGTTTGAGAAAAAGTGGATATTCACATGCAAAAGAATGAATTTGGACTGCTCACACAATGTACAAAAATTAACTCGGAAAGGATCATAAACATAAATGTAAGAGCTAATGCTATAAAATTCTTAGAAGGATTCATAGGTATAAATCCACATGACCTTGACTTATCAAATGTTTCTTAAATATGGCACCAATAGCAAAAGAAACAAATAAATAATAGATAATATAAACTTTATCTAAATATAAAAATGTTTTGTTTCACAGGATACTATCAATAAAATAGAAAGCCACATAGTTGGTGAAAACACTTGCAAAGATCTAGTTACCTAGAATATAAAGACAATTTTTTATATTTTAAAGAATATTATAAATATAATAATAATGAAAGAATTATAAAGAGAAATACAAAACTAGCAAAAGACTTGAAAAGACCATTATCCTACTGAAGTTATATAAAAACAGGTAAGAAGATTCCCAACATTATTCATTGTTAGGGAAATGCAAATCAAAACCACAATGAAATGCCACTTCACACCCACAAGAATGTCCATTAAAAAAAATAGAAGGTAAAATAACAAGGGCTGGTGAGGATGTGGAGAAATTGGGACCACATACAATGCTGGTAGAAATGTAAAATGGCGCAGCTGTGGAAACAGTTTGGCAATTCCTCAAAAAGCTAAAGATAGGGTTACGGCATGCCACAGCTATTCTACCTCTAGGTCTACACCTAAGAGAATTGAAAACATATTTACACAAGAACTTGTACACAAAGGTTCATAGCAGGATTATTCATAATATCCCCAAACTGGAAATAATACAAATGTCCATCAACTATTGAATGGATAAACAAACGTGTTACATCCTTACAGTGGAATATTATTTGGCAGCAGAAAGGAAAGATGCTACAAAATGGATGAACCTTAAAAATATTATGCTAGTGAAAGAAGCCAGACTCAAAAGACTGATTCTTGTATGATTCTTCTTATGTGAAATTTCCAGAATGGGCAAATCAATAAAGACAGAAAGTAGATTAAAGTTTGCCCAGGGGTAAAAAGGAAATAGGAGTTACGAGTCACTGTTAACAGATACAGCATATCTTTTAGGGGTAGTGGCAATGTTCTGGAATGAGATAGTGGTGATGGTTGTACACTACTGCAAATATACTAAAAACCACTCATTTGTATACTTTACACAGTGAATTCCACATTTGTGATTTTTTTCTCAAAAAGATTGAAAAATAAAAAGAATTAAAAAAAACAATCACGACACTCCTTCAACCTGGATTACCAAGTGACCATGAGAAGCAAAATTTTCCTGCAAACCACAGAGCATAAGGGAGAAATGAATTTTGTTGTTCTGAGCCCCTGAAATTTGTGATTGTTTGTTACCAGAGCATAAACTAGCCTATCTAAATGATACAGCCAATAAAGAAGTAATTCCTGTATTTAACTACAAATTAAGTTAGAAAAATCCCTAGAGAAAGTTCAATCATCCTAAATTTATCAGATTACATATTTCTGTAGCAAGGCAATCCTGGTTTGATACAAATTTCTATATGTCACTGAACATAGATAGCTATTTGAAAGTGCCAAGAAACCTAGTGAGAACCTTAAAGCCTGAAAATACATAGCAAATATCTGGAAAATAAATCTATCTGCAAATATTTGTTAAACATTTTCAAACATTTCATTTTTTTTCTTCTGTGAATTTACTTTTATCTAGAAAGGAAAAGAGGAAAGATTAGATGCTGGGTAATTATGTTCTCATATGTCAAAAAGAAATTCCTTTTGCTATTTTGAAAATAAAACTTCTTTTAAAGAATTCTAATATCCTTAATATTGATATATAAATGTCATTTTATCACATTTAAAGTGAATAAAAATTGGTCTAAATTGAAATTGCACAGGGGTGATAAAGAGTTTCTGTATGTGCATCTGCCACACTTCAATTTTGGAAATCACTTTATGATTTCTACATATATCCAGTTTTTCTATTTTCAAAGTATTTATCAATCAAAAGGAAGTCTATCTTCATAATAATTTTCCTTCCAATTTTCCTAAACTTATCATAGATGTAAGTGTGTTTATGTTAATTATGTGAGGTTCACATGTTGATTATTCCATGTCTTAAGTTTATCCACTAAAACTCACAGGAAGCTTTCTTCTTAAATTATATGTAGGTAGATAAGGACTCTATGCCTAAAGATACTATATCCCAGAAAATCAAAATGATGTTCAAGATGTTTAATACGTCTTGATACATTCCTGCAAGGGTCACAATTTTCATTCCTATTCAAACAGTGGAATTTTCTATACCTTCCATTACTATCCTAAACAATTATCATTGTGGTCATTAGTGGGGCAAAGCAGTTGTAATGGTATATTTCAATATACCATTATAAATGTATAAATGTATAAATAAATCAGCTTGCTTCAGTCTCTTGTTTAAAACACTTCATTGTGGTTAGACTAATATCCACAAAACTTACCACGGTCTGTCCAAATCTGCATGACCTGGTCTGTGCATGCAATCCCATCTCTCTCCAGAACCATCAGAGAGATTGTCAAGGCTTTAGGGCCTTCCTCTTGTCTAGTAAATTCTTGCTTCCACTTCTGATTTCACATGGCTGGCTCCTTCACACCATTGTGGTCTCATGTCAAATATCATTTCTAGACAGAGAGGACCTTCTCTAACTACCCTAGCAAAAATATTCATATCACTCTAAATAATATTGTTCTGTTTTATCACCTTTATTACATCTATATACATTTCCTGGTTTATTAGTTTGTTTATTGTCTATATGACATCTAGAATGGGAGCTCTATGAGAGCAGACAATGTATACTCAGCAGTTAGATGCATGCTGACTTGTGGAATGAATGAAATAAGTGAAAAATGCCTTGGATATCACTGTATGCCACACCCCAAATGATTTTTGATGCTCTCCATCCCCCTGCCCAATGCATACATATCTTCACACTTAACTTTCCCCGAGTCTTTTAAAAACTCCGTGAAACAGCTAATGTCAGACATTCTCAGAACAAAAGAGCTTCTGCAATCAAAGTCACTTCTAAAATCTATTAATAATCATTCATTTGCACTATTCGTTGCTGTGCAAATAGTGACAGAAGTCTGATTTATCTGCCATAGGTTGCTGAAAGAAGTGTGCTTGCTTTCCTCGACCCCAGTGAGCGTTCTCCACACACATCTAAGGGCAGAATTTGGCCATGTGTGGTTAGTTGATTACAACAAGCATATGGGGAAAATGGCTGAGAATGCTCAAATATTGAAACCATATGTTACTGCATGGGAAACTATGCGTTATTAAAAAACAAAACAAAAACTGAGAATCTAGCAAAAAACATACAGCTCAGAGTTCTTGCTTTCTGAGCTTAACCACTAGTCAATTTATTAGACTGAAGACTTTTACATTGAACTCAATCTTAACATCTCAGAGCAGCTTAATATTTTAACTTGGTTAAAATATTTTTTTTGACTACAGAAGATTACAAAAATCACACAGCTTGCAAAATTTGAAAATTCCTTAAAAAGTAAAAATATCTTGAATCCTATGAGATTTTTAAAATTCTATTTTAAATGCCACGAAGACTTCATAGCTTTTCTATATACTGCTTGTATAAATGGAGTTTTAACTCCTTTCCTCAATTGACATCACACCATCTTCATAGAGGAATGCAGCAGACAAGGAACTTGAATGGCACACTTATGAGATATTATTCTTATCATTACAGATAGAGAAGAAAAGATGGTGAGCATCACTAGAGGACCTCAGAATAGACTCATACACATTAGCTTTTAAATTTCAGATGAATCTCACTCACTGTCCTTCATCAAATCTACGGTGCATCAAATCTAAACTGGAAGATACACCATTACTAAGAAATAAAAATGCTGCCAACTTAACAATGATCTAATACTCTCTTGATTTTCAGAGTTTAAAATATGAAAACATATCCATGTTCAAATCAATGAAGTATGCTAGTTATACCAAGTTGAATTTTGGCATCATCTCCTACTATTCAGCACCGAATCCAAGCACAGTAAGAAATTTGTTCTTGGTACACTCACACTTCCTATCCCATTTGGTGCCTCTTCCTTTAGCTAATGATATCAATCCTCCTTCTGTCCCCTTTTGAACCGTCCTCCACCCACATAAATGTCCCTGCCAGCAGTGAGTCCTTTCCCTGAGTTTTGCTTTCTAAAGAGAGCCAATACTCCATACTCTTCTTTCCAATTCCCTCCCTGCTCTTGTCACTGTCAGAAATTGATCTTACAGATTACTTTGAGCTAGGAAATTTGATAGTCAAAGATAACAACATGATACCATTTTAATAATATTTGAATTTTAATGGTGGACTCCTGGACTCACAAATTTTAGCCCAAATAACTCAATCACTTACAGCGGATTTTGAAGTATAATTGCAGGTTATATTTTGAGATATAAAGACAGTTAATTCATGTAAATTATAGCCTCATTTTGATTCACATATAGAGGGAGGCAATATACTGTGGTAGAAAAAGCATGAAGTTTGGGGTTCACTAAGATACTGTTATAATAGCTCCTATGTAATCTGAAAGTTGCTTAATATTTCTTCCATTTTCTCATTGATGAAGTAAAAATAATATAAATATATTTCATAAATTTTATGAAAATTAGTAAGATAAATATAAATTGTATAAGAAAATTTATAGCATATAATTGTGTTCCAACAATATGATATAATATGTACTCATATAATTATACATTGTTTGATAGAAACAGATTATTTATAATAGCTTACTGTTGATACCTCAATCAAATTATCAAATTAGGGGCACCTAGGGGGCTCAGTCGGTTAAGCATCTGACTTTGGTTCAGGTCATGATCTTGCTGTTCATGAATTCGAGCCATGAGTCAGACTCTGCTCAGAGCCGGGAGCCTGCCCCGGATGGATTCTGTGTCTCCCTCTCTCTCTGTCCCTCCCCACTCACATTCTCTCTTTCTCTCTCTCTCTCTCTCAAAAATAAATAAACATTAAAAAAATTTTAATTATCAAATTGGGCCTAAGGAGCATTAAATGTTCAAGCTCTACTAACTCTATCATAAATTACTAGGTGTTATTTTTGATAATTTTCTTCCAAACTTTGTATGTGTTGTTTAGATATTCTTATGTGCATAACAAAATCACTTACCTAAAAGTTTAGACAGTTATGTAACTGCTCTTTCACATAATGCCAATTATTTGAAATTCTTTTATTTTTTTCTCACATGACTGAAATTAATATTGTATAGCATTAATATATATATTTTAATTTTTTATGTTTATTTATTATTGAGATAGAAACAGAGCATGAGTGGGGGAGGGGCAGAGAGCAAGGAAGATATAGAATCCGAAGCAGGCTCCAGGCTCTGAGCTGTCAGCACAGGGTCTGACTCGGGGCTCGAACCCACAAACTGTGAGATCATGACCTGAGCCGAAGTTGGATGCTTAACTGACTGAGCCACCCAGGCGCCCCATTAATATATTTTTTGAAGATTTGGTCATGGTGCTTTTTTAATAAGTTAAAATCTGTTTTGCTTTGGTAATAGTACACTCCTACAATGAGACCGACAGATCTTTTGTGTCTGCTGATTTACACATTTCTCTGATTATTTTCGCCTTTTCTAAATTGCAGTTTTCCCTTCCCTCTTTATTCTCCCTGTCTATAATTTTGTCTTTTTTTTATTAAATTAGAGACCCCTTCTCACTTTTTCATCATTCCTCTTCCAACTCCCAAGTTTTCTCATTCTAATCAGACTATAAAGTCAACAGAAATTCATTTATATCTAACCTTATTTTCTTTAAATAGTTAAGAACCAAAGCATATGTAATGATTAAAAGATTAATTATGTCCATATCCACACTTACTTGTATCTTTGTTGATTCTTTACAAAGTTCTGTAAATAAATTTTTTCAGTATAATTAAATTATCTCAAGTTCAAATTTTTTTTCTATTTCAAAAAATTTTAAGTACAAACTCTAAACATTTTTAAAGTGACAGAATGTCAGTTCTAGCAAAATCCTCTTGCATGGCAATCCCACTACCCGGTGAGCAGTTTATTAGACCCTGAGACACAGAGAGGGCTCACTAGAAATGAGAGAGGTTGGTTTCGACCAGAGATCATGATCAGAATCCTCCTAACAGAGCTGGCTGTTTAATCACTGACTATGGAGTGGAACAGAATCAAAAGAAAGCATTGAACACAGGTTTAGAGCAGGACTTGATGACTATAGTTGGTATAAATGAAGATGATATAAAATTTAATATGATTAAAGGCATCAAAAAGACATGAGTATGAACATAAATGTGCATGCAGCTACAATTTTTCCCATCTTGCTCTCCTAAGTACGACTGGTACTTTAAGACCCAAACTGGTAAGAGTAAGCAAATAGAAAAAGGAAAACACTTGGTACACATTTATGTATGTTCCTTAATCTATATAAATAAATACAACTTTTCATTTTCCTTTTCATCTAAAACAATATTTCTTCAGTTATCAGATACATAAAAACAATTTTTGGAAACAACTATCTATCAGAGCTTATTCTGCAAACTAATATATAAATCAATTAGGGACAACAAGGCATATCAATTATCAAGTTATACTGCAACATGTTGAAATGTATGTATCTTTAGTACATTAAAATGAATATACAAAGCAAATAGGGATGTATTGCCAGTGATAGAGGAATAAGAAATCAGGCAGGTTGGGAGATATAATAATGGAGAAACCAAAGCAAATATATATATATATATATATATATATATATATATATATATATACTTGAACGTGTGTGTGTGTGTGTGTGTGTGTGTGTGTTTATGGCCAATGGTATCACATTCCCCTGAGAAGTCCAGGAGAATGAAGATTGGAAAAATACAAATGGATTGGGAATTGGTGACTTTGAAGGATTCAGTGGTTGAAGTGAGATAATGAGAAAGTAGAGAAATGAGGGAAAGGAGAAATAAGATGGAGCAAGGTTTGATAGTAAAGTGAAATCATTTTGAAAATAGAAAATCCTGGAGAATTGGGTAGGCAATGGTGAATGTGCCAATGGACAGGGAGGACTTGAACGTTTTAAAAGGAAAAAGGTAATTGATGGAAGAGAGAGGACAAAATCATGGACTTGACAGTCAGTTTAAATGTTAATGGAGAGTTCTCAAGTGCATAGGAACAGCTGCTGACAGGAACTCAGGATACGTCAGTTTTAACTATCACCCCAGGCAGATGAGTCCCAAATACTGTCTCTCGATTTAACCTTTCCCCTGAACTCCAGTTGGATGGGTGGGCCTGTCACTCAGGAATACAAGTGCAGCAACCATGCTACCATCCAACTTATGCTGCTATCATTAGCCTAGAGACACATATCTATTTCTGCCTGTCAATTTGTTCCTGTTAGCTTCACCACACCCTTGCTTCTCTTTTTCCACTTGCTTTCTAAAAATACACTACTTGATACATTGACAGTAGCACTATATGTGATTTGACATCTAAAACATAGAAAAGGAAAAATGTTGAATGGATGAATAGATCTTCCAATGGATGGATGGATGGGTGAGTGTATGACTGAATTTACTGATCACTTATTATCTGCCAAATATTATTCTAGTCTTTTTATATACAGAAATGTCCAGAGGCAATTTTCTGCCTCTACTTCATTGTTAGAGATTGACAAAACAAACGTATTATATGACCATTTCTGATAAGCGCTAAGAAAATAAGGAAAGCCACATGAGAGAAATGAGAAAGTGCATGGGAAGAGCTGTTATTGATTGGTTGATCAGGAAGGCCTCTATGCAGATCTATCATTTGGCCAGAAAGGTAAGTGAAATAGTAAAACAAACCAGGCATATATTGGTAGAAAAATGTTTCTAGATACAGGGAAGAGCAAACTCAAAGGTGCTATGATTAGAATATTCTTAACTTGTTTGAAAGTGGTGAAAAGGCCTCAGGAGTTTGAGCAAAAAAGATGAGGAGAAAGGTGAGGTGAGAGAGAGAGTGAAAGCCCAGGTCATAGGGCACTTTTTGATGTAGGGTTGCTAGAATTAGCAAATAAAGATACGGAATGCTCAGTTAAGTTTGAGTTTTAGATAAACAACAAATGGTTCTAATATATGTGCCAAATATTGTATAGGACATATGTAATGTAAATATATATATATCTGCTGTTCATTTGAAATTCATGTTGAACTGGGTGTCCTGTATTTTCTCTGGAAACCCTACAGTGATGACATCTTTGGATTTTACTCTGAGTGAGAGGGAAAGGTGCTGAAGCATTTGAACAAATACGTGGAATACTTGTTGTACAGAAAAGAAATCATAAAGTGGTAAGGACAAATGCATGGAGACTGGTTGGGGCTACTGTAGCCAAGGAAAGTGGGGATGGTATCTTGCTAGTGTGGTAATGCGGAGGGAGACCAGTAGTAGTGGAGGTGACAGATTAGGTTTATGATGGAAGAGAAAGGAGTCAAAAATGATTCCAAGGTTTTTTGCTTAAGGAGCTGGTAAAACAGAACTGATGTGTCCTGAAATGGGAAAGAAAGAAGAAAATTGAAGGCAAAATAACAAAATTAGAGTTTTTTTTTAGCAACATTTTTGAAGTATACATCCCATTCCATAAATTTCACCCATTGAGGGTGTAGAGTTTAGGAAGTTTTAGTAAATTTAGAGTTAGACAACCATAAATCTGACCTAGTTTCAAAACATTTTTATTACCTTCAAAAAGATGTTTGGTACCTATCTGTAGTAACTCCTCATATACATTTCAAGCCCCTGGCAATCACTAACCTAATTTCTGTGTTGGCAGACTTGCCTATTCTGACATTTCATAGAACCAGAATCATATATATGTAGGCTTTGGTGTCTGGCTTCTTTCCCTTAGTGCTACGTTTTGAGATTTATCCATATTATAGCAGGAGTCAGTACTTCATTCCTTTTTATTGCTGAATAGTATTTCACTGTATGAATATGTTATCAGTTGTTTTGTTTTTGTTTTTGTTTTTCTCCAATTTGGGGCTATTATAAATAATGCAGCATTGACCATTCACATACAAGTCATGTTTTTACTTCTCATGGGTAGATTATGTGGAGGAAAATTGCTGGATTGGATGGTGAATTTATGTGAAGAGTTGGCTTTGAGTTAGTATCCAAGGAGACATGTTGTGTAGGTACCTGATGCCTTGGCCTAGAATTTAGGAAAAAGGTAGATACAAAGTTGGAATTTAACATTATAAACCTTATTTCCAAGTGATTGGACCGTGTAAGATCAGGTAAGTAGTAAATATTGTTAGAAAAGAAAAAGGCCAAGGATTAACTCCTAGGGCATGCCAATTTAAAAGGTAGGGACATGAGGAGGATTTGTGAAAAGAGAGTAAGATGTACCAAACATGGAAAAGTTCAAAACAGACACTTCTGTGTCTTGTGCATCATATCCCTTTGATCAATCTCCAAGTTCAGCTGAAACTGCGGTAGACAGTTTCAATTCATGCTAACAACCTCCAAGATTTTCTGCTTAACTTCTCAAGGTTTTTTTCCAAAATAAAAAAAAGAGTCACTCAGTCCCCGTGGTCATGTATGGAATTAAGGACCCCACAGGCAATTCTCACTAATGAGAAGATGGGACTCGGGTTATAAATGCCCCCATCTTCTATCCTTTGGCGAAGTAATTCTGAGTTTCAGAATAACAAAAAAGCTGACTGGTGTTGAGTCAACAGAATATCAAAGCAAAGAAAAGGGAGAAAATTGAGATGTATATAAGATCTATTTCTAAGAGTTTTGCTGCAAGGCAGAGTAGGGAAGTGGGGTGGTGGTAAGTAGACAGAGATAAGCAGTCAGAGAGCTTATTCTTCCTCAAGGGAGGAATTTGTTTTAAAGACGGAGAGTATTACATTGTGTCTGTCTAGTGGAAACACTGAAGATGTAGAAGACAGAGGGAGAATTGCTGGAGTGATGTTTTTGAGATGATGAGGAGGGATTTGATTAGGGACAAGTATAGGATTTCACCTTAGAAGCACAGACTTTTATCTGTTATAATAGGGAAAGGCAGAGCTTTTGGAAACAGATAGGAGTTTACTAGTACATTTAATAGTGTGGATACATGTTTGATCTACAACTTGACGAATAAATTCACTTCTGAACATCTAGAAAACAGAGTCCATCTTCTCCTTGAACCCACCAACAACACTGAATATTTATATTTTATTATAACCCATTCCATTTCAGACAGTCCTAGAGTAACAAAATTTCTTCCCATGAGACTGAGCCAATGAGTATATAGTGAAACTGTAAAGTCCTGGGGATCAGTGGGAGAGACATACCTGCTGCAAAATGAGAAGCAGCCAGAAGTATTCACACAGTGAAAAAGATAGTTTCGCCAGTCACAAGTGTTAACAGAAAAATTTAGCTACAAAAAAATATAACTTCTATAGCATATGTATATCACTAACATTTTATTTTATATTTGAAATTCTCATAGTTTTTATTTGTTTCGAGTTGAGTGCCTGAAAAAAGGTCTTACAATATAGCCATATTAGAAAATAATCTAAAGCAAAAGCCACATAGTAGATAAAGCACTGTAATAAAGATTGGAAAACTGGTTATTTTCAGTTTAGTTTGGTTTTTCCTGCCAGTATCAAGCTGTACATAACTCTTGTCAATTGTGAAGACAGTACTGATGTATGTTAACATTTAATCAGTACCTGCTATGGTCAGACACTGGTAGAAGCCAGAGATGAAAATGAGTCAGTCTCTGTCCCCATAAAGTATACAAAGAATTGCAGCAGAATATTATCTAAAAACTGTAAGAAAAAGTATGTAACCACAAAATAGTATGTAATGACTTTATCTAGGAGAAGTCAGTTAGGTTATGACAGAATAGGAGTC
The DNA here is from genome assembly GCA_028646485.1 of Cryptoprocta ferox. Lineage (NCBI taxonomy): Eukaryota > Metazoa > Chordata > Mammalia > Carnivora > Eupleridae > Cryptoprocta > Cryptoprocta ferox. The sequence goes on from CM053572.1 coordinate 64,845,355, forward strand.
CTATGAAAAGGGCTTTTAGAAATGAACCCACTGACTAAGGAAAAGCATTTCAGACATGGGGCCAAAGTTACTTCACTTCTTTTGGACTTAGTTATTTGTCTGTAGAGTTGAACTACCTAAAGCTTTTTAAACTCTATCCATGGAGTCTTTCATAAGCCACAGTAGCTGGAGAGAACCTCGAAGAGGCAAAAGTCAAGATGAACAATGAGGGCCCTTGGTTTCTAAGTTCCACTTCAAACAGAGATAGCTTCAGAAAAGTAAAAGGAATCCCATTAACCAAAAATGTATGTATTTATGAAAAGTCACTGGATTCTATGATCTAGAAGGTTTTAGTTCTAACTTTCCATGGAAAAATTTTGTGAATGCTTCTGTATGCATTGTTACTATTTTGTTAATTTCTAGAAAAGAAAACATGCTCTGGGGACTGCAACATAGCTGCTAATTTTGAGGGAGAACAGGGGAAAAGGAAGTATTGGTCCTTGTAGGGGCGGCACTGGATGAAGGAGAAAGAATCTGTTCAAATGCTGAGGTGTAAAGGAACCATAAATGTATTAAAAACTTTGCTTAAGAATAGATTTTATCTCTGAAGTGTCAATTTGAATATTAAAATAAAGATGATAAAGTTATAATTATAAAATTTGTATACATAAGTGCAAATATATTCATATGTTTGTGTGCATATTTTATACAGGCACTGATGATTTATAAAATTCTAACAGGAGAAAAAGTGCAATATCTGAATCTGTGACCCATGCCCTCTAAAAGTAGTCCAGGGGCTCCTAGGAGGCTCGGTCAGTGAAGCATCAGACTCTTCTTTTCAGCTCAGGTCATGATCTCATGGTTCGTGATATAGAATCCCCAGTTGGGCTCTGTACTGTCAGTGCAGAGCCTGCTTGGGTTCTTTCTCCTCCTCTCTGTGCTCCTCTCCTGCTCGTATGCATACATTCTCTTTCTTTCTCTCTATGTCAAAATAAATAAACATTAAAAAATAAATATATAAAACAAAAGTAGTCCAGAAAAAAGAAAATAATTGCCTGATATAGTCTGTAAAACACACAAAGAAGAAACATGGTGATGGGGGTACCTCTAGAATTCATTTCATCAATTCTTTAATTAAATTTTGAAATTCAGATCTGTTCAATGAACACCTCACATCCCCTCACACAAAGAATTAGGCTTCCTTTGAAGATGATTTTGCAGTGGTCATAAATTCTCCTTTGGACAAGTTAGAATCTTATCTAAAGCAATTCTTGAAACTGTAGATAATATTTCCAACAAAGCAAAGTTATGAAAACTTGTAATTTCTTTAAAAATACATAGGGAAACTACATTTTAGGTAAGCATGGGGTTACCTAGGTAAGCAGATAGGTTTTTGCATTGTTTAAGTACATGTCTTAGTGCTCAATGGTCCCCTTGCTCAGTTGCTCTTTTTTTTTTTTTTTTTTGTCATGCCAAAGACCGCACAATCTATTTTACATTGGTCAGTCAGAAAATATAGGTGAGAAATTGGACACATGGGAGCTCCAATTTTCCTAAAGGTTTTGCTTAAGAAATGTCTTACTATTTCACAGTATGGCAACATTCTTGTGTCATCCCATCATGTGGAGTTATATGCATTTCTTTTATATGGCTTGCCTCATAAGCTTATCAATTACGATGTTAACTTATTTGAAGATTCTGGTCTTCAGACCATTACCTTGTGTCATGAGATCATATATTAAAAATACCTCACATTGTTTTTTTTATGAAGAAATTGCATTGTATAAGTTTATTTTGTGTATATTATTTTCACCATTTTTCATGACACTAGTACTAAAATAACTATTGCTTACCAAAATATACCACTAGATTTTTATAATAAAAACTATCTAACCTTGTTTTTTCCCATATATGTAAAATGAGTATGTATCTTTGGAAATGGAATAAAAAAGTAAAGTTATTTTTTTATGTATTTTTAAAAACCATTTACACAACATAGTCTACTCTGTCTAAATCCAACCGACACAACTGTATTCTCCAGCTAGACTAACTTTGTGACTTTGAAAAGTGTTCTTCACATTGCTTTTTATATGACATCAATTTCACTGTGCACCAGAGGTGACTGAGAAGCATTTTGTTGGTTAAAAATATTGCAGCAAGCGACTGTCCTCCCCGCAATTTTCAAATAAGAATCAATCAAGTCCTGTGTGGTGATGTGCAAATTTTCAGTCAATTTTAACTGGTTTGGCTCTTCTGAAGGTTAAGGTTGTTTAATGGTTGAAAGCACATTGCAGTGAAGCCAGCTACAAAAGTCAAAGGGTAGAGGATTAGGATTTCATTTCCTTTTAGCTGTCGCCATGTCTGTTTTCTGTCCAGGCTGCCTCTTGCTGCCGTTTAACCCACGCTTTTAAAGACAAGAGGGGTTGGGAACTTGAGGTCCTCTGGCTTCATTTTAACAAGGCGTCACTAGCACTTTGGTACATAATTTGTCATAAATGTCAGAGGTCACTGAATGTTTGAAACCTACAGCCAGCAGATGGTCATTATGACAGCAGTTATGTTTCAAAGGCAAAGGATGTTTTGTGGTATTTACTTTAGTGTGTTAGTGTTACACCTCTGAGTATATCTGAGAAGATTCTAGGATAAATCAAAACATCCTTGTGGTTGACTACTTAGGTGGCAGTAACAAAAGATGAATCTGTTTTCAAAAGATATTCAATTTGGATATTCTGGTAAAATTTACACAACATATTTTTTCCCTCCTCATGTTCAAACACATGGATTTCCCAGTTCTCAGTTATGAGAATTAGTAAAAACAAAATTAAGTTAAAAAGAAAATTATTAAAATGTGCTAATGTGAATTTCTATATCTAGCCAGATCATTGAAATTGTAGAAAATAAGATCTATAGATGAATTTCTATACTACAGCTAAATATTACCTAATAGCAGCATCAAATAAAACAAATATAAAATATTAGATTAGATTCAACTATGCTTCTAAATTTGTTAGCTTAAATGTTAATAATTTGCTCATCATTTTGTCTTGCTTTTTAACTTCTGCTATTTTATACTAAACAATTTTAATAGTTCCTAAGAGTCAAAATTATAAAGCAAAACTCAAATCCTACAATATTTCCATTAGACACTCCCAGCAGAAACAACAAAATAAGTGTTTGTGTTAAACGAAGAGGTCTACCATTCTCAATACCTTCTTGTTCTTAAAAGCATGAGTTTAGCTTTAAGAAGTCTTAGAGATAAACTCATCACATATGTATTTCTACTAAAATCCATGGCCAATAGACACATGAAACGATGCTCGGCATCACTCATCATCAGGGAAATACAAATCAAAACCACACTGAGATATCATCTCACACTGGTCAGAGTGGCTAAAATGAACAAATCAAGAGACTATAGATGCTGGTGAGGATGTGGAGAAACAGGCACCCTACTACACTGTTGATGGGAATGCAAACTGGTACAGTTGCTCTGGAAAACAGCATGGAGGTTCCTCAAAAAATTAACAATAAAACTCCCCTATGACCCAGCAATAGCACTGCTATGGATTTACCCAAGGGATACAGAAGTGCTGATGCATAGGGGCACATGTACCCCAATGTTCATAGCGGCACTTTCAACAATAGCCAAATCATGGAAAGAGCCTAAATGTCGATCAACTGATGAATGGATCAAGAAGATGTGGTTTATATATACAATGGAATACTACATGGCAATGAGAAAGAATGAAATCTGGCTATTTGTGGCAACATGGTTGGACCTCAAGGGTGTCATGCTAAGAGAAATAAGTCAGGCAGAGGACAGATACCATATGATTTCACTCATGGGTCTAACAGGAGAAACTTAACAGAGGACCATGGGGAGGTGAAGGGGGAAAAAAGAGTTAGGGAGAGGGAGGGAGGCAAATCATGAGAGACTCTTGAATACTAAAAAAAAGATTGAGGGCTGAAGGGGGAGGGGGAAAGGGAAAGGAGGATGATGGTCATGGAGGAGGGCACTTGTGGGGAAGAGCACTATGTGTTATATGGAAACCAACTTGACAATAAACTATAAAAAAATAAAAAGAAAGAAAGAAAGAAAGAAATTATCTAGAAAAAAATAAAATAAAATAAAATCTATGGCCATAAAGATAAAAGTATCCTTGAGACTAGATGAAAATTTTAGAAGAGAGAGATTCTAGTGTTTCACTTTTGGAAATGTATTACTGAATGTCTGAACATATAGAATATATGAACGACGATCTCCTAATACAGGAAATAAGTGATACAGACCCGGGGAAAGATGCTGACTGCTGACAGAGCTGTGGGGCCAACACCTATCCACATATCTATGGGAACATCAACTCCATTAAAACTTGAATTTCCTGTTTAAAATGCTTAACTCATGTTGCTGATAATTTTATCTCACAGAAGATACAAGGGGAACAAGAATTGTTACTCTGAACTTCACTTTGATCTAAAAGAAAGAATTGTGTGATGATCTGAAAGTGGCAATGACCTTGGGAGAAATTAAGACACTATACATTTAGAATTCAGTTCAGCTGCATGCAACAGAAAATCCAAATTAACTAGCCTAGTGCATAAGATTTAGTTCTAGGTTGAAAAAGTCCCAAGTTTAGGGTAGCAACATAACAAATTAATGCAGATTCCAGGTCCCTCTCAGCCCTTCATTCAAACTGGAATAGGTTAAGAACATGGACACAGAATCCAACTTCACCACTTCCTAGTTGTTCAATCTTTGGCAAGTCAATTCATCTCTCTGTGCCTCCATATCTATATCTGTAAATAGATTTATAATTACTACCTATAAATTACTTTAATGGAAATTTCTAATTGGAACTGTGGGTAATAACTTGTAATAAGTCCTCAAATGTAACAGTAGCTAATATTTAATGACTGCTTCTCATGTCCAGGTACTGTTTTAACTCTTTACTTGCTAGGTAAAATGCAGATTATAAAAGGCCGCATCAAACACAACCCAGGCAGTGTGGCTATGTGAACCCTGCTCTTATGATCTATTTAGAGATGAGGAAACTGAGATCTCCATCTCATGTGACTGTTATGTGCATATGAGTTGCATATGAGTTAACATATGCAAACTGCAAAGAATTCCTGGGAGATGGAAAATGCTACATATAATGCTAGCCACTATCACTGCTACTGCTTTTCTGATGTGGCCCTCTTAATCAGTCCAAGATGGTAGCTAGGATTCCAATAATCTCATCCTTACCAAAAGAAAAGTTATGTCACCCTCCTTTAAGGATACTTCCTGTATATACATAATCTCTACTTTCACCCAGTGGCCATACTTTAGGCCCATGAACATGAGATATGTGGTCTTTATTCTATATCAAGTAAAGCTTATGGAATTCACTCAGAAATGTTGCTAACAACTAACAGTTAACTGCCATATGTCATCTAGGAGTTCATAAGTGTAAAAATTGTCTTTTGGAGATTCCTAAACATGTGCCTTAGATTTTTAAGAAAGCCATTTATAAAATAAAGCAAAAGTGTAGGCATCTGGTTTCTAGAACTCTCTCTCAGCTCCCCAAAGAAGATTCTTAAGTGCACAACAGTTAAGTGAAACAAAAATAAAAGGAAAACTTATGAAGAAATAAGGAAAGACTATCCTAAAAAACCATAGAGTTTTGATGAGCTAAGATTTAGAAATAATAAATGTCATGGACCTTTGTGACCATCACCAAGAAGAGAAAGTCAAAGGTGAGATAGTTTTATAGATAAGACTGGAAACAGGAAAGCCCACTTTAGCTATGCTTAGTATACAAAAATGAACAAAAAGGGAAACTCACTTGTTCTAAGAAGATGAAAGTGAAACACAAAACTACCCATCGCTTGGTCTTTATCTTTAGCCTTGAGAAACACGTAACAAATATCATTAACACAATTACCTCAGTCTGCTATGTGCTTTGCACATACCATTTCCACATATTGTCTGGAATTTCTTTCTTCTCCTATTCACTTGTGAAACTCTCCTTCAAACTTCAAAAGCTAGTTCAGTCAATAATTCTAGGAAGCCCACAGACAGTGGGAGAGTTTCAAGAAGACATATCTCTCAGAGAACATCCAAGTTCCTTTCCTCAGAGGGGTGGCATATGGCTAGCTAAGGGAAGCTGGATGGATGAGACTCACAATTATAGTTTGGGCTGCTAGAGCTCTTCCTAAGCAAGGTCAGAATCAGACAGATTCAGCCTGTAAGTAAATGCTAAAATAGTGACAAAATGGGAAACCAAGGTACGTATCAAGTCCACTGAAATGAACATGGTTTAATTAATGGTTTACCTTAGCCAGAAATATTACAGAAAGAAAGCAATTTCACTAAATATGACCTTTAATAATGAATCCTATATATGCTTTAGTGATTTCCACAAATGTCTTTGGATGTCAAAAAAATGTCTCTGGGTATCTTAAGTTGTCTTTTCTAGTTTCCAGCTTTCAATTTCCTTAGCTGTAAATGGATTTCCATGGCAAGTTATGGCAATTAGGTAAGAGGAAGCATATAAAGCACTCTGTTTTGTCGCTGGCACAAAGTATGAGTGCTCAATACTATACAGCTTTAAAACTTATGAATATGTTTAATACCTTGCCTAAAATAAATGAGATGAATCAACAGTGTCCCAATTTTCAAAAAGAAAATGATTTTACATCCACTTGAATAACTTGGATCCCCGAAGCTGAAATCACTACTCTTCTCATTCTGCTCCCCATCTGGGTCCCTCTTCTGACCTCTCTGTCTCTGCCAATGTCTTCACCTTTTCTGGGTTATTCAGGCTCAAATATTTAAAGTCCCATTTGAATGTTTCTTTTTCATGCATGCATCCATTCACTTGTCAAGGTATATGGACTCGAAATGCTCCGTGTCACTCACATCCATTACTGTTAACAGAGTTCAGGTCCTCATTTCTTCTCTCCTGGACTGTTTAAAACCCTCCTAGCTGCTCTTTCACCTTTTGTGCCTCCCCACTGCTAACGCTTCCTCCAGAATTCGTCCCAGTTGAATTTCAACTCATTCACTTTAACCCATCATTTCAACCCTGTCAGTATCATTCAAAATCCTAATTCTGTCCTCTACAACTTATTATCCTTCTATCCTCCACCCTCCCTTTCTATATCATCATCCATGCTGTACAATTAAAATAACAGGCAAAAAAGACCAGGCAAGGAACTCTACCAACACAACTGAAAACCATTTCCAAGATCTGTATCAATTCAAACTAATTTTACCAAATAAATATTTACTGGTGTCCTTCCATTGGCAGTGTTGTAAAATGTGGTAAAGCATTTCAGTCATCTTAGGCATGCAGTCCTAGTTTGAAGCTCCAGTTTTCCACAGAACAGTAATGTGGAAAGGAACTTTTGTTCCACTAAAAGTTCCACTGAACTTTTACACAGGGAAAATGGGAATATAATACCTAATTTATAAGCTTCAATGTTAATTAAAAGCATTATCAGGAAAGACAATCTAGTTCAATTTTCAGAATATGATGTTTAATGCATTAAAAAAATAAGCATCACGCTAAATCTGTAGAGATACGAAGAGTAAGACTCAGTTCCGTTCTCAGAAAATTTACAGTCCAGTTGAGGGGCATTACAGATGTGATAAGAACAGTACACAAATACATACCAATAAAAATGCTGAGTGTGGTCAAGTCCCAGTGAAATGCAATGGGATTCAAAGCAGAGGTCACACCTGTCCTGAGGCCTACTTGATTGGTTCTTCATTATGATTCAAGGGCAATGAGGAATCATTGAAAGTTTTTAAAGAGGAAGTTAAATGATGAGAGCTAGATTTTAGTAAGGCTCCATAGAGGACAGTACATAGGTTGTGATATAAAGTTAGGGAGAGAAAGATGATTAAAAGATACTTACATTACTTTTTTTTTTTTAATCTTAACTTGATACTTATGTTGAGTCTACTGACTGCTGTTTCCTTCTTGATCCCTCTCCTCCTTTGTATTCAAATTACCTCTCTGTCATGATCTTGTCCAAAATCTTTGGTTATTTCTCAATCTCATTTCTTACTCCTTTTACTCTAATTCTGTACTAACTACTGATGTTTCCAAATTCTGTTATAACCCCATTTCATATCATTCCATTACTCTCTCCTTAAGTAATTTTATTTAGACTCAAGAGCTCAAATCTTGCCCATATCTTGGCAACTCACCAGACTAAATTTCTTTGCAGAACTCTGCCTTGAGCTGGTGATTTATATCCACCTGGATTCTGAACTTCCACAACTGAATACTCAATTACTTCTAACTCAGCTCAAATTACATACCATCTTTACAATGAACTATAATTCACTCATTCATCCATCTATTCAGCAAATAGTGTTTGAGCCTACGCTATATACTGGGTACGTAGGCATGTGATTTTCTAAGCTAATAGAGATATCAACCCTTGCAGATCTATTATCAAGTTCACTCTGGCAATAGACATTCAAAGTTGTGATTCTGGTTTCGAACCTCCCCCCAACTTAACCAACAATTTCTAATCCTTAGTCTCTGATGTAAAACATTTAAAAATTAAAAACAGAAAAATTTATAATCTAGCCCATGCTGACAGATTAGGATTGCCTTTTTGCCGTTGTTTAAAATTTACATAATTTATGATTCATCATATGAGCAATGCTCTAGTTCTCAAGTAGCCTTTGCCCTGGCTCTTTCCTCTGTCTGGAAAATTTCCTGCTTTTTCGCCATGCCCCATCCAGCTAGTGCCTGCTCACTTTTTGAAACTCACCCGAAAAGTCAGCTTTTCTGTGATCATTCTCCCACTTCCCAGTAGGGATTAAGTGAGCTTCTCTACATTCCTATTAACATTTTATATACCACTACCATAGCACTTATCCAAATCTATTGCAAATACTTCTGTATAATGGTCCAAGTAGTTTCTGAGCTAATAGAATGTGGGGACTTTGTTGTTATTCTCTGATTCCCTGTGCTATTTATTACATTAATACTTCTCAGCTCAAAATCCATCTTCTTTGCTCTACTTAATACTATAATTGGACCCAGCAAACATTTTTTTCCTCGCCAGTTGACTTGATGTGAGGCTTTGTTAAGAGAGGAAACTTAAGGAACACAAGTAAAAGTAAAAAACAGACCATTTTAGGGACCAGTCCACCCAGGCCCTCTGGCAATTTCCTTGGCCACTTGGCAAAACTTTTGTAGGTTTTGTAGGGACTGGCCTGACTGTACCCTCCAACAGGTTTCTCAGTCATTCAATGGGACATTCCTAAGAATGAAGTACAACTACCCTATCCTTGAACAGATTTCTCACCCCCCCACCCCATGAGTAATTCTTAGGGTCCAGTTGGCTCCCTTTTTATTTCTCCAAATTTCTTAAGCGTCAGAACTCTTTTTCTATGGGAGTCTTAATTTCTCCCATAAGAATCTCTGCATTTTGGGGGAAGAAGAGGATTCCTTTTCTAAATTCTCTATTCCTTCTTGTTCACTCTCCCTTGGCCTTAGATACCAGTAGCTGCTTTTTGAATTTGCTACTTCTTTAGGCTTTGGAGTCCTTTTTTATCCTTTATGCTAGTTAATTCTTTATACTGAATTTTCCTGATTCAAATTACTGTGTGGTTTCTGTCTCCTGGCTGGATTCTGAGTGATAACTCCCTAGCACAATGCTCGGCACATATTGACCATCAAATAAATTTGTGGTTGAATTATGAAACTAATGATCAAGGAAAGAAGCCAAAGATATAAACTTCTGTATTAGCTAAAGAAAGACTAGGTCTAAGAATCACTGAAGATTCAAACTTTACCGAGGATGGTAACCAGTATGTATGAGGAATAAAACAGAGCCAATGATAACACCAAGATTTTGAAATGGAGAGACTGTGAACATGACAGTATGACTAGGAGAAACAGACAACTAAAGCAGGGGGAAAATGGAAATTTTAAGTGATTTTTTAAAAATATGTTTATATCTTGAGAGAATGGTATTTTCTGGAGTATCTCAGGTATTTAATCAAGTTGCTCCAATAGCTAAAACACAAAATCCAAAGATCTCTACAAATGTCTTACTTGCTCACACAGCAGTTTAAGCCCAGGGTTTGGTTGGGGAGAACTCTAACATGGTGACTTAGGGACCAAGGCTCCCTCCATTTCATGGATGTACCTTTCCCCTGGGAGTCCTTTGCGAGAGCATCTGCATCTAGATGCAGATGGGGAGGCACAGAGAAAGAAAATTGGTTCGGGGGGCAATGGCCACATTCTTATACCTGTGGTATGTTCAAGTGCAAAAGAAAAAGGAAGCAGTCTATACTTCCTTGGTCTTATTAGATCACATTAACTATCCATGTTTGGGTGACGTGATCCCAAATGGCCTTAGTGTATTGCCAGATATGCAAGAAAGGAGAGAAAACTTCCCTTTGAAGCAATCCAACTTTTGTTTGGACTTATGTATAAAATTAGTTAATTCATTTGCCCTCAAAGTAATGACTCTATTCAGTGACAGCTTGGTATGTTGCATGCAACTTATAACAGAAAAGCTAGCCTCTATAAATGAGAATTACTGATAAGAAATAGTCAGTTTGTGAATGCTTACTTCCCTACTACCCTTTACATCATTTCAGGAGAAAAGTTACTTCACCATAATTATACTTTAAATATAACAATAATACTAACATTTACTAAAACACCACTCCATAGCACATCAAATCCTGACTGAAATATAATGGATTATTTTATTTAAACCTCACAACTGCCATAAGTACTATTTTGGCCCTCACTATGGCCATTGGGAAAGTTTTGTTTTTCAGTATTGACAACAGATGGAACCTCGATTCTCTATTCCTTTTGGGCCCTTTTTCTTTCTTTGTTAAGTCCTGTGCCACTGTAAGCAGCTTCCAGAGGCTGCCTAGGAGTTACCATGTGGGGACAAATTATAGGAAGAAATGACATTATTTTTTCTGCCGAGAACATGCTTTTGGTTTGAGAAGACTTCCTATTTCTTTTTTTTTTTTAATTTTTTAATGTTCATTTATTTTTGAGAGAGAGACAGAGTGTGAGCAGAGGAAGGGCAGACAGAGAGACAGGGAGACACAGAATGTGAAGCAGGCTCCAGGCTTGAGCTGGCAGCACAGAGCTGGAAGCAGGGCTCAAACCCACAGCTGTGAGATCATGACCTGAGCCGAAGTTAGACGCTTAACCGACAGAGCCACCCAGGCACCCCAACTTCAAATTTCTACCAAGAAAAAATATTAAAAGTTCAATGTTATGTTAGTACTATGAATATAATGTTTTATTAGAAAGAGCTGGCAAATACTTTACAACGTAAGTAGAAATAATAATGGCTAACAATTATAAAGAATTTACACAGCTTCCATTGAATTTGGAATTAAATTGAGGTTCTTTAAAAGTTTTCCTCAGGGCACCTGAGTGGCTCAGTCAGTTGAGCATAGGACTCTTGACTTCAGCTCAGGTCATGATCTGGTGGCTTGTGAGACTGAGCCATGGGACAGGCTCTGCCCTGAAAGCACAGAGTCTGCCTGAGATTCTCTCTCCTTCTCTCTCTGCCCTTCCCCAGCTTGCTCTCTCCCTTTCTCTCTCAAAATAAATAAACATTTTTAAAGGAGTTTTCGTCTATAATACAGCTCTTGAGCCACATTGCCAAAATCATTTTGAACTGTTCTCCTAAAATTGCTTTTTATGTTTCAGTTATAGTGGTTATTTCTCTTTTCCTTCAGGTCCAGAATATTCCAAGGTCTTTCCTATTTTATGGACTTGCCACATAGCTGTTCTTTCTTCTTAGGAAATTCATTATTTTATTTTTCTCCCACCTCTCGTTTCCATTCTTCTCAAGAGTAATTTTCCTGAGCACCTAATGAAGTAGATTCTCCTAATAGTTGCTCTTCAAAAACTGTCTTAATTTTCTTTTATCATTATATATGTATTTTATGTGTTTGTGTATTTAGTGTTAAACCCCCTATTCTTTTTTTAAAAAATGTTTATTTATTTATTTTGAGAGAATGCAGAAGTATGCACATGAGTGGGGGAGGGGCAGGCTCTGTGCTGTCAGCATGGAGCTGCTTGGGATTCTCTCTCTCTGCCCCTACCTCACTCATGTGCGCTCTCTCTCTCTCTCTCTCTTGCTCTCTCTCTCTCTCTCTCTCTCTCTCTCTTGCTCTCTCTCCCAAATAATAGATAGATAAACTTAAAAAAGTCTTCCCCAAATACACAAGTCAGAACAAATCTACTTTCTATTGTACTCCTAAAATACTATGAAAATATATTTACTATAGGATTTATCACAATGAATTCAATAATTCCATGTTTCTTCTGTTAGAATATGTGGGCCTAATAATCATAGTGTAATGTTTTGATATGGTACAGAGTATATAACGAATATATATTAAATAATGAATACTTCATAAAACTTAAAACACAGCATTTTGATCCATGAGTTTAGCACAAAAATCCTAACCAGGAGTTAAACAGATATTAGTAAACTGAGGAATATATTTATAATAGCATTTCTGTGTGTAAATCCATTTTAGCATCTAAATTAACAAGTTGGAAAACAAATATTTCAACTCTGTCACTGTCTAATTCATACTGAATATGTATCTCATCTGAAGAAGTCACGATATCTACATTTGCTTGCTCCTTCTTGGGGACTTTGAGGAGACCTAAGAAGTATTTTATTCTCAAATAGTAGAAGAGAAGAACATAGATTGCAGAGTCAGACTGCCCTCACTGAAATTCATTCTTCAACACTTAACTAACTTGATGTTTTTGATGTTTTTAAAGTCGTAGTTTCTCCATCTGTAGAGTAGAAATAGTAGTAACCATTTCACAGGACTATCGTGAAATATAAACAGTATTCAGGTAAAACCCTGAGAGCAATAACTGGCACATTGTTAACATTTATCAAGATACTCCATAATTCTTTGTATTTCAATCAGAGGAACTGGCACACTTACTTATGAATATGTCTAACTTCCTCCTTTCTATATTTTGAACTCTTGGAGGTAAGCAAACTTGTCTCATGCAACTTGCTATCCCTTATAAAATTTAACGATACGATGTAATTAAGAATTCGTATCTTGGCATGCATAGTTCTGTCATATTTGTTATCTACACTCTTTTTAAAGATGCCCTAGATGTGTGGTCAGGGACTTCCACCCTGTCAAGACAGTCTGGGTATAAAACTGTCTATTCAAAAAAGGCCTGATGGGGAATCTATATTAGACAATTTGTAAGGTAACTCCTGAAGTTTTATGATTCCATAAATCATTTAAAATTTTAAATAGGATATTTATTGAACTAAAATATACATATTATAGGGAAACAAATAATAAACACCAGCTTCACCAGCTTAATTAATTTTTATAATTTGAACACAGTCATGTAACCAGAACCCATACATAAGTACTGATAAAGTTATAGTTATTTATAATTAAAATATTTGTATTATCACATCTTCTCAAATATAAGATTATCTTTGTTTTGGCATTTATATGTTAAAGTCAAAGACAAATGTTCTCCAAAGATAAAAAAAAAAAAAACTATATTACCAAAATGGTAATTATGCCCACACCTTCATATTTTGCATTATACATAATTGGGGAAGGTATTTTCAGTCAGGAATATTTGCTTCAAAGGTCAATAATTAAGATCTTTTATAGTTTTATCACTGGTTAATCCAGAAGAAAAATTTACCCTTTTCATAAAGCCTTATCAAATAAGCTATCAGCTATATAATACATGTATGTATATATGTTCATATAAATAATGATAAAGTACACATAGCTTCTATACTTGGACTTCCAGTAATTAAATTAGTCATTTTCTTGATGGGGTATCCCTAGGAAGCTAATCACCAGTCACAGTACTGAAAAAGTTAATAATGGAATTTAGATGACTCTTGGAAACTGTGGTTGAGTCTCTCATGGACATTCAAGTTTTATTTTCCAACAAGACACCTACCTGAAGAACTTCAGAATTATAAAACACAAACACCTTGACATTTACCAAAAGGAAAAAAAAAACCTGTGTTTCTTTCTTTTCTTTTTCTTTTTGCAATCTGTCCTTAGTCAACTTTCCTCTGTGGTGTATAGATTCTGAAAGATAATTCTTCAGACATGGGTTTTCTTTTCCCACTTAAGAGCAAAGAAACTAAAACTGTGCTCAAAAAGCCTTTCTGCCCAGAAATTAAAACTGGAATAAAGGAATAAATTATGTTTGAGTTTGCATCTCATTTGATGTACAGGTTCTCTATAAAGCATAGAAATCTTACAAAATAAACAATTTTTCTTCAGGCTCAAAGAAACAACACCAATCCCAGGCATAACTTTTAGCTAGGGATTTCAGCATGTGCCTTGTGGAAAGTACCAGGGAAAAAGCGGACAAAAATTGAGAAGTGGTAGGTAGGTAGGTAGCCACTAATTAATGAAAAAAGAGTTCCAAATAACTCTAAATATTTAGGCTAGATTGTTTAAATGCACTTGCAAGGGGTAACTATTAGCCTGTTTGAGAGATGGTCCGTTCATTCATGGCACAATGCAGGTCCCTCAGAGGCACCACTGTGAAGGGAAACAAAGGGTTTGGGGCAGCCCTCCCTCACCCATTCTCCTCCACTGCAACACCCCTTGTTCACAAAGCCCCTTTCAACTGCTCCTTTATTCTGGATGTTTACTTTTACTCATTCAGATCTCTTTTTGCTGTCTCATGCACAGCATACCCCACCCTCCAGCAAGCTGCACACAACCAAAGCACAAGCTTGCCATTGAAGAAAATGAATCTCAGGCCAAAGATTCGATAATTTGTAGAAATGAGTTGTGAGTTTTCACTATTTACAAAACAGTGACTAAAGGTACCTTAATGCAAGCTAAAATAGATTTCTGGGGAGAAACATTCTGTAGCAACATAGGGAAGTTACAGTGTAAGCATTTTGGAGGGTTTGTTTCCTTGATATTTCAAATGACAGAGCATGGGAAAACATTATCACCCAAGTAATATAAAAATGGCAGAAAAAACTATCTGTTGTATTCTAGAGTTGATAGGCTTTGTTTTGAGTTTGCTTTGATTTTTTAGGTTATTTTTGTAATTGAAATTTTTTAAATCATAGAGTATGAGATAAATAAATAGGTATATGATATTACCATATGAAATTATATATATATATATAAATAAAATAGCTCCCTATGATATGTGATTATATATATAAATAAACTTTGTAAGAAAGTATGCCTACAGAGAGGAGGGAGAACTTTTAAATTAAGGCCCCCTCTAAGTTATTAATCAAGGGAATGAACAAAATTTTTCAACAAATATCTACATTAAAAAAATACCATAATCTGGTCAAGGGAATATTTACAATGGTATCGCCATTTACAGTTGGACATGTTAACAGCTGTGAAAGTTTATTAGGCAGTTCTCTAAGTCATTTGTGTAAAATGGAGTAAGAGTCTTGTTCAATCTCATCTTTTGAGCAGGAATTACAGTATAATTTAAAAGGTATTTTAAATAAAAATTTAAATATGGTAAAATCTATGAGAAAACTTTATTTTTAATTTGAATAAAATCAATCAAGTTCAGGTTATTAAATCTAATGAAAACTATTAATTTACTACTCCATATTTTTATTTTATAAAAAAATCATTTTAAGTCAGCTTTGATTTTTTTAAAATGAAATACATATTTCAAGCTCTAATATGAAACAATAGCATAATAATCAAGATTTATAATAGCATTATGTAACTATAATATTGTGGCTTTTTTTAGTATCTTTAATGTAAAAGTTAAAATAGTTTTCCATAAGAAAGAAAAAAAATTTACTATTTCCCAATAGTAACATTTTACTTCCACTTTTACATTTAACATTTAACTTCCACCTTTACCTTGGAAATACACCCATGTTCAATCTAGTATTTAAGATTTTATTTTTAAAGTATTAAAATTATGAAGTGTTTACCTCCTTAATCAGTAATAAAAGAATTATATACACAGATTTAAATATTTCACTCATTCTTTACACATGTAGCTCATGGATGTGTTTTTAATTGGGATGATCCTGCTCTAACTCTCAAATACTTTCATTAAAGCACATGTGCATGCAAGCGATGATGACCCTTTAGAGCAGTCATAAATTTAGTCGCTGGGAAATGAGAAGGCTTCACAGATGACTTAATTTGCTGTGGGAACCTGAGCTTCCTCCGTGTGTAACCTCTGCATTTGGCTGCCTGTGACCTTCAGCACCATCCACCTGCTGGAAGCCATGTTTGATTCTCTGACCAGGGAAACGCCTGCTTGACAACAGAATGGTATCATAGGACAGTGTGATGGAATTTTTCTTTCTCTGTCATCATTAAGGGGGTTCCCCCTATGGTGAGGGGAATGAAAAGTACGATTTAATGTTCTCTGGAGAGTGGCAGGGGGAAAAAAAAAGGCTCAAAGCTTCACATGCTGCTTTCGGAGTGGGTCATTTCAGTCCTTGTGGCGAATGGGATGTCCCAATGGAATTTGCCATAGACTGGCCTGAAAAGAAAGGGATTAAGACCCTTTTCAGGATGGAAATGTAACAAAAGGACCACTTTTATGATGTAGCAGCATAAAATAGGGGGCTCTATTGTGTAACTGATTGCTAAAGATCTTTGAATTGGGTAGCCGAGCCTGGTAGGCCCTGTTCCCGGAGGGTTTAGAGGCTTGTACAGAATATGTCTACACTAGACACAGAGTTCTGTTCTCATTTAGGCGCAAGTCAGAGATTATCAGTTTGTTCCTACATGATTTTTTTTTCCACACCTACCGAAAAGTGGCCTGTAGGGAGATTATACTCTAGTGAAAGTTGCTGCTAATTAAAACAAGTAATTAGTGTTCCTCCAGGCTTTTCGGTTTCACTCACTTTTGCCCGCCAGACAGCATTAGTTTAAAAGCAATCCAATTTCTAGCAATAACAGACTGTAAAAAAGTCATTTAACAAGTATATAAGTGTAAGGTTACAGTTCAGGCGTTGATTTATCTCTTCTGGGCTATTTAGAAATACTGTAGCAAAGTTGAAGAGAAAGAAAGTTAAATAGCTTTTTTTAAAAAAAAAAATTAACATTAAGAAAAAAGGCCACATGCCTCAGTCCATTTATAAAAAAGATGACAAGCAAAAACTGGGAGAATATGAGATTTCCTAAATTGCATTAGGAGACGAAAATTGGATTTAATGCTGTTTTCTCATAGAACCCTCACTTAGCATTTTGTAAACAGATCATTTCATTAAGTCCTTTTGTTTCTCCTCCCGCCTTTGCTGAAACAGAGACTTTTTATTGACTGATTCTCATTGAAATGAATTGGAACAGTAGAGTTTAACACAACACATTATTACCCCCCCCTTTTTTTTTTCACAATTCCAAAATGACGAGCCTGGCTCTAGTTTGCATATCCGGTGGGAGGATTTTGTTAAACTAGAGAGATCTTGAGAGAGATTAAAATATGTTATTATAAAGAGATACAACAGAAATCAATATAAAAAAACCATACCTACAGTGAATCATCCCCTGATAAAATTCTTGCCTAAATGCTGAATTTTTGTAATCTGACAACCTTCTGTAATTGCTGCCTTTGCTGTTTAAAATGATCCATTTCTGAGGTTGATATCATCAAAGACATGCATGCTATTGTGCAAGAAATTCAATATAGCTCATCATTAAAATCACTCATAAGTCGGCTTCCACCCGTAAAAAATTAATTCATAATACTTCACTTAATGCACAGTTCTCAGATTTTTGGTTTTCCAATGCTATATATACATTTTTTAAAAAAGAATGCCAGCTATTCCTCTGCAAGATGCATAACTTTCCTTTGCTATTCATTTTGTACAGTGCTAATCATATCAATAACATTCCATATGTGGAAAGACAATTATTACAAACTGTTAATACCACAAAATGTCAGTTATTATCACATATTCAACTAGTGGATTCTGAATTTAGTCATCTTCTTTAATGGATTATAATTAATGAAGTATTAAGTAGCCTGATTTTGATCATTTCAGGTTAAAACAAGACTGTAGACCTATCACATTTTAAATACCAATTTGGAATATGAAGATGTCTTTCATAAAGTCTGGCAGCTTGTTTAAATTAATGAAATAAATTTTCATCCTGTGATTTATGAACTCTAAACCATATTTTAGAGTTTCAGTACATGCTTTTCCTTTCCTAGAATTTATTTCCTATGTTTATTTAAAGTATAAGAGTTTTGGCACCAAGCTTAAAAGAAGAAATTTTACAAGTAGCATACGATCAGTAAGTAAATTTATTTGAAACTCTGCTTAATTTTTTAAAATATCTCTAAGGAGAAAAATTGTTAACTTTTTCTGGCTATAATTTTTTTTCTCAAGGATGAATCTATGAAATAATGAAGGCTAAATTCATAGCTGGGCATATTAGTGTATGAATGGCTTTTCTAATAGAAACATTGCTTTTTAGAAATTCTACAATTAATTTATAATCCTTGCAGAAAGTCAAATGTGGTATATTAAAAGTTTCTGCCATGTCATGCCTTTTTTCATGATTAGAAACTACATTCATCCAGCATTTTAAGATCTATTATCGTTTTGTTTTGTTTTTTAATGGTGCAAAGCCTTCTTTCAAAATCAGCCTTTGATAGTATTTGATTTTCTTAAATTGCATTCAGGCCACATCTATCAAGTCTCTTTTTGAGGTCAGAATTTGCTTTTTATTTAAGAGCTGATAAGCTGGAGAATGTGACTGTGGCAGCACAGACCTGGGGCACCAGAGGGCAGACTGTTCAGAGACCTGGGAGGACTCTTTACAGATCGTGATGGAACTATATAGCTCTCATTTTATGTATTAAGCCATATTTGAACAACAATTCCATTATAATACAAAGATAATCTTAAGAAGTAATTTTAAAACAGCAAATGTATAAATGCTGAGTCTCAAGTAAAAGAAAACAATTTTCCTAAGCCAAATGTCTTTTGTAAGAGATTTCAATGGTCATTTGATTCTGTTTTAAAGATAATTTGACCTTATGATTCACCCATTTCTTAAATGCATGTCTCCAAAATAATTTTTTTCATTTGGAGTTGAAGTTAAAAAAAATAGCTAAATAGTCCTTTGTAATTTGTTTTATTGCTTTGGAGTACTTTTGTCTAACAAAAGGAAACTCTAAGTACACAATTATTAGTATTAAAATTGATGTCTCCAAGAGTTCAATACCAACTTTGTAAAACAAACAAAAAATCATAAATTGAAAATAATGGTGACTCTGTTTCCTCTTTACATTTCTAAAAATAGATTTCTTTTTTTTATTTTTAATGTTTATTTATTTTTGAGAGAGAGAGAGACAGAGCACGAGTGAGGGATGGGCAGAGTGAGAGGAAGACACAGAATCTGAAACAGGCTTCAGGCTTTGCGCTATCAGCACAGAGCCCAACACGGGGCTCAAACTCACAAACCCGTGAAATCATGACCTGAGCCGAAGTCGGATGCTTAACCTACTGAACCACCCAGGCACCCAGGCACCCCTAAAAATATATTTCTTGCAATACAGCTATTTAATCTAAGTCCACCTACCTGGGCCATACACAGTCTTTGAAAACAGAGGTGGTATTATCTCTATGTAATGTAATAAAAATCAATAAATGTTTACTGAACTTAATATACATGAATTTCTTTGATATGTTGACCAATATTTCACTAAAGATATAGTGTAAATAGAAACTTTCATTGTAACATAACTTAGGAGTTTCTAGCAAAGATAAAATACCTAGAAGATTTTGTAGTTTGTGAGGCATGGTATTTAAAGAAGACCAGTTTTGTGCCATTGCATACCACAGAATGCCTCTAGAAAGCATGGGATTTAGCCACTACACAGCGGCACTAGGTAGGAAGAATCAAATTAGCATTTATGAGAAGCTGCAGTGGGCCAGACATCAGGCCAAGTGCCTTACATATATTATCTCATTTATTATAATAATTCTGGAGATAAGGATTAAGGAACTTAGACAGGTTTTGTAACTTCCCCCTCCAAGGTAAGGTGAAAGTAATGCCTTTGTTGAGAAGTATTTCTGGAGTACCTGCCCTGTGCCCGTCACTGTACTAAACACATCATAGGCTTCTGTGGACAAGATGCATGAGCTCCCTGCTATCTGGAAACATCCGTTCTAGTAAGTACACATGTAGATGGGTGTGTAAGAAATACGCAATATTAGTGATAAATATTATAAATAAAGATAATACTCACTAATCACAAAACAAATTTGTCTCCAAGGTAATGCCAATTTTTCCACATAATTTTGAACTTTTGACCTACATGCAGACCTTTATATTTATTTTTAATTTTTTAAGCCTGTAAATTTTAGTCTCTTTTCCCCCAGGTTTTAAGTTCTTCTTGGTTGCTGATATTTTTATTCTCTGCAAATCTGATGGCCCCGCAGACCACACCAATCGTGGCACCCAGAGCCATGGCAGATTGTATCGATTTTTCCAGATCCACTTTATTCTTTGGAAATGCAGACTACTACTGCCACCCTCTCCCTAAAGAGACTTGACTTTTTAGTCCCAGTGGTTCCGCTCACCTTTGTTCCATATTATCTTGACTTACTCCCTTCTCTCTGCTGCCCCTTGTTTGATCCTGTATCTTTATCTTAGAACTATTTGGATACTTGGGTGTCTCCATCTTCAATATAATAGCTAACAGCCATTTAGTGTCTACTATGTGCCAATAATTTTTTCTGAATTTTCTTTACAATTACATCTCATGGAAATATCCAATTTCTTTGTCAGGAAAAGTATTACTATTACTACCATTTTATAAATTAGGAAAATGAGGTGCAGACAAGCCATGTCCCAGAATTATACACTAGTAAGTGACAAAGCCAGGACTTAGAAGAATGCAGTTCAATGATTTTACTGATAATTTCATGTTTCAGAGTCTTTTATGACACTGGAGCCATCTTCCATTTTGAAATGGTTGGTCTTGGAATCAAGTCACTTTTGTCTCAACATTTGTAAAATATTTTTAATGGTTCTTTTTTGTTTTTGTTTTTGTTCTTTGAGAGAGAGAGAGAGAGAGAGAGAGAGCACGCATGCATGAGCGGGGCAGAGGCAGAGAGAGAGGGAGACACAGAATCTGAAACAGACTCCAGGCTCGGAGCTGTCATTACAGAGCCCCGTATGGGGCCTGAACTCCCAAACCATGAAATTATGACCTGAAATTAGGACCCGATCTGAAATCAGATGCTTAACTGACTAAGCCATCCAGATGCCCCTCTCTCAACGTTTTTTTAAATGTATTTCCCTGAAGTCTAGGGGCTAGGTTAACATTATATTCAGTTCCATATATATTCAGTTCCATTATATTCCTTTCCATGTTGTTATAAATTCTAAGTTAATGATATCACACCCTCCTAGGTTTATAAACACCACTTCTCCAAATCTTGTTTTGATAGAAGGGGACATGAAAGCACAGAAGGACATTGGGCATTGGCTATGCAGTCAGACAATTGCATTCAAATCTAGCTTTGCTGTTACTATGGGTGATTGGCTTTATTTCTCTTAGACTTCGGTTTCTTTATCTTCTCATTGAGGATAGTATATGTCTTCGTTGTGGTGTGCATCAACTTAACACAAGCAAAGTGGTTTGGTACACATTTCACACTCAGTAATCTTGATTTTATTTTTATTAGAATGGAGATTGAATAGGCAATTCTTTTCAGTATTTCTTAAAAGTCTGAGAGAAAAATTTCCAAAAGTTAAGTCAAGTTTTGTCAGATGGTCTGGTGTTGGCTTTCTGACTTATCATAGTCTGCATAGTCAGGCATATATTCATTCATCCTTCATTCGCTCATTTATTCAGCAAGCAATGCAGTAATCAAGCATTTACCACAACTATTTACAAGAATTTATAGAACTATCATACCAAGCTCTGTGCTAAACAGCAGAATTTCAGTGGTATGTGAAAGAAAGTTCCTTCGATCAAGAAGTTTACATTCATATGATATGATAAGAGATATGAGAGAAGGAAGCAAAGGAGCTAAGCTTATGTTATAACATTTATATTATGACAGCAGGATCCACATCTTCTCTTTTGCAAGGTGGTCTGTACTCAAAAATGCCCTACAATTTAGTTTCATCTATAAAGTTTAAAAATTTATCTAAATCTCCCTCTAAAATCTATTTTATCTCTGAAATGCTATGCTTCTAAAATCATGCCATGGTGGGTCCTCTCTCTTTCAATTCCTACTTAAATTCCATCAACCATATTTCCAGTCTAAGGTTCATGGAACTTACTGAAAGTAGAACGACTAATTTGTAATCTGTATCACCTTTTGCTCCTTCTATTAGATTTGATTTGTACAAATGTGTACATAATATTATGTTTTAAATCCTGTCCAATTTACCTGCAAGTTAAAGTTTTGTAAGAGATCAACTGCCCTGTTTTTTCTAATAATTTCTGTGGACCTACTATTGCCCCTTTTCTTTCTTTATTATTTCTATTGTTTTTCAAAGAATCTTACAGGTTTTTTTTTTTCTGGGCATTTCCTCCATATATCTCAAATATTATTAAAGTAATAATTTCTTCTACAAATTACATTGGCCTGAATATGTCTGGAGAATAACCAAGAGCAGAAAGCTCAAGCTGTCGTAATGTGAGGAGCATTCAACATATACTTGAAAACACACTGGAGCCTCACCCATGATATTCTTGGATCAAATCTATAGAAAAAGTTAAGAAGAATAACCTAACACACTGTTGTCTGAATAGAATAATATTTGTACTAACAAAGGCAGACTCTTGGGGACCTGCCACCACAATACAATATACATATGACATACAGTAACTTCAAAAATGGACCTTCTTTTTAGCATCCCCTACTCCTATATTCTGATATTCTTTCCATCCACTGTATTTCGTCACATTTATTTATCATCTGCCTCTTACCCTAGTATATAAATTCATGAAGAAAAGAAAATTTAATTACTACTGTGCTGCCAGAACATTCCTTAAATACGCACTGAATGAATGGCATGAAATGGTTAATATATCACTGAAGATATAAGGAGATTAAAATGCTTGCATAGGTATTATATAGCATATAAAGAGATACTTGTTAAAAGAGACATAATTTTGATATTTTAAAGCAAAGCAGTCTTACAATTATTGTATAATTTTTCAGAGTTAAAGTAATGATTTTCATGTATGCCTCCAATTTTGAATACATCATTTCACTTGCAAAAACAATGTGGAGTATCATGGAAACTTTCTTGCTGTTTCTACAAAATAATGAGTCAACTGTAGAATGAACACTGGGAAACCAAAGTTTTCTTTCATTCTCATCTTACAGTAAAGATTTCATTCATGAAACAATTTTCTATGAGTGCCTACTATTTGCCAGACACTGAGAAGAGGGCACTCTAGATGCAGAAAAGAAAGATATAACCCCTATGCTTGAAATTTTTCTGGTGACAGATGAGGAAATCTACAGTTGAGTCAGTGTAGAAAGAGCTAGTATCTAAATAGAGCAATGAATTAGGCTTCTAACAGACCGAGGAGGAAAGGAGCAAGGGAGGACAAGGGTAACAAAGCAAGCCTCCAAATGGAGACAATTAATGGTGTGAGTTCTTGTAAATGACTGGAAGTTACATAAAATGATCAAAATAATCACATTTCAACATGCTCACAATAACTTGTTTACTGTGTGGACTGGCAATTTCCACTAATTAAAATTGATTCTAAGCAATCTGATTCATGTTTAATGTATGTGTTTTTTGCTCTTACACTAAAGAACAATCTGCAATTCGAGAGTTTTGTCTTAAATGTAAATACTAACAATACTCTTGTTTCTTATTTAGTTCAAATATTTCAGTAACACAACAAGAACAATAAAGCACATTTCAAAGTCACTGGTCCCTTTTTATTTCCTTACTGACATCAACTCTGAAAGGTGTCATCTATACTCCCTTATGAGCATTTTCTTCTAACTATATCTAGACTTTTTCCTACTTAAACTACTTTCAAAAGCACTGTCTTTTCTTTCTTTCTTTTGTTCAAGAACCCTGTAACACTTTTCTCTCATTGCCACTGGATCGCTGCTGGCTAATCAATGAATACACAATTTCTTCTGAAAATAAATGAGCCCCGTTGATCAAAGATTTCACCATAACTCATAAGAACCATTTTTATGGCTCTGCAAGGGCCCAGGACTGTGGACTCATCACAGAGACCTAATTAGTAAGTACCTAAGTTGATAAACTCTTCTAATATATTTGTTAAAAAGAATATGCTTCAAATAACCCTCATGTATTCTTTAATACCTAATCTCAATAACAAATTGTATCTTACTTGTCATTATGTAAATGAGGGTAAATTCCATGATCAAGAGTTTTAAGAGCGTAACAAGTACCTTTTTACTCCCAACAAACATTTAACTTGACTCCTCTCTAAATATTTACTAACTTCTTGACTAATACACATCATTTCTAAACTTTCCAAAAATATGACTTTCTTTCTATGTCTATAAAGCCACCCCTTCAGGGTGCCTTGCCCTTCAGGGCATGACCGAAGCTCACTTGGTAAAAAGTGCACTGCAAATGAGACCCAACGAACAAGATCCAATGCTTTGTTCTCCATTTTGTAGTCACATCATATTCAGCAAGCAACTTATTTTTCTAGGTTTCCTGAGTCTGAGAGTTGGCAAGTGAGAAAAGTAGATGTGATTATCTATAAATTCCCTTATAGTTCGTATATTTTATAATCTTATTATAAGTCACTCCAACTTACCAGGACCCTCAGGGTTCTGAGTAGTTAACTTTATTGCATGCTTTTATTTTAGACATTTTCCACATTTTCCTGTATTTGTTTTTCTATAACCACTGTGATAAGTAGGGGCCCCTTCATCTGATCTTCGTGATGCTGTACAATCTTAGCAATTAAAAATTAGTCAAGCCAACTCATGACCTCCATCATGCTAGAAATTTTGATGTGACTTTTGTACAACTAAATTTGAAGTATACAAATTGCTAAAAGTCAGCTTTCCTGAGGCACCTGGGTGGCTCAGTCGGTTAAGCATCCAATTTTGGCTCAGGTCATGATCCCCTGGTTCATGAGTTCAAGCCCCACATCAGTCTCTGTGCTGACAGCTTGGAGCCTAGAGCCACCTTTGGATTCTGTGTCTCCCTCTCTCTCTCTGCCCCTTCCCTTCTCATGCTATGTCTCTCTCTCTCTCTCTCTCTCTCTCTCTCAAAAATAAGACTTAAAAACTTTTTTTAAAAAAGTCAGATTTCCTGTTATATACTATTATATTTACTTTGGAATTCTACTTACTTTGGAACTTTACTGATGGCTTGACCTTTAACTAAATCAGTGACTTAGAGAACCAACTAAACAACAACAACGACAACAACAATAACAAAAATAAATGTGGTAATATATTTTTGCTGGCTTCCAATTAATCCTGTGTGTCTTATAAGGCAATCTAGTATGAGGCATGAGATGGATGGATATTCCTGTCAAACGACTATTCCTGTCAGAGAGAAATGTGTATGATCTCAGTCCAGTTCGGAGCAAAGCGTCCACCTGGAAAACCCTCAGCTCACCTGTGAGTTGTCTCATCTAAGAAGTTCAAAACTAAATGGTCCCATGGACCATATTAGGACTTTAAACCTTCATAGGGGCCCCTGTGGATCAAAGACAGGCCCTAGTCACCTGATCCTATCTGTTTACAGAGGGTGATTTTGTAAGATCCTTTAGTCGACTTTAAAAAGGGAGGACTACAATGAAATTTAGTAAAACACAGAAGCAACAAAATTGAAAATAGGCAAAATTCAGGGTAGTCTAACAGTTCTGGGCTTGCAGACATTATTCTTCTGTTATATTAAATAATCTAACTTAAAATGATACAGTAAAGAAAACAACAACAACAAAGTAAAGAATATTTTTAAGGACTACTTTTACTTTACTTTAGAAAATATCTCAACGGATTGATTAGACCAAAATACAATAATTCAATATCAAAACAAAATGCAAATTGGGTTCTCACAGGATGTATGATTTATATAATTTGTAGGTACTTGATACATACTTAGTGATAATGAGGATAATAGTGATCATTTGATAATGAATATTAAAATGGAACACTTTAAAAGGAAGTTCCTCTCTCTAGTTTAGGAGGTGATCTTTATTTATCGTCACTTTTTAAAGTCTTAGTACTTTCATTAAAAAGTGTATGTTAACTTATAACACAAGAATAAAATTAACCGCACATGCCTTAATCACTTATATTGAGAAAATATTGCTTGAGGACTTACATTATGCCCCAAAATTCAGACAACGCCAAAGCTAATTCGATGCTATTTCAACCTGAATTTTAAATGAATTATATGATCTATTTCACTTCATATCCTATCCTTTGAAATATACTTGGAAGCAATTACTTAAATAGTAGAATTCTTTAGGCCTTCTTTAAAAACCTTGGTGTATGTTTTCTGACTTGTTTTTGTTTTGTTTAATTGAAAATTATGCACCATGATTGCAAATAAATAAACCTTCTAAGTTTTAGTTTGGTAACCAACAGTGGAGTTTTAACGTCACAGGACTATTTCAGATTTTCGTTTTACCTTTTCCCTTCTTTTGTTTGATCTTTCCTTCTTTCTTTGTTTTCTCTTTTTCTCACTTTCAGCTTCATGATAAATTCTGGATTATGTCTCACTGAAGTTTCAACACTAGATTTAATGAAGTGGCTGAACTCTTAACCTCTGAGACCAACACACTTTAAAACTCTTACCAATATCCATTGTACTTTTTTTTTTTCCCAGTGGTTCTGTTCCAGATAGAGTAAGAATAAGCCTTTTAGTGTACAGGAGCTTATTTACCCAAGCTATTTTTAACAGCAAATGGAGGGGTTTTAATTCTTTTACTGGTCTTTCTCAACATTCTTGGGAAAAAAATGCTGGAGCCCCCAGCCCTCCATACACCCCAGTCATGCTTCTCTACTGGTAGTTGGTCTGCAAATAAAGAGCTCCTGGGTTGTTAGCTTTCAGTAAGAAGTTCCTTATTTGTAACACGGCTTCAAATTTCCCAACAGAAAGGATCATTTTTACTAGGTCATCTTATAGCTTCCAAAATCATCCTATCTCTCTCTTCAGACTACATTCTGCCTGCAAGGCACACAAAGCAGCATTTCCTAGAGTTCCAGAGCCAAACAGTTGGGACACTTTAAAAAGGAAAGAACATATTTTAAAATGTAGAATTCGTGCGTACCTTTTCCTCTTTGTGCCATTAAACACTTATAAGTGTCACTCCAAGCTATGTCTATGGGGAGCCCCAAACCGGGCAGTTCCCTTATTTGTGGGAGGAATAATCTGATGAGCAGTGAACACTAGAGGGGGAGCTTATCCGTTCAGGAGAGAGGAAAGCTTCGGACCCTTTGGGAAAGGATCTAAGAGATACTAGAGCTACTGACTTAAATAAGTCAGCAAAGATTTGGTCAGCCATGGTTCAGAAGTCAGAAGGTCAAGAATCATAGATAGCCAATTTATTGTCATTTTCCAAAAAGTCAGGGAATCATAAGTGGACTTGAGAAATTTAGCGGCTCCACATGCTATGATACGGAATATTTTTAAAACCTCTCCGGAGGCAGTTTTAACATGAGGAGTAGGATTATAGAGGTTTTTTTCCCCCTTTACCATGACTGTCTTGTCATTTAAATGTCTAAGGAATGATGAGACGAATTATCATAAAATTTTGACAAATTTGATAGCTCAAGCAAAAGGGGGAAATAGGCATTCTGATTATTAGGTTCTAATAAGACATGACATTTAAAATGAGTTTACATGGCAGTTAGACCTTTGCTTTCTTTTCTCCTTGATTTAAAAACATTGAGATTCTTTTCTTTGGAAAGGAAATGACTTTTTTCAGTTTTACTTCTTGGTAGTTTAATGATATAAGTCGTGTTCTACCTCTTCTATATGTTTATACCTTGTAACCATAATCTAAATGCTTTCCACAATTTGCCTGAAATTGAGAGAACTTAAAATGTATCTTAAAAGCCAGCAGAATATTTAAGTAGAAATATTTATAATTTTAGGGGAAAAAATGTAATCAGCTCTTTCATTTGTTATAAGCTCATTTTTTTGTATCATCTAACAACACGGTAGATAAGGAATACTGATTTAAAGAACGAATTGCATTTTACAAAAAGAAAATAATAAGAAGAGATGAACCAAAATACTAAAAACCAAAATTGATTTTCTCTGATTCCAATCTCTACCTTTTACCAAACAAATATCAATTTTCTTTGTAATAAACTATTTTCAACCCACATGAACAACTTCTATCATGATGACATTATTTACAGAAGAGTGCTGCTTTTTTTAAAGGGAGGGGTTAGAGTGGGAGAGATGATTCAATCACAATTAAGCTGACTTCTAGAAATATCTTGAACTTTTAGTTGAGAACTAAACTGGTTTGGTACGTTTTTAAATCACCTGTCCATTAATGCTGTTAGAAAGCTGATATTTTGGGGGCCCCTGGGTGGCTCAGTTGGTTACGTTTCGGACTTCGGCTCAGGTCATGATCTCATAGCTGGTGGGTTCAAGCCCCGCATTGGACTCTGTCCTGACAGCTCAGAGCCTGAAACCTGCTTCAGATTCTGTATGTCCCTCTCTCTCTACTCCTCTCCCACTCGCACTCTGTTTCTGTCTCTCTCAAAAATTAATAAACATTAAAATTTTTTTTAAAAACCTGATGTTTCTTTATAAAAAACACAAAGAAATATAAAGTGCTTTTAAAAACATTAGTTAAAATAAGCTTCATTTTGCCAGATTTCCACAAGTAAAAGTGAAGTGGAAAGATGCACTTGTTCTCGGTAAGTAAACTCTGTGAGGATGTTGTAGTAAATAATCAACGCCTTACTCTTCCCCAAAAAGATTTCATTCATACAAACAGAAGCAATACTTAAACATTTTTTATTTATAAAAATAAATAAAAGAGCAGAGGCAGCTTGAAGGGCAGAGGGAGCTTGAATTGAATATGTTAACTCTAAGTTTCTTTGTTTCCTGTGATGGAAACCAGCTATTGGGCTACTCAGTAAAATCTATCATAAAGTTGTTGATCTGGCCCTCTACTGTATCCTTTAGGCTCTACCTTCAGGTAATAGTGAAAATCGTGTACATACCAATGCAGTAGACACGCTCATCCAGAGCTCAGAGTGTGCAGCTCTCCAGTTATGCAATTTTGAGGGGAACATGAGCTGGTCAAGTAAATATAGCTTCCTTCCCCCTTGTACTGTGGGAACTAACAGCATTTTGCTCACTCAAGATACATGTTTAGCTTATCATGTGTGCCCATCCCAGAAAAAAGTATGTCACACGTTAGAAAATGCTAAGTCGCATGTGAATATTAATTAAACTTTACTGAAACGTCCCGATTCATCAAATCCATCAAAATAAGAGAAAGAGAACTGGGCCTGTGAGTAAACATAAAACACTTGGAAATTACAGTCTACCCTTGAACAACACAGATTTGAACTGTGCAGATGCACCTACATGTGGATTTTTTTCAAGAAGTATACACAGAGTACTGCAAATGTATTTTCTCTTCCTGATGATTTTCTCAGTAACACTCTTTTCTCTAGCTTACTTTATTATAAGAATAGAGTATAGAATACAGACAACATACTAAATATGTGTTAATCAGCTGCTTATGTTATCAGTAAGGCTTCCAGTCAACAGTAGGCTATTGGTATTTAAGTTTCAGAGAGTCAAAAGGTATATGTAAATTTTGCCTATCTGGGAGGGTTGGTGCCACACCTCCTATGTTTGTTTAGGGTCAACTGTATGTCCAACATGAACCAGACTAGTCTCAATGCTCTTGACATGTTCGCTACCTGATCTTTCCGATCAAATATATTAGCCTATTTATTTATTTATATTTCAATTAACTTATTTAATACTTAGAATTTTTCCTTTCCATTCTTAAACTAACCTGAATATAGAAATTTTCTTTACTTCTAACTGTATACTTTTTAAGATAAGTAGATTTATTTCCATTTCATTTCTTCCATTTCCCTTTTATTTTAGAAATTTAAAAATAATTTGAATAAGAAGGAAGAAATCTGGGATACTTATATTTATTTTATTAGTTTTGTTAATTTATTATATATTAAATATTTTCCTCTTATATACTTTATTGTGTCACAGTTGTGGAGAGGAAAATATTACAATCGAATCATTAGTTAAATGTCTAAACATCATTCAAACACATAAGATTCATATGCAGGTGTGTGAGAAGGAGAAGAAAAAGTATGCTGCTTGATCTTAAAAATGGTTTAAAGGAAAATTAACAGCTAAGTGAGTATACATTCATTTCACAGTGAAGTAGCAGTAAACTTACATAAGGTATGTTTTTTCCTTTACAGTGAAGTATGCATTTATGTAAATGTACCTGTTAATGACCAATATGGAGAATCCATATCAACATCCTTCTTTTCAAAGATTTTGGAATTTATTCTCAACATTTCATGGAAAAAGCCTACTGTTTGTTCTGTGACCTACCGGTGACTCATTTTACTATGAAACACACCCAGGACCAGAGACAGAGACAGAGACAAAAAGAGAAGAAGAGAGATAGAGAAAGTGAGAGAGAGCTAAGGATATATTTATAAAGGAGAAAAATAATAAGAATGGATGACTCAACATTTAAAATCAAATGATGAATTTGTTTATAAATCACCTCATGTATTTGAAGCCAGATCTCTACATAGAATTGTGTTAGGAAGTATTATTAACATAATGGAAATGTATATGTCTTTAATATCAAGTGTTCTCATAGAGGCTGATATTTCACGTATTAAATAAAGAAGCAAACAAACGCTGAACACCTACGATGTACCAAAGACTACACTTAAACTTGGCTTACTATTGTCAACAAGAAAAGAAAGGTGAATAACATTATGAAACTTACAATGCAGCAGGAGTTTGGATAAATAAATGGACAAGTATCATCAAGCAAGGGTATGTTACTATTGGCACACAAAAGAGGAACACCTTACCCAGACTTCAAAAATCATGGAAGATTTTCAGGGGGAGTGGCAAAACAAGCCTAAAAGATGGAAAGAATTAAATTACTGTAGAAGGAAAAGGGAAGGCATTAAAAAGAAAGAGAATTTGGGGGAAATGAGCAGGAGTGTGCACTGGAGGAAAGACAGACTGGTGTGAGTGGTAGGTCAGCAAGGACCAGGGTAAAGAGGAAGTTGTCAGTAACATTAAGAGTTTATTTATCTCCGAACAGTGGAGGTTCTTTCAAAGAGGTGTAAGCAGCAGGACGGTCAAAAATTTGCATTTTATAAAGCATTGCGGCGAATGGATTGAAAAGTGATAAAGCTGGAGGCAAACATTTCATGTAGGAGACTATGGACATCAGTGACAGGCATTCAGAGAGAAGCAGCTCTATTTGACAGCTATTTAGAAGGTAGAGTGGACAGAGATTAGTCTTAGATTAGATGTAGAGAAAAGAAAAAAGGCGCAGTTAAGGATAATAAATATTACAATATTATACTAAATAATAATCATACCAGATTATTGCATGCTACTTTTAAAGTATTTATATGTCACCTGAAAACAACCTCAAATATACTGAAATTATACCATTAAAAAGGCACATGCCATAAACAAGTCTATCCATCTACATACTCTCTATAATCATAAACACCATGATATTTTAACATGTAATCAATTTTTCTCATTTTACTGAGAGCATGGTTCTTTTCTAACCATTTTCGTTTTACTAACTCTTTCCAATTTAAAAGGAAATTACATATACTTTACATAAAATTATTTAAAACAAAACAGTCCAAAAATAAGAACAACTGTGGCATATGTAGAATCATAGATACTTGCCAACTGGTGAACTGCAGAGAGTGTACTTAATAACTTATCATCTTTTTTCCAATTTTAAAATTAATGATAATTTGAATTTAAAAAGTTCTTTATGGGGCACCTGGGTGGTTCTGTCAGTTAAGCATCCGACTTCAGCACAGGTCATGATCTCACAGTTCATGGGTTCGAGCCCCACATCGGACTCTGTGCTGACAGCTCAGAGCCTGGAGCCTGCTTCAGATTCTCTCTCTCTCTCTCTCTCTCTCTCTGCCCCTCCCCTGCTCTGTCTCTTTCAAAAATAAATTTAAAAAGTTTTAAAAGTTCTTTAAGAAGAAATATTAAAATATTTACAAACTTGTGTTTGTAAAATTATTCATTTAAGTATATATAGAAATGTTCGCATTAACCTTTTAATTTAGTTCTACTTATTTACTCATTCAACAAACTATTTTATGATATACATGCAAATATTTAGGCAAATTTTACAATAAGAAAGCCAAAGATTAGATGGTTTACAAGATTCTCCCATTTCATGTTTTTTTTAAAATTTTTTTAATCTTTGTTTATTTTTGAAAGAGAGACAGAGTGTGAGTAGGGGAGGGACAGAGAGAGAGGGAGACACAGAAACTGAAGCAGGCTCCAGGCTCTGAGCTTTCAGCACAGGGCCCAATGTGGGGCTCAAACTCACAAGATCATGACCTGAGCCAAAGTCGGATGCTTAAGCGACTGAGCCACCAAGGCGCCCCTCAGGTTTATTATTTTTAAACACTGTTGCAGAGAGGGAGCAAGGTGGGGGGGAAGGGGAGAGCGCACCTAATTTAGTCTAAGCCAAAGAATTCATTTGCATTCTGAAAAACAGACCCAGGAAGTAGGTGAGGGTATCTAGGCAATAGTCAAAGTAGAGATTTACCTAGAATATTTGATGCCAGAATTTACAATTTTCACACCTGTACATCCTTGGCTCCTTTATGGGGGCAGAAAGATTTCATCTGGCAATTTCATTGGGTTCATAATAAAACATCCCCAGTGGTTAAGGAAAAAGGTAGAATGAGGTTAAAACATAAGTCAGGATGTGTGGGGCACCTGGGCAGCTCAGTCAGTTAAACATCCTACTCTTGATTTCAGTTCAGGTTGTGATCTCACTGTTAGTGTATTCAAGCCTCACATCAGGCTCCATGCTGATGGTTTAGAGCCTTCTTGTTATTTTCTCTCTCTTTCTCTTTCTCTCTCTCTCTCTCTCTGCCCTTCTCTGCTTGTGCACGCTCTCTCTCTCTCTTTTCTTCTCTCTCAAAATAAATAAATAAACTTTAAAAAAAATAAGTCAGTATGTGGACTCTGGAATTCTTCCTCCACTCTTCATTTGGATGTCTAATGCCCACTTTTATGATGAAGATGATATTTTCATTGCCCAGAAGTCAGAGAAAAAGTATCCCGCTAACCACTCATATCACTCTCGTCCTTCCAGGAGTCAGGCTGAATATTAATTAAAAGTAATATAGCATGTATTTGCCACTTGTTAACATTTCCTTAGGATTTTCAAACAAGATTATATCTAAAATTTTAATTGCTAAGGAATCTATAAAACATGGAACCAAGTATCTTTAGAGTGCTGTTGGAAACAAAGTTGACTCAAGACTAATAAGTCCACAAAAACAATGATAAGTAAATTTTCATCATAGAAAAATTATCCTTCTAAGATTTATCGAGAAGAATTTAACATTACTCAAAGTTTCAGGTGGGAAGTTGCCTGTAGGTAGGGTACCATATGTCCTTGTTTTCCCAGTATGATCTATAATATATCTGTTCTCTTGGCTCTTTCATTTTAGAAGTGTCTAACTTTGGATAATAAAACACATGACTACTTTACTGATAGAACTTTAGATGCTTGGGCAACATTGGTATATAGTTCTCTCAGAAGGATCTCATATACCAGACATGAAGACAAAGGGACATAAGGTTCAATATTAAACATTTATATCATAAGTCCTGATATTTCACTGCTTCTAAGACATGACATTAACAAAGATAAGAAAATCACAAAATAATCAGAACTTATATCAAAATTGTGTAAACAAGGCACTGAGTATACACACTTTGTGGTTATTTTCATGATTGCATTATTTTTAAAAATGTATAAGAAAGTTCTGTAACCGAGTTCCAAAAGCACCTCTGACCCCAGTGTCTTTGAATGTTGACTATTGGGGATTTTGAGTGTTTCTCATGAAGCCTGATGATAATTTTGGCCCATCAGTGAATGACACCATCTTTTGGCATCTAGCACAAAATTTTAAACTTCAGAATACCACTAAAACACTAGAACTCCTTCGGAAGTACAATGTGCATTATATTTTGTGCATCCAAACAAGCTCTATTGTTTGAATGGTGCCAATG
Source organism: Cryptoprocta ferox (assembly GCA_028646485.1). Lineage (NCBI taxonomy): Eukaryota > Metazoa > Chordata > Mammalia > Carnivora > Eupleridae > Cryptoprocta > Cryptoprocta ferox. Next base: position 64,879,604 of record CM053572.1, read on the forward strand.
AGGAAAGAAGTTTTATGAAATTTGAAAATCTTAAGTGAAATTGATAAACAATTGATTTAAAAAAAAAGAAGAATTAAAAGTGCCCGACCAGACCTGCTAGTATCAGTGGCTTGCAATGTGTTAAATGTGTTTATTTGTACTTTCAAAGTTCAGATTTCCTCATACATTTTCATACTGATGGAGATAAAATGCTAAAGTCTTAAATCCCTCTATGCCATGCTGAGTTGCTAAGGGCTGTTGAGTTTTTGTTATTTCTCCTCTCGAGTTAGCTCTGATTACGCCTGCTGAGTGAAAAATTTGTATTTGCCGACAGAAATAGGAACCACCCCACGTGCACTTGCACTCAGCAAATGCTCCAATACATCACAAAGATTTGCTCAACCCACCTTCAGAGGCCAAATCGAGCATGTTATTTTCTGTTTAGATCTGATTCTGGAGCCTATCAGTCAGGAGTGTTTTCCAATCTCTGATTAAAGCAAGGCCCACAAAGCTGGAAGTGTTCACACACAGTCTCATTAGAGTGCTGGATAGAGTGACCCAGGCCTTCTAGCACAAAGCTCTGAGTGAACTTCAAATATGAGAGTGCATCAATCAAATCCAAGCAAGGCTTTTATGTCATTTTTCTACTTTGCCTTTAAAGTCCTATAGGAATGCCCTTTCCAGCTGTACAGCCAAAAAGCATTCAATAGAAACAAAAAAGCAAAGACCCCCCAACCCCCTGCCCCTTCCAAATGGGTATGGTTTTACCTCCCCCACCAAGCATTAGAGAATCTTCTGTGCGTTTTAAATTATTTAGCATGTTCAACAATGCAACGGAGAATATATTCGCATCACTCAATGGCTCCATATTAATTATTAGTGCCCATGCGAAAGAGAAACCAATAAGGTCAAAGGGAATGAGATTGCATATTGTATGTTTTATAATAGAGGTGACAGAGAGATTGGGGGAAAAAGAAAGCAATGCTTAGAGAGGCTTTCGTGCCCTGCCCCCAACCTTAACCCAAAACTTCATTTCTCGCATTTTATGTGTTGGCTTATAACATTATAAAAATAAAAAAAAGCAAAACAATAAAATTATAAAGGACTGTCAAGAATCTTCGTAGAAAAGATAAGGCATAAGTCAGATAAACAAGAGTCAGGCACTTAGTTAATGTTTGTTCTACACACCGCTCAGGGCACTAGAGTCATTTTCAAAAATAGATCCTTAAAAGATAAGCATAAAGCAAAACAATATAAATTTGCTCACTAATATCATTACAGGAAGATGCACGGGTGCACTTAGCAGTGATTATTACATTTAGGTGCTTCTGCTTTGAACATCAGTCCAAAAGACATTTTAACACAAGTAACATCCATATGAATTAAATAAAATGGCCTTTTGAAGCCTGAAAAACAAAATCATTTAAAAGGAGAAAATACATCCCGCCTACAGTGTAAAGTTTCCTGAATTTTATACCTGTCTTCGAACAAGTGAGTGGTTCAACTCAACATATCCTATATTGATTCAATCAGGTAGAGCACTACACTGAACATTCAGTGTATGTCGCAATATTGGGCAGATATATTGCTTATTCAAGGGAATTCCCTGTATGTGTACATTTGTTTCCATCTACAAACTTTACTGCATGTGAGGCAAATACTACCCACAAATAGAACTTCACCCACTCAAATATATTGCAGTATGTAAAAGAGTGTTTGAATTTAGAGCAATATATATTTTTTTTAAATTTAGCATGTGTTTCTTTACAGGGCTTCAGATGTTTGGAAGAATTATGCAGATTTTATAAATGAGTACTGGAGCATTATGCTACTTGATAGTGCCCCATCTGTGCTTCCCCTGTAGTGTTTGACGGGGCATCTGTGTAAATGCTTTTTTTTTTTTTTTAGTTAATTAGTTTATTACATAAAACTTAATGCACTACCTGATAAAAAAACTTCTGTTTATTTCAACACTTTTCCCCTGTAGAGCTGATGTTCATCTTGAGCTTCCATCAAGCCCAACTTCCTCCTTTGCAGATTTTGAGATGGAAATAATGAAACAATGCTATTTTTCCCCTTGATCTTATAGCGTGTATTACACTATGCCTCTGTGATAGTGACTATTAAGAGTCTAAGTAATAATTTGATAACCCCAATATTTTATGTTTTAACATAGCTTCTCAATGTCTTACAATGTTTTTATTTTATTTTTGAAAGAGAGAGAAAGAGAGAAAGAGAGAGAGAGAGAACAAATGCAAGTGGGGGAGGGACAGAAAGAGAGGGAGACACAGAATCCAGGCTCTAAGCTGTCTGTACAGAACCTGATGCAGGGCTTGAAGTCACGGACTGTGAGACTGAAGTCACGGACTGTGAGTCGGACGCTCAACTGACTGAGCCACCCAGGCACCCCCTGTCTTATAGTGTTTTTAAGAGATATCTTAAGACTTGGGGTTTTTGTTTCTTTAAAACCCAACTTTTTAGGGAACAGATACACATAGTCATGAGGTGTTACAATCAATCTTTCTCTCCTCTCTTGGGTATGCTTGGCTCCATTTAAGTTGTTAAGTTAGGTCAGTGTAGGACCAAATATCCCAATGCAATGAAATAAACCACAAAAAACAACAAAACAGATTATGAAATGAGTTTATCATTTTCCTGTATCTTGTAATATGAAAAATGATAGAAATTTCAAATAATAAATTAAGTTTCAGTTTCATCTTAATATTTGTCCTTTGGAGAAGCAATGATCAGGACAGAGATGAGAAGTCCTGCAAACATTTTATAGGTAATATAAATCATTGATTAAAGGCATTGGTTTTGAATCCAACCTACAGGAGCTGTGTAACCTTGGAAATCTGTTTTTCTACAACATTATACCTCAGTTTCCTTAGGTTCAAATGATCTTATGATGGTACTTATCACACAGAGCTGTTGTAAGTATTAAATAAGTTTATATTTGTAGATGCATAAAACAGTGTCTAAAATGTAAAAGTGGCTCAAAAAATATTAGTTATTACCACGCTAATTTTAGTGAAGGCAACTCTTTCGCTAGAAACATAAGCCCACATTAGTTCACTCAATATATTTGAAAAAAGTAACTATTGATTTTTCAAAACTTAAAATACACATTTAATGTAAAATATTTAAAAAGACTATTAGATAGTATGTTGTTATATTCCCTTTTAGAATAACCAAGAGGGCAATACTATAAGAATACATTTTATTTTATTAATCTCTCAAATTGAGGACTTAGCAAACAGTCTGCCTGTTAGGAATTATGTAACTTTATGTTAGAGCTATTTATATCTTCTTCTGACATTACGGTCATCATATAGCTAAACTCCTTAAGTTTTAAATCTAGTATACTAGATGAACATTCTTTTTTAATTTATAAGCCTTATAAATGATGTGTCCAATGATGTTAACTATTTATTTAGTGGGCACTGATTTATAATTGGTCTATAATATTATATACTAATGTTTGTACTCCATTATGCGTTCTATCAATAGATTTAAAAAAAGTTAAGAATATAGTTTTAAGCTTGATCTTGAATTTACCTTATCTCAAAGTGTGGAAAATCTGTCAATCATGTGCACTCCTGTTCACCTAAAAAAAGTCTGTGTAAATGAACAAGCTAGAAAGTGGAATTAGTAACCACACTTCAATATGTAAAAATTGAAATTGAAATGTCAACTGCTCTGACTTCAAGGCAATTGAATCATAAACTAAACCCTCATACTTTATCAATATATAAGAACTTAGTAAGTCCCAAGAGTGTTCTTAGATTCACATATAGTATCTATTCCATCCAAAAGTATAAAAAGTTTTAAAGTTACTCTGTAGGATATAAATGCTTATATGTGATTTGCCTCAAGGTTTAAGATATAAAGGTTCTAGCAGTTGCTTAAAACTCAAGGGGGGAGAAGAAGAAATATCAGTTTGATGCCAGTAATAAAAACTATGGAAGAAAAAATATATTTTAGTTAATAGTTTGCTTTTCCCATGTGGAAGATGATACTTAAAATCTTAGTTGAGAGGAAATCATATTTTGTAGTGATTTTTCACATTAAATGTACCAGGTACTTCAAAATTTAGTTTCTAGATCTCCTCCGCATAGTATGTTCACTTTACAAAGATGAGAAAATGAAGATCACACATACACAAACATCATTTGCAAAAAATTAAAATCCAATAAATGTTCCTAAAATTCTCATGCCTCATTTGGGGAATTTAAGTCATGAGAAATACTTAACGCAAATCAAATCCATATGTGACTTCCCAGCCCTTTATGATCCTTTTTTTTCTTATTCAAGCATTCAGCAAATATTTATTGAGTACCTATAATCATAGTCATAATTCTAGACACTAGACAAATGGTTTCATACATACGTTCATGGATCCCACATGACAACACAAATCAAACATCTGATTTCCTATCATTCATTTACAAAAACAAACATTTTCTCACATTCCATGCATTTTGATATGAAATTCCTTTGTATGAGATATCAACAATGAGTTTATGTAGATGGAATATCTGATGGGTTTCTGATATAAAATATACGCCCAAATAGTATAAGACAGTTGCACTTTTCAGAAAGCTTCTAATATTACTCACAGGGTAGATCAAGAATTCATCTAACACTTGATTTGGAGAGTCAGTCTCAGTGTCTAGTGTAGCATCCTCAGGCTACAGCAATCAAACTACAGAGAAAAAGTAATGTCGAGTTCACTTCTATCCAATTTAGTCTAGCAAAAAATTTTCCCAGTTTTATTGAGATATAATTGGCATGCATTACTGTATAAGTTTCAACTGTATAGCATGAACATTTCACTTACATATATTGTGAACTAATTAGCACAATAAGTTAACATCCATCATCTTATATAGATACAAGAAATGGGGGGGGGGTGAGGAAAACTTTTCTCCTTATAATGAAAACTCCTAGGATCTATTCTCTTATCAACTTTCATGTCTATCAAAGAGCAGCAGTAACCAGAATCATCAAGTTGCTCATTCCATCCTTAGTACTAATTTATCTTGTAAGTGGAAGTATGAGCCTTTTGATGATCTTCCTTCCCTTCCATCTCCCTCCATTCCCTGCTTCTGGTAGCTCAAGTGTGATCTCTTTTCCTATTAGGTGTCCTTTTGTTGGTTTGCTTTGTTTATTTTAGATTCCACATATAAATGGAAAATTCTTACTGGTATGTGAGATTGAGAATTATTCGGTTTTCCCTTGACATAATAAAAATGATTATTTAATCACATACCTTTGGTATTTCATGCTGTACTATGAGATCTAGTTAAAGCTATATAGACTCTACTTTTATAATATAAGTATTATAAATAAAAAATATTTTGGAAAGGTTGTGCCAGCTTAATTTTTCTGAGACTTGCTCTATCTACTTGGCAAGACATTCAAGCTTCTTGGTAAATATGTTCAAGTTAATATCTTCTTCTCTGAGAACAAAGTAAATTATAATTACAAGTATTACATCATTCCCGTGTTCTGGCCAAGCTGATTTACCTGATTCCCACTCTTTGATAAAATCCCACCATCATGTAATTTTTAGTTTTCCTAACATTTTTTAAGATGGCATAACTGTTCTAAATTAATACTCCTAATTTTACCTTTATGAAAACAGAATTCTGTGTCTACCTCTAGTATTATTATGACTTCTTTTATTGGAGGGGAAAAAAAAACAAAAGAAATCAGCTTTTCAAAAACAGAAACTCTTATAAAGTAATTGGAACTGGCCAAATCAAAGGTGAAATGCATGCACTGACAGTTCTGACAAAGCAAAAAGTATCCAGCCAAACTTAAAGAATTTCCTAAATTTGCTAATCATTATTTTTTAGACCAAGTTTCCACCCACCGACCCCCACCATTATATCAGGTGGAAGTGTCTAAAAGAAGATAGACCCGAAAGAGCAGTTTAAAATGCTTTAAAAAATTTTTAATGTGATACTGTTCTTTTTAAGGGTTCTTTCATAGGTGATCAGTCAGAGATACTGACTTTTGTGAGTTAACACAAAAGTGAAATAGCACTTTTAAGTGCTGTCTCTCTTTGGAGATTTAATGTGCTTTGTAATATCTCTGAGATCAGTCAGGGAGAGACGAGAAAAAAGAAATTTGATTTTGAGTCTGGACCAAAGCTCGGTGACTTGAGAGGCACCTAAACATAATGAAAAGGAAGAAGTTTCAAAGAGAAAGTTGGCAGCTATGACCAGAATCCACAGGGCCAGCAGGACTGACATCAACCAGAGGCAGATTTAGAGGGGTACCCTATGATCTCTCTTGATACCATTGACACTTCAAGACCCAGTTTCATTGGGGAGCAGTCCAGTAAAAGAACATCTCCAAAGGACACAGCATGGTTGCGGTATTGAGAAAGACATGAAAATGCCAGCACCAAGAGCCTAAAGCTGTCCTTTTCTCCTCCAAAGATCACATATATCAGGGGAAAGCAAAAGTCAACATCTGAAACCTGCTTTTTCAAGCTTGACTTGAATGATATAAAGTTGGCTGTATAATAGCTAGATGCTTACCTTTTTGACCTAGGTTCAGTCTAATGTAAGAATAAGTTATTAGCTAATTCCTGGTAGTCTTCACTTACCTCCTGGTGAATAACTTTCTACTCTAGCCTTTTTTTTTTTAATTAAAGTAACTGTCAACTAATTTTGTGTCAAATACTAAAATATCAGCACAGAATGTCCCCATCACTTTGCTGCTTCCCATGTTTTCAAAGATATATGTATTTCTGCTAACAGTTCTAAAGGTTGAAATTGATGCCCAAGTAGCTATGTATGGAATATTAAGTCTAAATTTGATTTAAAAAATATCTAAACAAATAATAATAATAATGACCCGTGAGTTAAAGATATCATTCAGATATTTTAAGGTAGAATGTGTGTGTTGACAAAAGGGGTGTATGCTTGAGTTCCATAGAACTCCAGTTCACTTATAAAGGACAATAAAAAAAATCTAGAATAAGTATATTAGCCATGTGGGGGATTTAAACGTTATGAATAAAATGGATGCAACATAAGAATGTCTATTCTAAAATGACATCGCTCTCCAGTAAATTACAATTGAATTACGACTCTAAAAGTTTTACAAATTTGCTTATATAAGAATTATGTTCAGAATGAATAAAAGAATTGAGTTCTTTGTCAAAATTACTATGATAAAAATATCACTATTAATCTAGATGCTCAGACAATTGAAAGAAAGAGCTAATAATTACCATTTAAATTTTTAATGCTAAATATCATTATAACACACAGAATTCCATGTCTACCTCCAGGATTATCATTATCTCCAGTGTATAATTTTGGAAATATTTCATGACATGAAAATACCTGATTAATCTTGATTAATTCAATGTAAAGAATTAGCTAAATTCAGTGAAAAAATAGTCTAATGTCTTTTTTCACTAGAACATTAATTAAAACTTTGTTTTAAACAACACTGTGTTGTTTCATTTTGTGGGTACTTTCAAAGTTCTTTAACTGGAGCATAATTTTTAAGGAACAGAAAACTCTCATACAATGAAATCAATACTACACACATATTGTTAGCTAAGTTACCTATTTTGTGAAACCAATTTTTGAGGAATTCTTAAGGAACCCATATGTTCTGAGGAGCAGAAGTTCGTTTGCTTTTAATTATTAAATGAAGTGAGGCCCTTGGATCTCTTCTATTGCTACATTGTAGCATCACTATAAGGCAACACAATTATTAGACTGGTATTTATCCATGTCCTCTCTTTAGTAATATCTAAACTTAATATATATATATGACTCTTCTTTAAAAATTCCCAGTCAGGAATTTGTTTCTGACTTCTAATTACTTAAATATTATTAATTTTATCTCACATTTCTATCTTTCAAATAATTTATTGTTTCAAGTTAAGCATGATTCTCAAAATATTGCCCACCTTGATTTCACAAAATAATAGTATGGTTTTTAAAGTTTGTATTTAAATTCCAGCTACTTAACATATATTCAAGATGAATTAAACATCTAAATGTGAGACATGAAATCATAAAACTCCTAGAAGAGAACACAGGCAGAAAACTCTCTGACTTTTGCCCTAGCAACTTCATACTGGATACATCTTCTGAGGCAAGGGAAACAAAAGCAAAAATAAACTACTGGTACTACATCAAAATAAAAAGATCGGCACAGTGAAGGAAACAATTAACAAAAGTAAAAGGCAACCTATAGAATGGGAGAAGATATTTGCAAATGAGATAGCTGATAAAAGGTTAGTATCCAAAATTTATGAAGAATTTAGCAAACTCACCACCCATAATAACCAAATAATCCAGTTAAGAAATGGGTAAATGACATGAGTAGACACTTTTCCAAAGAAGATATCCATATGGTCAACAGACACATGAAAAGATACTCAACATCACTCGTCATCAGGGAAATACAAATCTAAACTACAGTGAGATATCACCTCACATCTGTCTGAATGGCTAAAATCAACAACACAAGAAACAACAGGTATTGGCGAGGATGCAGAGAAAGGGGAACATTTTTACACTGTTGGTGGAAATGCAAACTGGTACAGCCAGTCTGGAAAATACTATGGAGGTTCCTCAAAAAGTTAAAAATGTTTTTTTTTTAAAGTAATACATGAAGGGTGATAAAAATTTTAGGAATTTAATTATTTTAAATTGTTTTCAATATTATCCATCAATAACAACAAACAAGGAATCACTATCATCAGTTTAAGTTCATGATTTTCATGATAAGTTCTTTTAGAGTACACCAATATATTCTCAAGACCTAAGTTAGCAAGTCCCTAGTTTCTCAGAAAGCTCTTAAAACAATTCAGTGAGGATTTTTGAAAAAATTTAGAATGGCAAGAATAACTACTCCATAAATAAAGATGGGGGCCAGTTTTCCTAAGTTAGTATTTAAGTTGAAGTGGAAACATTTCCTAACGTCTTTATCTCCAATCTAATAACTATTTGTGAGCTCCACATCCTGTAAGTGATGGTTGCTATGAAACTTGTTTGAAATTTTAACAATTATATTTAGTACAGGATTCCATGAATGCATGGAGAAAATTCCATACAAATGATCTCATCAATTCTCTCTATAATCTTAAACCATTTAAAACATTTTTTGAAGAGTTTAATTTGGCTCTGAATTTTGAGCTGCTTTGGAAGAAAGACACTTGAGAAAGTATGGAAGGTGCTTTATATCAACTTGTCACACTGCAATATTCCTTTTGTGCCATGTAGGAAAGAAATAGATACAATTTCTCAAATGATAGTTCTAAAAATATGAGCTATTGGCCCAATTTAATTCTAATTTTATTGATAGCTTAAACACCAGCTTTTATTATGAGAAAACATGTTTATAATTACGTTCCAACTGATGCCTTTCTGTGTTTTTCACTGTCCTAGGGGAGAAAAAGCACAGCTCACAACCTTATCTGAAGGACAATATGAACCACGTCTCACATATCAGAAATGATGCATATATCAACCACACTGAATGTAGGAATTTCTATTTATTTTTGTTTTCCAAAAATATTTACATTGAACAAAATGAGCCATAGATCATGACAGATTTTGTGTCACCCTTCAGAGATGTATCATCTACTGCTTGAGGCCAAGAAATGAGTAGTTTCCATAATTAGTAAGCAAAATTGAATAATTGGACTGTGGTTTATGAGGGGTTTTTCCTTTAAAAATAAAAATTTTGTAATCTTTAAGACCTAGTCAAGTGGGCTTACTTGATTTATTTTAACATAATTTAACAGAACTGCAAATAAAGAATCAAGCATAGATTTTTCACTCTTTTACTAAAATATCCACACGATAGCCTTCTATTCACTTAGAGTTTTTCTCAATAAAAGTATACTATTTAATTTCAATATAAATTTAGAGAAAGATTAATAAAAATAAACAGTGCCCCCCTAATAAATGGAACACTTGAGGGTCAACATCTGAATTATAACACTGTGAACAGATAAAACTAATTTGACTCATATTTGCCTCTAAGGCAAAGATTTGTTTTGAATGAGCATCTCTACCAAATATCCCATTTATTACACCTTACCCATTCTATTCTCACATTATGTTCTATAGTAGAACATGCTTTGCTAGGCAAAACTGTAAAATACTTATAATTTTATGACAAACTGAAAAAGTATTTCAATTGCTTTCTTTAATCATTCACTCATTCAGTCGTTCATCAATTCAGTTGATATGAATTGAATGTCTGTGTCCTGGATGCCAGGGATATAATCATTAAGAAGATAAAATTCCTGCTATAAAAAAACATGTAGTCTAAATCCATGATGGAAATGGACAGTTATTGCTACCTAATTTAAGCCTGAAGGATTTGTTATAATCCAAATTTTTTAGTGAAATCTCAACTAATCTTGGGTCCTTTGTTGGCATTGGTTTCTTCTATTGACTGAATGACACCCTGAAGAATGACCCAAATTAGCTATTATGTTTGCTTTTTCAATTTTTTGACTCAAGGCTGGTTATGGAAAATGTCGAGTAGATGAACATTCTTCACCAGGTTCTCTCTAGTTGACCTACTAACTTTTAAGATATATTTCTATCATTCAGTTTATCCGTAAACTTTAAGAAAGAATTCAGAAGGATTTGTGGTACCCTTCAGAAATCAGGCACAAAAAAATTATAATGTGGATATTCTAAAATACTAATATTGGCGGATTATTTGTCTTAAATTTGCAGAGAAATTTTTGGGTTCTGAGTACCTTGAGGCACATAATAAGGCATAGAGAACTTTTTACATAGGAATCATTCAACAAATTGTACTGCCATATATATAATATAGACCTGACCTCTGGAAGTTAATTTTCTTGAAGTCACGTAGGTGACTGTGTGTATGTTTACAGGGGTGGGGGGGTAAAACTTCAGAGCCTCTAAATTCTAACATTTTCTGATAGTTTTGCCTATTCTCTACAATAATGTCCTAGACCTTTCTCTGCCCACTATTATCAAAGTTGGCAGCAAAATTTCTGATAGCATTATAAGGTCATTTCCAGAAATACCATCTCAGAGAAGCAGTAGCCTTGGGCACACTGTTTGATCATGGTAGAACACAAGATTCTCTGGGTAAAAGTGGAGAAGGGCAAAGTTGGGTGTTAAGTATGATACTGCTTCCAGAAATATCCTAGTGGTTATATGTCACAACTATATATTTTTTAAGTGAAGATTAGTTTAAGTTTAGTTTTTTTAAGTTGATTTTCAAAAGAATGCATGTTTTCATTATTTTCACTAAGAAGTTTTCATGTAACACCATCAGAAGATACATCATTGTAATATTATATATAATATTATTTCTGTTATATTAAAAAAAAGCATTGATACATTGGAAAAACATCTACATTTGCTTTGTATTTGCATTGCAAAATAATTTGCATTTCTGAGTAGAGTTTATTTTAACAATTACAGAAGTCAAGAAAAGGGTACTATTATCAATGCCTAGATTTTTCATGGCTACAATTAATGATTCAGTAACTATTATTTTGCTAGTGAATTTAGTATTATGTTGATTTCTACATAAATTTCCCTACAATAACACAATTCAGATATTTATTTCCAAAGGATGAACTTTTAAGTTTTAAGTAGATGATAGTAGCTGCTATGTAGCCTCTAAATGGGAACAGTAAAAATTGGGAACACCAAAATGAAGAAATAAGTAAACACCTCCTTTGATGTCACCAGACTCCATTTTCAATTTTTTTTCATCTCTGAGGCACCACCTTTATTTTCAGATGCATAAAAGCTTCATGGTCTCATTACATGCTTTCTTGTTTTTATTCATATAACTTTCAGAAAAACTAAGGTTTAACTGTTTATGTAATTCTCTGCCAGATATTTACAGATCACATTATTATATTACTACATAGTCATGTTTTAAACCAACAAATTCTATTTTTAAGGATAGTATGTCCTTAAAGACTGACCTAAAATCCTTCAGGAAGAAATAATTTGTGGCCCCTAATCAGTATGAGGAGAGATGGTTTTCTAAAGTGATTCATCAAGCATTTATTTAGCATTTACTGTGTGCAAAGTAATTTAAAAAAGGCTAGAAGTTTGGTGTGTTCATTCCACACCTCATACAGAAAGAGTTCTTTGGCAACGGGATCTCATTTTATATTCTAAATTATCCTGATTGTCTTTTCATAGAAATGGAATTGCTTTCAATGTGAACATAAATTTTAATAGTTTGAGAATACTATACATATCAACTTTAATTTTTTCAAGTTTTTATTTATATTCAAGTTAGATAACAAATATAGTAAAATTGGTTTTAGTTGTAGAATTTAGTGATTCATCATTTACATATTAACATCCAGTGTTCATCTCAATAATTGTCCTCCTTGATATCCATCACCCATTTAGCCCATCCCTCCACCCACCTCCCTCCACCAAGCCTCAGTTTGTTCTCTATACTTGAGTCTCTTGCTTCCCTCTCTTTTTATTTTCCCTTGCCCTATGTTCATCTATTTTGTATCTTAGCCACCTTTAATTTTGACAAAAACATTGAAATTTTTCACCCCTTCATGTCCATTTACAAGACTTAACTGATTGAATAGGATCACTCAGATTTTTGTTTTTGTTTTTGTTTTTAATGTTTATTTATTTATATTGGGAAAGAAAGAGAGACATAGCACATGTCTTAGCAGGGTAGGGTCAGAGAGATGGAGAGAAAGAAATCCCAAGCAGGCTCTGCAATGTCAGCGCAGAGCCCAATGTGGGGCTCAGTCCCACGAATTGGAAGATTCTGACCTGAACCGAATTCAAGAGTCAGATGCTTAACTGGCTGAGCCATCCAGGATTACTCACTTTGAATTCACTATGAAGTTATTTCAACTGTATTATTGAATTTTTTGCTTATGGAATGACACTAAATAGCAGATTTGCCTGTAACTCTTGTTTCTTTTTTGCTCTTAAATTTTAAAGAAAACCAAAGGGCTAGCCCCTCAGCACTATATTCATATATTTTGGGTCTGGGGAGTAAAAATGATGAACGTGAATAACTAGGACATGTGTTCACCAATCCCGTTCCTTCCTTGCAGAAGGAGGATGAAATTATGAGAATATAAATATTCATGTTTCAAAAGAAAATATCTGCCTGCTAAATCTTTGTCTGGCTACCATTAGAAATGCTGCCCTGAAGAAAACAAGGAATTAAGTAAACTCCTTTCCTCTAGACTAAGAGATACCTGACTCCTCATCAAGTTACAACTCAGAACCCTTCTGAGTTGGTTTTCTCACTTTAAAATCAACTGCTACTACTCTGTACTCTTCAATAGTATTCTGGGTAAGTCACAGAGAAGTCTTTTCCCCATGTTCTCATGACTTCCAACAGAAAGAGAATATGCTCTGTTCTCTCTGCTCCAAACAGAAGTAACTACCCCAACACCACATATCTCCTTGCGGGGTAACACAGTTTCAATAATAACGCGCCTCAACTTAATAGCTGATTAGATATGGAAGCATGCCTATTCTGTAACAGTCTTTTCTAAAAATGTGCATGGCATCATGAAGGATAATTACAAATACTCAAAGTAATTCAACCCTAAAGGTCTGTTTTACACTCAGGATCTATCATCCTGCTCCTTTAAGGATTAATAAGAGAAGAGGAAAACGTAATTCTTTAGGTAAAAATGGGTTTGGGGAAACCAAAGGGCAAAGAAGATTGGTATTTAACACTCACATTTAATGTAGTGATCAGAAAACCTCTATCACTCTAGGGTAACACTCTAGGATAACACTCCTCAACCGGCACTGACGGTCCAGGAGATGGAGCAGAAAGATGGCTCAGTGGGTTCTCTAGCCATATAGTTCTGACACAAAACATAATCCAGTAAGTCAGAGGGAAAGCTTCAAGTTTCCTGCTGCCCTAGAGAAAGGCAAAACAATTGCAATGTCTTGTGCATTAATGAGGTCATTCAGGAGCTGGAAGAGGAGAGGTCCTGTAGGTTCAGAAGAGAAGAATACAGGAAGAATGTACTTGGTCCAAAAGCTGAATTTTTTAGATAAATAGATGCCCCTACAGATGCCAGTTTAGGTGATGGCAAAGGCAAGGAGCAAGATAACCACTGTGACCACACAGACTTGCCATTGCACAGCCCCCCAAGTGTAAATCTCCACCCACAGAAATGGATAGAGGACACCCTGAATGGCTAATATTATCTTCCAAGTTTATAACTGCAGTAGAACCTAAGTTCAAGTATAGAAAATTAAAATGTGACACTTCTCATGCAACTGTAATCAAGTACTGATATTCATTCCTGCTACAATACAGTCTTCAGGGCAGACGAAATGATGAGCACTTCTGCTCAACACACAAAAGCCTGGGTTACAAAAAAGGGTATGTCTCGAAACACATATTCAAACAACATACTCAAAACCTGTTATAAAAAAGCTGCGATTTACTCATGTATTGTGCCCTTGCTTTTAGAATCCCACATAAATATGGGAATAACAGTTTAATTACACACTGTAGCTTCACCAGGAGTTTGTTCATAAAAATTGAATTATAAAAGAATCCATACGTTTTCTTTTTATGAATTGTGATTTCCTAATCATTACTTTACACCAAAATCATTGATTCAGAAATGATAGCATAAAATTTATGACTCAGTCCTATGAAAAACAGCCAACACTCTCCTGGGGTAAAATTGGGAGCAGATGCGCTGAGTTTTTGAGGTAAATTTCTTTCTTTGACTTATCTCACATCTACAAATACTATTTTCAAAATAAAATATAAATCCAGTAATTTGGTAATTTCAAAGAACTCTTTGAACTTTAGGGGGAAAATGTCTGCTTTTTAAAAAGAAAATATAATTTGTTACAAAGAATTTAAAATACAAAGAATTAGTTACTTGCCTCCCATGAAAAAGTGTGTGTGTGTATGTGTGTGTGTGTGCATGAATGAATGAGCACCTTTTGGCCACACCTCAGCCACCAGTACTAAGGCTATTTCCAGTTAATTTAAATGAACCACAGGCAGAATTGTCTTTATATAGAGGTGAAAGGAATGGAAATTTACATAACATGAATTGAAGATCTAAAATCAAGATTCCACCAAACCAAAAAGAAAAAGAAAGTACTTCACCTAACTTAATTGTCTCTATTGGAAATTTCTTTCATAGAAAACAAATCCTTTGACTGTACAATATGAGATAAGGCCTAAAATGCAAATGCATTCTTTGGAACAAAATTAACTTGTACAATGCAATTTGTCAATGAATGATAATGGACTTTTAGTGAGAACAAGTTTTAATTTCAATAAAAGCAGTTGCAGGGAGAGTCCAAAGGCAATGGATGTCCAAAGGGAAGGTTTTGTGCAAGGTGTGGGAGATGCCTCAGAAAGAAGGTGGTGTTGCCTTAGATTCATATCATGATTTGCGCCATTAGTCAGCCATGCTGGGACTAGAGTGATTTTCAAACAGTTCTTGACATCTCAAATTTACTACCACGTTTCATTTCTTTAGCCTATTTAATGAGCTCCTACTATCTCTCAGGCATTCAGGAAACAGCAAAAAACAAAATCAACAACACTTCCTGTCGTTAAAAATTTTCCAGTCTGGACAATAAATATATAAATCAGCACATTACATATTATGTCAGAGTTATAGGAGTTTCAGGGATAAAGCAAGAAAACAAAACTAAGAGACATCTTGAATATTGGTGGGTTTTATTTTGTTTTATTTTTTTAATTTATTTATTTTGAGATAGAGAGACAGTGGGGAGGGACAGAAGGAGAGAGAGAGAGAGAGAGAGAGAGGGAATCCCAAGCTGTCAGCACAGAGCCTAACCTAGGGCTTGATCCACGAACCCTGAGATCATGACCTGAGCCAAAATCAGGAGTCAGACACTTAACCAACTGAGCCACCCAGGTGCCCCTGGTGGGTTTGTAATTTTAAACTAGGCACTGAAGTTATAGAAAGGTAATAAAAGACCTTAAAGAGATGGGGGAACAACTTATGCAACTATGCCAGGGAAGGACATGTTGAGATCTCTGAAAAGCCTGGTATACAATTTTGATGAATTTCACTCTGGCTATGTCTATTGGCACCCGTTCATATGATGTATAGTTCAGTTCAATGCAGAGATTTACAATACTGTTCACATCAGTTTATCCACCTACATGTCTAATACATGCATGTGTGTCTATATTTATGGATATTCTTACACATATTTATATTTATTTTATAAATGTTAGTTCTCATAAACTTTTATGATAAACATTTCAGTTTATCCTATCTAATAGAAAGGAATGGGCATAATGAATTAGACTAGAAAGAAATATATTATTTACTCTCTATGTCGTTCAAAATAAGAGTTCTAAAGCCAATCAGGATATTTTTACCTGGGAGGGTAATTTAGAGACAGAAATGAAAATACACATTGTTACATCTCATTAAGTCTTTAAAAAAATTAAACTCCCTAATTTAACAGTTACATTTTATAATTTAATAGATTTTATGCTTAGGAACTATCATGCCTCTTTTTCTATAATATCTTTTAGTTAAAAATAAAAGTCTGATAGGGGCACCTGGGTGGCTCAGTCGGTTAAGCGGCTGACTTCAGCTCAGGTCATGATCTTGCAGTTCGTGAGGTTGAGCCCCACGTGGGTTCTGGGCTGACAGCTAAGAGCCTGGAGCCTGCTTCAGATTCTGTGTCTCCTTCTCTCTCTGCCCTTCCCCTGCTCATGCTCTCTCAAAAATAAATAAATATTAAAAAATTTTTAAAAAATAAAAGTATGATATATATTTGTGCTATTCAAAGGATTTTGCCAACCACAGTGGAGTCAGATTAGTTCAGATTTGCAAACACTTTTATTTTTTATAAAAACAGCCGGACTGTTACACCTCACCTTACCTTCTACAGAAAGGCTTCCTCTCATACTGAGGGTTTTTACAAAAAAAAAAAATATTCAGCTTAAAAAAAATCCTTTCTGTAACAAATCAATGTATTCCACTACATCCACTCAGTAGCTGTGGCTTAACTACGGTTTGGGAGATTTCGTGAGAGAACGAAATGAAGGCAAGAGGAGTGGGAAGGAAAATTAAAAAAATGGTACTGCCTAGCTACAAGCTGCAGAGGGAAATTAATATTCAAAAGGTTAAGGTGTCTGTGAAATGTATGTAATGAGTAACACTCATAGTTTGTTACTATAGGTTCATTGCCTCTAATGTTGAGGACGGCACATGGATAATTTACGATTCCCATTGTCCCCTCTGCAGGGATTAATTCTGAATTATTTATGTACCTATATACGCAGAGAACTGAAACATTTTAGTTAAAGTCAGCCACTCACTCATAGTCTTGAAATTATGCAGCCCTTGTTGCTAAAAATGATGTTAGCCTCTTGTGATTTAAGTCATAACATTTTATTTTTAGTCCCACTGAGAGAAAAGGCATACAGGAGGGGGGAAAAGATACATTTTTCTAGAATAAATCTCAGAATGCATTTTTTTAAAGATGTAAATAGATAATGGTAATTTTGTTGAGTCAAATTATTGTTGTAGAGAGCATGTATATAAACCTTTATTTTATTCATGATTTGTGATTTTGTGTTAGAGCACCCTACAACTTGTTTTCATATTGGTATCTTTAAATACAAATCCTCTGTGTTTCAATAAAGGGAATTCCACCTACATGTTAATTAATCAAAGAATGAAATTTCATTTTTGGAAAATTGTACTAATCCATTCAGATTTCATACCGAACCGTTTCATTTAGTCAACTGAATTCAAAGAAAGTACTGTTTCCACTTAAACTCCAGTGATTACTCACCACTATTAAAGGCTCCTTGACTACATCAGAATTAAGGGGGAAAAAAATGCAGGTATTACACACTTCTCTGGAAAAATAACAGATTATATTCTGGGCTGACAATGTGTTTGATAGGTGTTAACCTTGTCAACATAAGACTATCTTACACTTTTTGATAAAATGAATTATTTTGAAACACTGTACATTTACATGTATTTTTTGCATGTTTTGGTGGAAATTACAAGTTCCCATATATTACATCAAGCTTTTTTTTTATTGAAAAAAATCAAAAGGTCACATACACAATTCATTTAAGAAAAAGTATCTAAATAAAAAGCCTCCAACCAACCAACCCTGGACCTTTGGAATTCAGATTACCTAGTCTCTTATGATCTTAGGAATTATGTTGCCCTAATAATTAGGACACATCTCAAGTAGACACAATGCTACACAGGGTATTGAGTATTAAAACAAATAGGGAATTAGAATATTCAAAAGCAAAAGCAAAATATATATGTATATATAGATAAAGATATGCCACATATAAGACATCAATTTCTTTTTTAGCCCCTACCCCACACAATTCAACAATTGCTAATAAATTAAGAGGAGGGGCATATTGATGTACTGCTTGACTATAACACAAAGAAGTGTAGTTAGCAAAAAGCTGCAGTGGGTAATGAACAGTATTTTAACTCGGCAGTTTAACCTCCGTGTCTGTCAGCTGTGACCTTTTACCAACCCCAATGAGAGTCTGATTTCTCACTTTTGCTACTCACTGCTGGATGAGTGAATGTAGAATTTGACAGCGAGAGGTTTTACATGAAAAGGAAAGGTACTTAAAAAGCATGTTTTGTGATGATAGGCTACATTTATTCACTGTTCATTACGCTGGGTGCAGCCGCCGCGCTGGTGGATTGATTGGGTGTGAGCGCTTGTCTGCTGTGGAAGTGAAGAGGTGTTATTGACCTGCATGGGAGCTCAAGTGACCTTTAGATGACCCCCCTTTCACCTGAAATTGACCTTGAAAACAACCTAGGGTTCACTCCCATTTAAATAGGGGGGGAAATGCTTCTAACAGCATGTGAATTATTAGAATTGATATATTGAGCATTTCCTCTTCTCTCTCCTCCTCCTTTTTTTTTTTTTTTTTTTTTATACTTTTACAGAGGTAAATGCATGTAGGGGGTAAGGCGAGTGTTGGCTTTTAAATTTCCAGACTCTGCAGCTGCTCTGCTTAGTGTTTGTACAGATTTATGGAAGGGGCCAACCAGACTTTGGACCGCTTGATGTAAAATTTTACCATTCATCATTATTGATTAGAGTCCACACTCTGTGACAGAGCCCAAACCTTACTATGACAATTGCTGTTTCAGTTGTTATGGGCCATAATGGGCCATAGGGATGATTTAAAGGAGCACAATAGCTATCTGTAATTACACATGAATAATCCATGAATTCTACACCACAACGTTTGTGATCAGACCCTAACAACCAAGGCTTGAGACATTTATTCTTATTCTCTCTTTGGCATCTGTGCCAAAAGTTGCCAATTTATGAAAATTTAAGCACAACAAGCTTACCCTCTCCCATGTTCAAAGTTTTTTCTTTTTTAGTTAAAAATAAATCACACACTTGGAAAGTGATAGCATACTGCCTTTTTTGCAGATGCTGGGATCAATAATTGAACTTGCTTCTTAATAGAAAAGAATGCCATTATTTCATCAATTAGCCACAAGTAAATATACTAAAAATTTGATATGACTGCTGCTAGAACCAGAGGAGAAAAAGTAGAACACTTAGTATTATTGTTTTCACTTTTTAAACGAATGTTTTACTTGGAGTCTTTAATGTCATACTTGACCAAAAAGTTGGGGAGGAGGAGGCGGAAATCAAGGCCATAAATTAGATACAATGGTACAACGGAAATGTGATTGGTCTTATGCAAGTTTTAATAATTGTTGAAACTAAGATGCTAACCTAGGGATTCATATGTTGGACTTCAACAGCAAATTATTCTCTAATTTTATGTGAAATAGAGAGATGAAGAAAATCTCTGCCCACCAAGCTTATGCCTACATGCAACTGCTAATGTCCAGAGGGCTGGCACAAACGCACCTAATAAAAAAATCACATTTGTTAGTGGCTCCTCAAAATATTCCCACATCCAGAATATATCTTGGAGGGGAGACCACTCCATGGATATGGTAATTTCAAGGATATTTATATGTGTGGCCAGTTTTTTTCCTTGGTGTTTTCAGAAAACTCCAACACTTCTAAATCCAATAATGGGAAATCTACGCAAAGTTTGTAAGCTTGTTTCTTTTAGCTCTTAGAATTTGTGTAACCGACTACTAGATTCACTTATTTTGAGATTTTGATTTCCTGACAATTTAGGATACCACTTTTGGTAGTGTTTTTGGTCTACCTACCACAGAAAAGTCTCCCTTCTGCCTGCTTTACAACATTTCAGTAGTTCAACCTTTGGGGCATAGTAGTGTTGTTTAACTCAGATGCATTTTTCATACTGTTCAAATATTTACATGCTGGGCTACAGGCTTATTAGCAATCTGGTGAAGTATTTGTAAATCTGGATCAAAATTCTGACAGGATATTTATTGCATTGACTTGACCTATTTTCTATCTAAAGCCCTACTCCATAATTCTTGTTTCATTTGATGTTAATCCTATGCATAAAAGGAAGTAACCACAACATTTGTACACAATAACACTCTAACATCCACACAGGAGGATTCTACTAATCTGATTTCCCCCCTACCTCCCTCAGTGTATGAGGAACTTACACCTGTTACTGCTTTAAGTCTCCAAGAGGCCCTGACTTAACCAGTGCATGTTATCTAGGGCATTTTACTTTCCTCATCTCTCCTTTCAGTGATGATCCAGTGCAAGAGTCCTCGGCAAGTAGAGGACCAGCAAACTGCAATTATTCTAATTTAAGATTAGATCACAATTAGTAATCCTTGGGTATCTTTTGTCTCTTTAAATTGCTGTAATACTGATATGTGTTTTGGATATTCTTCTAAATGGGTTTCACTGTAAAACTGAAATGTAGCCTCAAGTTTTGAAAAACAACTGATTTAAAATTAAACAAAAGGCAGTTTTTTCGCCAAGTCATATAAATGATTTTTTTCCAAATATTATTTCTTTCTAACTGTTCTCATTTGTCTGTACATCAAATACACCCAAAGCAGGGACACGTCTTCTGAATAGCAAATTCTTTACAAAATACAACAAGAATGAGGGCTTGTAATTGGTATGACATTAAAAATCCATGTATTTATCTAGTCAGCCTCCATCTCATCTTTGTTCCTACCTCTCTATAAAGGATAAGGCAGTTTTGCCCAAAGGAAGAAATAAAAGGGAATCCTCGTTAAAAGGTACATTAACGAAAAAAGAAAAGCTTTATTGAGGACATGTGCAGAAAGGGATGTTTGAGTAGTAAATGATAATTTACTTTTGAGGTATATTAAAAAGGTTTAATCTTACTGATCATGAGTTAAATTGGATGTTTTAATCAGTTAGCGAGTGCCAAAAATAATTATGCCAGAGCGCTTAGTCTGCGGAACATGTACACAAAGCATATAAATCCTCTGCTTCCCCAGGGATTTCTCAGAATAACACATAACTAAAAGACAAAAGCGATATCAAACTCACATAAATTAACATTGCAAATGATCTGAAAAATATAATAAATAACATGATCCCATCACTTTGAATATGCAGTACAGGAAAGAGTGTCCAACACAAATATATGCATTAATCTCCTGTATCCTTACTAAACTTCTTGAGTAAACTTTTCTTCCATGCACTTTCTACAGTTCAATTCAAGGTCATTCATTTCACTGAAAAAGCTGGGCAGGGTGACAGAGCATAGAAATCTGTGCTCCTTTTAGAAATGATTGTGAAAAATAGGATTATTTTCCTAATGAGTTTTTTATTGAGGAAGTATAAGAAAGGAATTGGACCTAAGAACCTTGAGAATCTTTGAAGTTCTAAAAATTCTGTGATTTTAAGATTAATATTTACCACAATTTTGATACCCAAAAGAGAATAACATATTATAAAGATGAACTAAAATGCTATAGGTAAAATTATTTCACCTCTTGCACAATGAGATTTGAGATGAATTATTTCAAAATACTACTAGCTACAAAGACTAAGTTAGGCCATATACTTTATTTATTCCGTTTGTGTGAAAAATATAAATGTGTATAATTTTGTGTGCTAAAATTGCCACACCCCTAAAATCCTAATTTAGATTTCCTTTTGATGTATCTTAAGTGTACTAACTGCATATTGACAGTTTGATTCAATTACAGTAATATAATTTGAGAATAATAAATGCCTCCACCATTTCTTCCACAGATAATTAACAACTTTCTAAGTACAAACAGTATTTCTTAACATAAATAATAAACATCTTTTGGACCACAGATTACTTCTAGTTGCTGATTTCATTTTTTTTTTCAGTGTACAAAAGTAATTCAAGTGCAGGTAGCCACAAAAAATTTAAAAAATTTCTAAAATATGTTTCTCTGTGAACAGTAGAATTTACTCTGGAATATTTACTCAAAATTGATGTAAAAATGTATCATTTTCTGGAGGTTGAGGATTATTGAAATCTACAAGAGTAGGCTGAGGCTGAGTGAAGCATCAGTTACACATCTGATGCTTTTCCCATTGTGTAACTTAATTGGTTTACAATGATTTTGTACTGGAGTATTTAGGGACAACATGGGGGCTTTTCTGCAGATCTGAACAGCTGCTTGATTTGTTAATGAACAAGGTTATCAGTAGCCAATTGCTCACAGCTGAAAAACTGCATGCTCCTGGTTAGTCCATTGGAGAGGGAATTTTTTAAATGTGGCTTTTGTGTTTCACACTGTTGCCTTTTGGGTGATTTGGGTACATACATTTGTCCCTTTAGTAACCCGGCTTCATTATATGCAAATTAAAACTACTACATACACATTTTTACTCTGTGACATAGATCTAAGGATGCAATAGAATTACTCTTCTTTAGAACATAGGAAAAATCCCTTTATCGTGGAATTGTCAGTTGTATCACTAGTATTGGGGGGGGGGGCAAAGATCCCTTTCAGAAGTTTATGAAAGGTAGCAATCTACCCACAAGTCCATGTTTAAGTCTACACTCACACACTCACACACACACACACACACACACACACACATTTTACCAACAATATGTCATGTAAACAATAATGCCTATACATTAGGTTAAGAGCCCTTTTAACAGAATTATTTTCAAACAGACTTCCTTTACTGCCAATGAGAATGCTAACTTATAGATTAAAAAGTTTCTAACTAATCTTATAGGAAAGAAGCAATTAAGTACCAGGTTATAAAGGTCAATTATATATTTCCTGTCAAATAATGGGCCATACTGCATAGACAACAAAAAAACGTTCATTGGCAAAAAGAATACACACATTCATTTGCATTGCCTCTTATAGAACGAGGATCATTTAAAGACTGGTTTGTACTTATTCAGGAGATGTCTTACTTCAATGAATATGCAGTTTTCATATTTTTTCTAGATTTTCAGAATAATTTGAATGGTCAGCTGAATAATGGATACACAGTTGACCCTTGAACAATGCATGGGTTAGGGGCGCTGATATTAAGAAAATCATAAGGAAGTGAAAATACATTTACAGTACTGTACTATATTTATTTAAAAAAATCCACATAAGTGGGCTCATGCCATTCAAAGTCATGTTGTACACATATATAGTTCTAATAACAATTCTGAAAATGAGATTTGGAAGTAAATTCAATGCTCTTCAATGTGGTATCCATTATTTTCTCCTATTCTAGTGGTTTACTTAATTAACTGCTCCAGAAGAGATGCTTCAACTGACTGGACAGTCACAGTCCTTGTTTTTAAACTTCATTACTTTACTTGCCATGGTAGTTAATAATCCTTCCATTTAGAGAATAGACACAAAATAATCAATTGCTGAAAGATCAATACTGATACCCCATTGAAGTTTTAAAAAGGAGATGAAGAGACTTCAAAGATACAATTAAATTTCAAATATTAAACTTGGGTTTTATTTTGTACATTCCTATTAATTAAGCCGTTATTATTATCATTCCATTTCCAGGGAATATTGTCTTGGTTTACAAAATAAGAATTCGGTGTGATTTCTCTGAAATTCAAACAAAACAAATATAAAAAATCTCCATGGTCAAGCATTAAAAGAATTTCCTTACATATACCTTTAATTCTTTTGCCCCTCTCTTGATATTGGTTAAATTCCACAGATATACAGCTGAATCTGCCCAGAGAGTAACACTCCATCGTGCTAACTGGTCTCATATTCCTGTGTATATGGGCCCTTAATGATATTATGTAAATAGTTAATATGTCTCCAGTATATTTACACTTCTATTCTCCTACACATGTTTTTCATGGCTTCTCACTCTTCAAACCTCAACATCCCTTTTCTTGTCTGTACTCTCAGCTGATGGCATTTATTTTTCCTTTACTGAAAAAACTGAAGCAATCAGAAAAGGACCTCCGAAGAGTCTACTATACACATTACCAGTATATGTGCTCACATACTCTGTCTTCCTGCTTGGTGTGACTCATGTTACTCCCAGGCTCCTTTCAATTAAAGTCTGACTTTCACACTAGTTCCCATCTTTCCCCCCTCCTCATGGACAGAGCCCCCAGGAACGTGCTCCTCACTTCCTCCTGTAACATCAGTTGTTCACTCTTTGCTAGACTTTTCCTACCAGCATACAGGAAATAACATCCTGATTATTACACCACTATGTCTTAGATCTGTAGACCAACTTTTTTTTTTCATTTTTTGTTCCCTTTTCAGCAAAACCTCTCAACAAAATTTTCTTTTTTTTTTTAATATTTATTTATTTATTTATTTTGAGAAGGAAAGAGAGAGAACACAAGTGGGAGAGGGGCAGAGACAGAGGGAGAGAGAGATAATCCCAAGGAGCTTCCTCACTGTCAGTGCAGAGTCTGACATGGGGCTCGATCCCAGAAATGATTAGATCATGACCTGAGCTGAAATCAAGGCTATGATGCTTAACCCACTGAGCAACCCACGGCCCAGACTTCTCTATTCTGTGTCCAATTTCTCTTTTCCTCTTCTTTATTAAACTCACCCTAGTCTAGATCACCTCCACAGCATGACCACTGCCACCAAATTCTGCTTTGCTATCACAACTCCCTAACTGTAAATCCATTGATCAATTCCAAGTTTCTTCCCAATTTGACTTACTAGTTGACAGAACCGGTTACTTCCTCTTCCTTGAGACACTTCCTGTCTGTACCTGCTTCCTAGGTGACAGTCTCTTGGTTCTCCTCCTACCTGATGAATGCCTCTTTCTCTGTTTCCTTTACTGGTTCTTCCTCTTCTCCCAGGCCTAATAATCTGAATGTTCCCCAGAGTGCACTCATCTATCTTCTCTTTTCCAACTATGTCCCATTCCTTGGTGATATCATGTAGTCCTATGGCTTTAAAGAGGCTCTGTATGCTTAAACTCTCCAATATGTTTCCAATTTAAATATCTCTCCTGACTTGATGCCCTGACGTACTCATGTAAATGTCTAATAGACAAATCCAATATGTGTTCAAATCTGATCTTCTCCCCACCCCATATCTGTTTTACTTATAGCCTTTCATATCCCAGTCGATGACAGTTTTATCTTTCAGTTATTCAGGCCAAAAGACATGTTTAATCCATCTGCAAACCTCATCAGCTCCACCTTCAAATATCTAACGTCTAACCATTTCTCACTTCTACAGTTAACCATCGTGGTTAGAACGACCATCTTCTCTCGTTTGTATTGCAGTACCTCTCTATCAGGTCACCCTGTGTCCACCCTTCCCTGCTATAGTCTATTCTTACTATAACAAACAGAGTCTTCCTATAAAATGTACTTGTGATCATGTAACATCATTGTCAAAATTCAGCAATGACTCACCATTTCACTTAGAGTAAAAGCCAAGATCCTTATGATGACCTAAAAATCCCAGCATGAAATGGGGCCTGCTCCTCTGTTATCACACTTTCCATCACTCTCCCTCTTTCTTGCTCATTCCACTCCAGCCACACTGAACTGTTCTCCTTTGGGGCCAATGCTCTATTTATTTTCTTTATCTAGACTATTCTTCCTACAGATATTCACTTAGCTGATATTTTTCTTCCAAGTTTTGCTCTAATTTCATCAACACTGCCTAAGAAACAACTTTAATACCACAAACTGAACTTCTTCCTCCAACACTCCCAGTCCTCCTCAACTTGCTCTAATATGTCTTTTTCATAGCCCTTATCAAATTCTAATTCATTATATAACTTAAATATTTAACAATTGTTTTCAGGTTTTTTTCTCTTATCACTAGACTCTAAGTTTCAGAAGGCACTGGTCATTTTCTGTTTTGTTGACTGATAGATCACCACTTCTTAAAACCATGTGTGACACTTATTCATAAATATTTTCTGAAGAAGTTTGGTTTAAAAATATATCAGGGACACCTGGGTGGCTCAGTCAATCATGCGTCTGACTTAAGCTCAGGTCATGATCTGGCAATTCGTGAGTTCGAGCCCCACGTTAGGCTCTGTGCAGACAGCTCAAAGCCTGGAGCCTGTTTCGGATTCTGTGTCTCCCTCTCTCTCTCTGCCCTTCCCCCACTTGTGCTCTGCCTCTCTCTCTCTCAAAAGTAAATAAGAACATTTAAAAAAAATTTTTAAAAAGTATCAGGAATTAAATAAATACAATCAAATAATAAATCATATAATATAAATATATCTGTAATCATTTCATTTCCTCAAATATTTATTAAATACTTTCCCTATGATAATAGTCTACTTTTAAGGAATCCATAGTCAGAAAGCAGAAAGGGAGACTAACGTCTGCCATAGTATAACATACTATGACAGCTGTAATAGAGTTATACATGGGGTATTATATATGGGGTATTATTATCTGCCGAGGACTTCACCAACTAGCAAGGCCACTTAGTTGCCTCTCCTCCACATGACAGAGTCTGGAGATTTATTCTTTGGAGAAATTCAAACAACCTGCAGATTTAGGGACATTAGAAACAGCAAAGGGTGAAGCTGACTAATGATACTGTTAAATAAAAGTTTATATACTTAATGGTGAACTCATCTCCATCCCTAACACACACACACACACACACACACACACACAAACACGGAGACAGAGAGAGAGAGACAGAGAGAGAGAGAAAGAGAGAGAGAATCACTCCCAGAATATATTCCATCAGATCTACAGGTCTATAGCTTCCAGAAAGGAGCCCTGAGGATTCTTTTCTGATGAAACTGAATGGCCAGTAAAGAAAGGCTGCTATTTGAGGGTTTCTCCAATATAACTGACAGGTCTCCTCTCCCAAATCCTGGTATGAAATCACTCACTCATTATGCCCTGACAATAGATACCAAACTTCCAGTCAGGTTTTTTGGTGTTTTATTCTTAATACATATGGAAAGTCCAGTAGTTTCAGATATTTGAGAACACCTCTTATGGAAAAGACAGAAATTAGAACAAAGAAATAGAAAAAAGGAGAGATATTTTTCATCTTAAATGAGTAACAGAAAGTGATATGTGGAACCTGCGATAATTACAAGTGGTGATTGGCTTTCCTGTGTTCATCAAAGGAAGGAATAAAGAAGAGAATTCTGGATTGGAGAAGGATGGGGGTGTCATTCGTTCAGTCTGTCAGTTAACACAGAGCATGCGCCTGCTGCACATCAGGTACCATGAGGGTCATGGGGTAGAAGTAAAGTTGCAGTAACTTGAGTCTGGCATACCCATGTGACATTTCAGTCTCAGGAACCTGGTGACTTTTCTACGTACAAATTTGGAGCCCAAAAGAGTTATCTGGGCTGAGAATCATCACTCTATAAATGGTGCTTGAATTCATAGATGAGATTTCTCAAAGAGAAAAAGCTATAGATAGAAATTAAAATTTTAGTTCTATTGATTTCCAAAAATCTATCTTATTATACAAGTGTAAAAGTTTATGCTCATCAGATAAACTTTTTAAAAATAGGATAACATTAGATTTCAGGGGAGAGCAAAGCACACAAAGTATACCTTCTTCTTCTCTCCCAATTCTGCCAGATAAACATTTCAAATATTAAATTTTATTAATGCATAAATATGTTTTTAGACTGATGTACTCATTTTAAAGACTTCATATCAGACACCAATTTAATAAAGCTTAAGAATTTTGAATGCATTTTATTAAGACTATATATTTTGTGACAATCATTTTTTATGTTTTCATTCATAATATACCTCCCTATATATAAGTACACATTCAGGGGCACCTGGATGGCTTAGTTAGTTAAGCATCCAACACTTGATTTTGGCTCTCGTCAGGAACTTATGGTTCATGGGTTCGAGCCCCGTGTCAGACTCCATGCTGACCGTGTGAAGGCTGCTTGGGATTCTCTCTCTCCCTCTCTCTCTCTGTTCCCCTCTCTCAAAATAAATAAATAAACTTTAAAAAAGTATACATTCAGACTATTGATATTTTGTATATCAATAACAGAATACAAAGGTAGGTATATTTCCAAGATGTCCATATGGTATACTATTTAAAATAAAATGAAGAAATAGTACAAAAACATAGATCATACTAGATGGAATTGAGTAGCTTTGGGCAGTGCAAAGCTCTCTCAGAGAACATTCGGGGGAAAAATGATACAACATGAAAATCATCTGTTTGAAGATCCTGAAAAACTGATGAGGCATCAAGGATTGGAAAGTCTAAAACTCCAGAGAGGGGAGAATCATGAGTGAGTAAGCTGACCTTTGTAGCTACTTTTACCATGAGACAGTTGCCCATCCTATGCTTGAGCAGGAGTCTGAGAATTGGATGTTTAAACTAATTAAGTGTTACTCCTGGAAAAGAGAAAAACCAAAAGAGCTTTTGATAAACATCTGGAAAGCAGTTTCAAGTATATGAATGCATTTAACCTCAAAAGAATGGCCAAATTCTGGGGCAGATTAGAAGGTTAAAAGCTAAAGTGTAGGGGCACTGGAGTGGCTCAGTCGGCTGAGCACCCAACTCTTGATTTTGGCTTAGGTCATGATCCCAGGGTCATGGGATTGAGCCCCGCATCAGGCCCCACATCAGGCTCTGTGCTGTGTGTGGAGCCTGCTTAAGATTTTCTCCCTCTTCCTCTCCCCCTGCTCACCTGTTCATGCTTGCTCACTCTCTCTCTCTCTAATAAAAACAATAAAAATAAGTAAAAATTTATTTTAAAAAGCTAAAAATAAAATATCCGAAAAGGAGATGGAGGTCTACACTGCCTCAGAAAATAAAAATTAGCATATGAGAACTGTCAAGAGAATAGGGCCCTTAAAGGGGAAAGCCCATCCACTCAGTTGGAGATTCTAGGAGTCCCAAGTAAACCCGGGATTGGCCAAGCTGCATCATGGTTGCCACACAGCATCAAAGCGGACCTCGCCTTCATTTATTTGGATGATTAGCTTTCATTCCTTTTGCCTATCAAAAATAAAGGCTAAACTCTCCCTGAAGATAACATCTGCAGCTCCTATGATTTTTATATACAATACCTGACATTCCATCAAAAATTACTTGGCACGACAAAGACAGAAAGAGCCACATGCCTAAAAACCAAAAAGGGTAAAAACAAACAAAGGTCCGCAAATCGCCAAAGTATTAGAGTTAATGGGTTATGAAATAACTATGATAAATATATTTTATCATATATCATATCATAATAAGGGAAATGAACAAAAGTTTTCATACTAAATTCAAACTTTAAAGAGAGTGAAATGGAAATGTTAGAACTGAAAAATAAAATATCTGAAATAAAGAACATAGTCAATGATACCAATAGCATAATAGTCACAGAAGATTGTGAAGTCTATTTTGTTTAAGAAAAAAATTTAAACAAAGTGTAATTCTGATTTCAGGATATTGACAATACTTTAACTAAAGGGGGTATAGAACAAAATTTTGAGTAGATACAAATTTTAAGATTTAATGTTCTGAGAAACCAAAAAGAAAGAAAATAATCATCTCTTGTGTTTAAAGTAATACACATATACAGTTTTACCATTTTTATACAGTGCTGCCAACTCGATTATTTTCTAGCTGATTTCCTTCTTTTCAGTCTTTCTTGGCTGTTTGACAATTTTTAAATAATGGTATTAGAATTTAAGTGAAAATAGATCACAATGTGAAATGCACAAGTCAGAGGGGGTGAACATGTTTAGACACAGAATTAAGATGTACATTTTTATAAAAGGTTAGAATTCTAGCTTATTTATAAAAATTATAGATATGCTACATGATAAGAGATGTGACAGAAAAGCTGGTTTCATAGCAATAATAGTCAGTGACATATTAGCAATATAGCTAAGTGCCAACCAAAGTCTTTCACAGTTACTATGCCAAGACTAAAATAGAAATCAGACACATGTTTTTATCAGATGGGGGTTCATTGGTAAGATGCAGCTGTTGCCTTCAGCACAGAAATTGAAGATAAATAGATTCATACTTTAAGAGGTTACAGCAACTTCTGGTAATCTAAATTCAGGTTACACTCTCAACGACATGAACACCAAATAATGAGAATGCTTTCAAACACCTCGTCAAGTAGTGATTCTTAAAGCACATATCAGAATTCTCCGATTTCTATTCAATTCAATTCCATTAATTCTTACTAAGTACTGTGGGAAAAAATGATGATTGCTTCTCAGTATTCATTCTCCTCTTCTTTTTTAGCAGTAGAAGTCATGCACCCAGCTAAAAGACTGCATTTCCCAGCTTTCTTGGCAGATGTATATATATGAGTGAGACTGAGTCAGTAAGATTAAAATAAAGTATTACATACTTAAGGAGGGAGTTATCTTTTATTCCTTCTCCCGCTTTCTAGAACACACATGTGACAATCAGAGTTCCGCTAACCACATGGGTTCCGTGGGCTCAGTCTAGGAATGATAGAAAGATGATCTAAAAGGAACTTGTAACCTGAAGTAGTATTTGGGGCTGCCAGACCACCCTGTTCTGCCTACCTCATTTTAAACACTGGAGAAAAATTAACATTTTAGCCTACTGTGATTTAGGGGAAATGTAATATGCAGTCATACCTAAACCCAATAGAAGTGCATACTAGATGTTTATAACTGTCAGCTCTTCCTGATGGAGAGACCCTGTAATTATTATATAATGTCCTTCTTCATCTTTTGTGACTGCCTTTACTTTAAAGTCCAGTTTGTCTGATATAAGTATGGCTACTCCGGCTTTCTT